>VRYO01002482.1:16057483-16078774 GCA_009812075.1 Sialia sialis
CCCATCCCATCCCATCCCATCCCATCCCATCCCATCCCATCCCACTTTTCCTGAGAATCCCCATCCTGCTGTTCCAGGGTTGAGGTGGGATAAGGATGAATTTGGCTTTTAGAGCTCCCAAAATGAGATTTTTCATGGCTGAACTGCAGGCAAACTCTGTCCTCAGTGCTGGAGTGATGTGGGATGGGGTTTGATGCAGAAAAGGGAAAAGGAGAGAAGGAGCAATCCAGGCTTGAGGAAGTGACAAAGCAGGGAGATGGAATTCATCAGCTGCCGGCTCAACAAGGAGCTGAGAATCTCTTGAGTGTGACAGCTCTGCCAGCTTGCAAAGGAGCAGATGTGCTCACAAGATGGATACTTGCAAATAGTCAAAATACTGTTTTTTGGCGTTTTTTTTTTCTTTTTTGCTTTAGTGATTATCCATTTTCATCTAAAATAAATCCAGATTGTGCATAGGCTGGAAAACAAAATAACAATATTTGGAGAGTGGGAGTGTTTATTTAACAGGTGGCTTATTTAGCAAATGGTTTACTGCTGCAAAAATAATATTCCTGCAGGATCCTGCAGCAGTGATTGGGAACATCTGAGAGCAGGAAGGCGTTTGGGGGGTGATGGCTCCGGGGTGGGCTGCTCTAATTAAGAACATCTGCAGGAGCACTTTGCTGAGGGAATCTGCATCTCTGATTGCCTGGGAGGGGCTGCAGGGCCTGGAGAGACAGGGAGGTTGGGATGGGCTTGGCAGGGATTCTGGGATGGGCTTGGAAAGGACTGGGATGGGTTTGTCAGGGATTTTGGGATGGATCTGCAGGGACTCTGGGATGAGTTTGTCAGGGATTTTGGGATGGGGTTGTAAAGGACACTAGGATGGGATTGTTGGGGACGTTGGGATGGGTTTGTCAGGGACTCACTCTGGGATGGGTTTGTCAGGGATTTTGGGATGGGTTTGTAAAAGACATTGGCATGGGTTATTAAAGGACTCTGGGATGGGTTTGGAATGGACTCTGAGATGGGTTTGTCAGGCATTTTGGGATGGTCTTCAGAGACTCTGGGATGGGTCTGTAGGGACTCTGGGATGGGTTTGTAAAGGACATTGGGATGGGTTTGTCAAGAACATTGGGATGGGTCTGCAGGGACTCTGGGACATTCCCTGAAGCGTTCCCTGCCTGTGCTGGATCCCATCTCAGAAACTTTCCTGTGCCAAGCCCTCCCGTGCTCCTGGTGCTCGTTAACCTTTCCTGGAGTGCTCATTCCCAATTCAAACAGAAGGTCAAAGCCCTCAGCGGCGTTCTCCCGAGCAGTGAAGTGCCTGCTCTGCAATCTCTGCAGGGAAATGCCAGGAGCTCTCAGAGCCTCTTGACTGTGCTGCTTCCCGAGCCAGAGAGGGGTGATTAACTGGGGAAATTAATTCTTTAAATGCACCCTCTCACAGCGTGCCCTTTGCACAGGGAACTGCAGGCACAGAGCAGAGAGGGGAGCTCAGGGGGCTCCCAGGACAGAAGGGACGGGCTGGCCGGGCTCAGGTGACACTGGACACTCCAAAGGGCAGCAAAGGAAAGGGGAGCTGGCCCTGAGGGACCTCCCAGGGCTCAGGTGACATTGGCCATTCCAAAGGGCAGCACAGGGACAGGATGGAGGTGGCCCTGAGGGACATCCCAGGGCTCCTGGGTTGTGCAGCTTGCCCTGGGAGCCAGAGGAGATGCTGAGAGCTCAGCCCTCTGTGACTCTGTCATTGTCTGATGGCTCTTTTAGGGTCCAGGGAATGGGGTGGGAGCTCAGCCTGGGGTGCAGCCTCCTCCTGATCCTGAACCTGAACCTGATCCTGAACCTGATCGTGTTTCTGCTCCTGAACCTGAACCTGATCCTAAAGCTGTTCCTGAACCTGATCCTGATTCTAAACCTGATCCTGATCCTGTTCCTGAACCTGATCCTGATCCTGCCCCCTGCCCTCCCCTTCTCCATGGCAGGGGAGACAAGGGGACCAAGAGAAGGGGACCAAGAGATGGGAATGGAGAGACGGAGACCAAGAGGTGGGCTGTGCTGTCCCCTCCCTGCTGCTCAGGGGACATTCCTGGTGCTGCTGGTGGCTCTGCTGTCCCCTCCCTGCCCTTCCCTGCTGGGAACCCGGGCTCACTTTGGGCTAGGCTGTTCAGAGGTCACTGTGGGCCAGCCCAGCCCTGCTGTGCCCAGGTTTGTGCAGGGAGGTGCCGGTCACACCCCTCCCCTCTCCTGGGGAATAAATAAATCCGAGCAAACCCTTGGGGTAACTGGCAGTGTTTGGGATTGATGTGCACCTCCAGAACCTCTCCCAGCTCACCCAGGCAAGGGCAGGGCAGCCAGGGCAGGTGGGAGCTGCTCCTCCCTCATCCCAGCCTGCGGATTTCCATCCCGCCAGCCCACAGCAGCCCTGAAACACTAGGGACTGGAAAGCAGGCTTATGAAAGGTGGCAAATCTGCTGATCCCTGCACTTTTAACAGGAGAATTTTCTAATAAAGAGGAACCTCGGAGCTGCTCATGAATTAGGCATCAGGAGCGGGAGCAAACAGCTGAAGGTGCCCCGGCAGAGCCCTTGCTCACACAGAGCAGGATTTGCTGCCAATCCCTTCCCCAGCAGCCCCAGAGCTGCTGCCCTGCCTGGCCCGGCTGTTTCCAGGTGGATTATGGACTTTCCTGACTGCAGAACAAATCCCTGCTGCCCCTGGGGCTCAGGGAAGGAGCACAAACGAGAGCTGAACCCAACCCGGCCCACAGAGCATCCCCCCAAACCCAGAGCACCCCGAGCCAGCCCCTCCCTGCCCTGCCACCCCTGAATCCTCTGCTCACAGCACTAAGGCTGAATGGAGGATTTTTCATTCCCCCTTTTTAAAATCCCTTTCTAAAAAAAAAAATAAAAAAATTAAATCAACGTTTTCTCTTTTCCCAGGGTCCTGTGTTGGCAGCTGCAGGTGGTAGGAGGGTGTGGGGAGGTGATCCCAATCCCATAGCCCTGTGGGGTTTGGGAACACCCAGACCCCAATCCCAGAGCCCTGTGGGGTTTAGAACACCCAGACCCCAATCCCAGAGCCCTGTGGGGTTTGGGAACACCCAGGTCCTCGCCCTGTCCCAGCTCAGAGGGTTTTAGGGCACATGGAAGAGGAGGTGACAGTTTCTGGTGGCCCCACAGCAAACCCCACACTGCCAGGAGTGCTGAGCCTCCTCCTGTCCCTGCTCCTCCTCACACATGGCAGCTCATGCAAGGATTTCAGAATTATTGAACATTATTTTAAAATAGATGCTTTCCTCCTCCTTTTTTTCTTTTTTTTTTTTTCCTCCAAAGAAACACCCCTCCATCGCAGCTGTGAAATATGGATTATTTATGGATTATTTATGGATTATTTATGGATTATTTGTGGATTATTTACCTCCAGACTGGGCACGAGGCAGGTCCAGCCCTGGATGTAAATGCATATTTATCTTTAAGGCATATTTATCCATGCAAATACAGATTTTGGTGCACACACTGCTCAGGACACAGCTCTGTGGGCTCAGGGAGGTGGCACAACATTTGCCATTGTGTGTCTGGCGCACTCAGAAAACGTGCAAACAAAGCAGCTGTCCCTGGGGTGGCTGTGACACTCCTGATCTTAAAACCAGCATCAACTCGAAAATAAAATCCCATTGAAAAGTTTAAAAAAAGTTTAAAATTCTCTGGAGGATCCTGTCAAGCTCCAAACCCTGGGGAAACTGTTTGTTCTGAGCTGTGAGACATCCCAGGGCCAGCAGTGTCACTGCAGTGTCACAGCAGTGTCACACATATGTCCCAGAATATCCCAGCAGTGTCACTGCATGTCCCAGATTGTCCCAGAATATCCCAGCAGTGTCACTGCATGTCTCAGCACGTCTCAGCAGTGTCACAGCAGGGTCACACACATGTCCCAGCATGTCCCAGAATGTTCCAGCAGTGTCCCAGCAGGGTCACACACGTGTTCCAGAATGTCCCAGCATGTCCCAGCATGTCCCAGTATGTCCCAGCAGTGTCACAGCAGTGTCACACGTGTCCCAGCAGTGTCACACACGAGTGGGGACACAGCCCCGGTGGACACACCCAGCTGAACCTTTTGTTTTTGGTTGGGAATCAGTGACTCGAACACGAGCAGGGTGGGGCAGAGCTCTGAGCACACAGCAAACACAAAGTGTCCCCCGGGAGGGACAGGGCAGGAACAGGGGTCCCTCCTGACCCCAAACCCTCAGCCAGGGCTGTGCTCACTCTGTGCCACTTTTGGGAGCACAGAGCCAGCTCACGAGAGCCAGCTGTCCCCACCTGCCCCAAACCCCAAATCCCAAATCCCAAACCCCAAATCCAGGCTGCAGATCCCTCCCACGCTCCACAGAGCCACCCCTGGCACCCAGACACAGCTCCCAGCTCTGCTCGAATTCTGGGGCTGGCATTTTCTCTCTGGGTTTGACAAGGAGGATATTCCAACCCCAAAAAAATCAAACATGGGACAGGACACCTCATCCCTGCCACACAGTGCCTCTCCCTGGTGCCAATGCAAACATTCATCACTTCATTCTTTTTTTTGTTCTGTTTCCATATTTGATAGAGTTGCTGTCCATTCTATTCTGTTGCTGGAAAGGTCAGGTTCCAGATTTCAGGAATCACTGGAATGCAATCAGGAATCACTGGAATGCAGCCAGCAATCACTGCAATGCAATCAGGAATCACTGCAATGCAATCGGGAATCATTGGAATGCAGCCAGGAATCAGTGCAATGCAATCAGAAATCACTGGAATGCAATCAGGAATCACTAGGATGCAATCAGATATCACTGGAATGCAATCAGGAATCACTGATTGCAATCAGGAATCACTGGAATGAAATCAGATATTGCAATGCAATCAGGAATCACTGGAATGAAATCAGGAATCACTGGAATGAAATCAGGAATCACTGCAATGCAATCAGGAATCACTGATTGCAATCAGGAATCACTGGAATGCAATCAGATATCACTGGAATGCAGCCAGGAATCACTGAAATGCAATCAGGAATCATTGGAATGCAATCAGATATCACAGGAATGCAATATCAGGATTCACTGGAATGCAATCAGGATTCACTGGATTGCAATCAGGAATCACTGGAATGTGGGATTTGATCCAGCCACAGCATAGAACCCTCTCCAGTCTCACACACATTGGTGGAATCATCCACATCCTGGTTTCCTCCTTCAGAAAACGGCACTGACACGAGATTCCTGCAGCACCGCTGCTTCCAGTGACCGGATTCTACAACAGAGCACTTTAAAGCTGCAATACAAGAGAGATCAGGGCTGACGGACTCCCTGGAGTCCATTTCCTGCAGAACGGGTTCCTTCATGTTATTCCAGGTTTTAAAAAATGCCTGAGAGCATTTCTGAGAGCAGCACCTGCTTGGCACACTCAGAATGACGAGAGAGATGCTGCAGGCTGTCAGTGCTCACCTGCAGCAACCCAGGTGGCTCATTGTCACTTTAGGGGGGACAGCAGAGGCACTGCCCGAGCTGGCCTGGGCACTTCAGACTGAGCCCAGCAAACCCAGGCTCCTCCTTGCTGGAAAAACGGGATTTGGGGACTGCTGAGTGCTCCCCATGCTCAGCTGCCGTGAGGAGAACAAATGGAGAAAATGGGAATTTGTGTCACCTGCTGGAGCTCAAACACGGAACCTGGGGGTGATCACAGTGAAAGGGGAGCTGTCCCACCCAGGGCCAGGCTGGGATGCTGGAAATGGTGGAAATGTCCCTGGGGTGGGATGGGACAGGCTTTGGGGTCCCTCCCAGCCCCCCAAATCCTGCCTGTCCAGGTGGTTTTCCCAAATCCTGATTGTCTGGGTGGTTTTCCAAATTCCTGCCTGTCCATGTCCCCAAATCCTTCCTGTCCAGGTGCCCAAATGCTGCCTGTCCATGTCCCCAAATCTTGCCTGTCCAGGTGTTTTCCCCAAATCCTGCCTGTCCATGTCCCCAAATCTTGCTTGTCCAGGTGGTTTTCCCAAATCCTGATTGTCCAGGTGGTTTTCCAAATTCCTGCCTGTCCATGTCCCCAAATTCCTGCCTGTCCATGTCCCCAGATCCTGCCTGTCCAGGGCCCCCAAATCCTTCCTGTCCAGGTCCCCAAATCCTGCCTGTCCATGTCCCCAAATCTTACCTGTCCAGGTGATTTCCCCAAATCCTGCCTGTCCCTGTCCCCAAATGCTGCCTGTCCATGTCCCCAAACCCCGTCCTGGTGGCTCTCTCAGGGACAGCCACGTGCCCTGGCTGCCACAGGCATTTGTGGAGATTCAGTTCTGCCTGATGCTGCGGGGATTTGCAGGCGTCTCACGGTTCAAAGCATCCTTTATCATTGCTAAATCACCCAAACCAGCACAAAATCGAGTGCAAGGAAAATCCCAATCCATGTCTCACAGGAGGGATGACCCTGACATTTGCAGCCAGGTGGGAATTTGGCTTTTTTTTTTTTTTTTTTTTCACAAGGTGCCACAAAACGATTGGAGCTCTGTTTTTCTGACAGAAATGTGGTTTTTGCAGAGGTCACCTGCTGGTCAGGGGTGTGGAGGGAGGGAGGGACAGGGAGCAGCTGAGCCTGGAGCTGAGCCCTGCCCCTGCAGGTGGCAGAGGAGCCTGTCCTGTCCCCCCAGGGATCCCTGTGCTCCAAAGGATGCCTCAGCACTTCCCAAAACACATTCCAGGCTGGAGAGGAAGAGGAAAGTCGTGTTTCATGAAGGCACAACCATGCTGACTTGGCAGGAGGGAGGGGAGAGAACAAAAGCAGTACTGCACAAGGCAGTTCTAGTACAAGGCTCATTCTTGAAACCTGAATATCATGCTAGAAGAAAATCTAGATATGTGTAATATTTTGAAGAAATATTTTGAAGGCAATATTATTTGATTTTTTTTTTTTTACTCAAAAAAGAACAAATGTTTTTTTGTGTGGGTTTGGATAGGATGCTAGTTGAGAAGGGAACTGAGTGTTTGTATTGCAGCCTTAAAGAAGCACATTTTTACTGCAATATCCTTTTTTTTTTTTGTAAACTACAGTCTGCGACTCAGCAGACCATGACTGAATGCTTCTGAAAACTTGTCGATTACAAACATGAAATCACAATTAATATCCTCTAAAAGTAATTTCAGAGTTCTCACGTCTTAGAAAAGGACAATGTGTACTGCTCCACAAGGTAATGCAGCTAATTAAAAAAAACCAAAAAAACAAAAAAAAAGGAGTTGAATTAAAGTATTTACACAATGAGCAATTCTACAGAAGGCGATCATCCCCAGGTGAGCACTGATCACATCCCACGCTGCTTTGAACAAACTCTACCAGGTTGGATCCAGCCAGGAGCACTCAGAGAATCCAGAAAAGCCTCATGTGGGTGTTCACACGTCGTGCAGAAGGATGTTCCTCAGGTAGAAGATGCTGCTGAGCGAGGAGAGCGTCAGCACCAGGGACCAGCAGGAGAAGAGAACCTCGGCGTGCCCGGTGATGCCGTACTGGGCTGTGCTGGGGGCTGCAAGGCAAGCACAGGGCTCAAACACAGTGCCACAGCCACAATTCCATCATTGTTCTCAGCTCTGTCATGAGTACACGTTATTTTATATTGTATGGTATTGTATTATATTGTATTATATTCTATTTTATTCTATTATATTGTATTACTGGCTTTTGCAAATATTCAAACAAATGCTGGATGTATAATGTTGGAAAAGCTTGCTGAATGAACAGAGGTTCTTTTAGTCCAGTTATTAACAAAACTTAGCAATAACAAGTATTTTTCTTATTCCCAGTCATCATTCTCAGCTCTGTCACAAGACACATTCTATTCTATTCTATTCTATTCTATTCTATTCTATTCTATTCTATTCTATTCTATTCTATTCTATTCTATTCTATTCCATTCCATTCCATTCCATTCCATTCCATTCCATTCCATTCCATTCCAATTATTTGCTTTTGCAAATATTCAAATGGATCCTGGATGTATAATGTTGGAAAAG
Organism: Sialia sialis; assembly: GCA_009812075.1. NCBI lineage: Eukaryota > Metazoa > Chordata > Aves > Passeriformes > Turdidae > Sialia > Sialia sialis. The sequence continues at coordinate 16,065,489 of VRYO01002482.1, forward strand.
TTTGTTGAATGAATAGTTTCCTTTAGTTCTGCTATTAACAAAACTCAGAAATAGTGTGATAAATGCATTTTTCTTATTCCCAGTCATTATTCTCAGCTCTGTTACAAGTACACATTATATTATATTGTGTTGTATTATATTATTGACTACTTGCAAATATTCAAATGAATGCTGTGTGTGTAATGTTGGAAAAATTAGCTGTTTGAATAGAGTTTTTTTTAGTTCTGTTATTAACAAAAATTAGAAATACTAGTGTGATAAATGTATTTTTTGGACTATAACATGGTGATGTAAAAAGCTTTTGTTCATGTCACTAACTCAGAGAACAGTAAAAAGATAATCAGGAAATTCTTGGATTCTCCCATCTGGATGAAGACAGTCAGAACTCCAGGAAGAGATTTATTGATCAGGGAGTGTGTGAAAGGATGGAGCCACAAAAAAAGTCAATTTACAGTTGGGGGGGTGATTTGGATAATGCAGGAAGGGCCATGGATAAACAACAGGGTGAGGAATTTGTGAAGAGTTCTCTGAGTTCAGGAAGCTCTTGGTGCACCCAACCCTTGGAGAACCTTTGGCTTTATTCTCTTATTGTCTTTTATTTAACTTTTAAAAATCCACCAGAAAACTGCACCTCATTTTTCAGCAGAGGAATCCCTCTGGAAAGCAGAGAACTGTGAGCTGTGAGCTCAGCCCAGCTCTGCCTGGGAACAGCCCCAGCTCCAAGGGCAGAAACTGCTTCTACAAGCACTTAGAAATGAGAGTGCTTCACTTTTAACCAGCTGAATAATTGATCTGTTTTGGAGGTTTGAGCATCAGATCTGCAGTGCAATCAATGAGAGGGGCTGGATTCAGCTCTCCTGGAAAACAGCTCATTTTCCTTCCAGAAGCCAGAGTGGGACAACTGTGCTCAGCTAGAGACATCCATACTTATTTTGAGGAAATTGTATTTACAGTAATTTCATGGCTATAAGGCACACCTTAAAGCCTAAAAATTTGATCGAAACCTGGAAGCGCGCCTTATAATCCAGTGCACCTTATATATGGGAAAAGTTTGAGTATTGAAGGGATCTCAAAACAATTTCTGTTTCACATTGCGCAGCAACAAACATGAAGCTCACAATCGAATGACCGCGAGCAGCGAGCGCAGCAAACAGCCCGGCGCTGGGGGCGGGCAGGAGTGCCGGGGCCCGCGGCACGGGGAGGGCACCTGGGGCTGTGTTTAAAGGCTGCACTGATCCGTGAAAAATGTTTGCAAATTGAGCAGCTGCCAGTAAACCCTGCAATGGCGCCATTCCATTACTAATTCGTTACTTTGTTGTGCGCAGATCCTCGCTGCAAAAAACAAAAGTGCACCTTATAGTCCGGTGTGCCTTATAGGTGTGACATTGCTGTATTTGTTCACCAAAAAGCCTTTCTCCAGCTCCTGGGGAGATGCACACCGAGTACAGAGAGGGGAAATACAAAATTCAGGGTTGAGGAGAAGGGAGGGGCTGGGGCAGGGATGTCCCAGGATGGACCTGGCAGGATCCTTGCTTGGATAAGTCAATGTGTACAATAGAACAATGTGAGTTTAATAATCATTCTATAGTTCCATAAGGAAAAGGGAATAAAAACCCGTCCCTGTCGAATCCATGTGGGTTTGTACCCCTGATCCCAGAGCTCTGCAATAAAAGCATATTTACATATATTGCATGTACTCATCCTGGGATTCTGTGTTTCTACACTAACACTGTTCATCCCAAATCCTGGAGCAGTGAGCTCCCTCTGGTTCCTGTGCAGAGCCCTGAGCTCCATTTTCACTCTGTGACATTTTATTTTGGGCACATAATGTGCCACAACCCCAAATCCTGGAGCAGTGAGCTCCCTTTGGTTTCTGTGCTCCATTTTCACTCTGTGACATTTTATTTTGTGCACAGAATATGCCACAACCCCAAATCCTCTGCTCTCCCCCTGCGCAGGGAGGTTCAGGCAATAAACCCCAAACAAAACAAGATTAAACTTGGTTTTGAAGCCTGGTTTAGTGACTGATGACTGTGACTAACTGCAGGCCAGGGCACTTCTCTCCCCTCATTAAAAAGGGACTTTCTGAGCTCAGGATGACAAATCAACCTTTAATTTATTACAAGGAGGCTGAAGCATAACACAGGTGCTATTTCATTTTATGCTATGAAGAGAGTTTCCCCAACTTAAAGATAATTTGTGCTAAGGTGGCCATAAAAGCGAGCAGAAAATTATGTAAATCTGATTTCCTGCATATGAACCAGCTCTGTCTTCCCAAGGCTTATTAAATCACACCTGGATTGTTTCTGCACAAAGGCAGGAGGGGAGTTAATGGGGGGAAAATGCTCTGACTTGAGGAGATAATAGAGAAGAGTTACAGCTCCCAAAGCTGCCTGAGCAGGAGAATTGGATGGGAAAGGAACCTGAAGGAGAAGCGAATCTGGAGAAGCTTAATTTTCAATTATGATGTCACACGAGGCCTGCTGGATGACACACAGCTTAAAATTTTGGGCTAGACTCTGAAAAAAGTCTTCAAAACTCATAATCTTCTGCAGACTTTTTCTTTCTTTTCCCTCTCAGAATTCTGATTAACTTTTCCTGTGGCTCCCTGAATTCTTTGCTGATCAAGCAAAAGCTGTTGCTGGGTATTAATAAAATTTCGTAGATTTGTGCTGATATGTAAACTTTAAAAATAAACACCCATTTAAAATTTAAAGACTTTTGGCATGGTGTGCTCAGTCCTTGATGTACCCTGTTTAATTATTTTGGTAAGGACTGAGCAGTCCTTGCTTTCCTGAGCTGTGCAGGCCAAGCAAGGTCACTTTGTCCTTGGGAATTTTCAAATCACTTTTGGATGATTCTCTGTGTCATACTAAGCCCTCAGTTTAGGGAAAAATGAGAAGGTTTAAATGTTTGAGCAGCATAAATAAACCAGCTGCCTTTTTTCTGAAATGTTTCCATGTCATTGTTTCACACACACATGAGCTCCCAGCTTTAATATTTCTGCAGGGATGGGGCTTTAAATAAAACTGGAATTACAGTAATTTCCCAACTATAAGGTGGACCAGACTACAAGGTGCACTTTTTTTTTTTTTTTGCATCGAGGATCTGCGCACAACAAAGTAACGAATGAGTAACGGAATGGCGCCATCGCGGGGTTTACTGGCAGCTGCTCAATTTGCAAACATTTTTCACGGATCGGCGCAGCCTTTAAACGCAGTCCCAGGTGCCCTCCCTGTGCCGCGGGCCCCGGCACTCCCGCCTGCCCCTGGCGCAGCTGCCGCAGCACTCGCAGCTTGCACTTCCAGGTTGGCAAATTCTCAAACTTTGTCCATATATAAGGCGCACCGGATTATAAGGCACACTTCCGGGTTTCGATCAAAATTTTAGTCAAAAAGTTGCGCCTTACAGTCGTGAAATTACTGTCTTTGAGTCTGTGATCACAGCTGCAGCATCCTGGGCATTTCCAAGGCCAACATTACCCAGAGCTTGTTCTGCAGAGGGTCTGGCAGAGCTCTGGGCGCCCACAGAGGGGAGGGAGAGACTCAGGAATTTCCCCCTGGAAAAGCTGCCTTGCCCTGGCACTGCTGCCCAGGTTTGGATTCTCCATCCTGGGGGATTTCACAGCCACTCACTCCATGGTCTGGGAGGGCTTTTCCCACCTGAATGATTCCCTGATTTTATGATTTGGTGCTGCAAATTCACTCCAGAGCTCTGGTAGCCATACCTTGAAAAGAAAGTGAATTTCCATCTAGGAAAAGATTAATACGAGCCCCAGGAACAGCCTGATGTCTGAAATATCAAATGGCCCAGGATTTAGAGGACACAAGGAGTTGAAAATGCCAGCTGCAGCCATGGAGGGGTGATCATTCACTGCTGGGTAAATCAGATTTTCCTGAGAGGCAGAGGAGGGTGAGGAGGGACACTCAGCGTCCCCAGGGGACCCTCAGGGGCCCCATAGTGACTGGGGCTGGAAACTGGGGATGGAGGGGACCCCAAACCCTCCCAGGGAAAGAGAAATCCCAGCCCTGGCAGCACCTCGGGTGCCCACGTGCCTCTGTGAGCTCTCCTTTCTTCCTATTCAGGGATTATTGCACCTAATCCCAATGTTCTACACCAGCCAGCACTCGTGGAAATAGTTAAGACACCCTCAGCACAGATAGGATTATATTCAGACATCTCTCCTGGTGCTGAATAGAAAGAACAAAGTGATATTGTATCAGTATCTCTAATTAATACAAGAGATTAGGAGAAGTGCTATGCTGGAACACATAAACCAGCATTTCCTAGCACCCAGGGCTGCATTAACCAGAAATAATTATAAGCTTTAATGCTGATGCTGTGTAGACAAAAGCACAGACCCCTTTAGGTTGTCTGAATAAGCAGGACTAATTCTGTTAAATGGATTATGCAGGGAGATGTTAATAAACATTTCATTTAACTGTATTCAGGTTAATCATTTACTAAAGGAAAGCCTTAATAAATTGGATATTTTTGGTGCAACACTTAAGATATACAGAGAAGGAAGGAATAAACTACCTCAAGGTCAAAGCAGTTTAGAAAAAAAAAAAAAGATGAGAAAGGCTGGGCTGTCAAATAATGTTCTTCTAAAAGAAAAGATGGGGAGATAATGGGCCTCAGAGGGCTGGGGCCAGCCCAGGGATAACATCTCAGTGCTGTGTTCCACTTGAGGCTGGTGAGGATTTATGGCCGTGTAGGAGGAGGCTGACAGGCCACACAGGGCTGTGCTGATGGGCACAGAGTGCCCAGGGAGTTCAGAAACCACTCTGAGCTCGGGGCAGCAGCACAAACATCCAGCTGTGCCAGCTGTGCCCTGCAGCCCGGGGGACTGGGGGAGCTCGACCTTGGGAGGACAAAACCTCCAAAATCTTCTCTGAAAATGCATCAGAGAGGAGGAGGGGGATGTTTGGGGTTATGCAAATGTAATCATGCTCAAGGCTGGGATGGGAAATTTGGGAGGGAAATAAAACATCAGTGAGAGGAGGAGGAGGAGGAGGAGATGCTGGAGTGTGCAAGATGGAAACTGGGACTGAACTGGACTTTGGCAATGATGGAAGCTGGGACTGAACTGGGCATTGGCAGATGGAAACTGGGATTGAACTGGGCTTTGGTCATGATGGAAACTGGGACTGAACTGGGCTTTGGTCATGATGGAAACTGGGACTGAACTGGGCTTTGGTCAGATGGAAAAGCCTGGAAAATATTGGGAGGATCAGGGGTGGGAAATACTCTGGATGTGGGAATTTCAGGGGTGGGGAATGCTCTGGATGTGAGCACTCCAAGGTTCTCTCCATCCTGGCGTTCCTCTGACCCTGGTTTGGTTTTAAAAATCCCTCCTGTGCTGGGGTCAGCTCTGGGATCAGTTCTAGGGTCAGTTTTGGGGTCTGTTCTGGGATCAGTTTTGGGCCACTCAGGACAAGAAGGACACGGAGGGGCTGGAGTGAGCCCAGGGCAGGGAATGGAGCTGGGAAGGGGCTGGAGAATCCTGAGGGAGCCGGGAAAGGGAATGGAGAATCCCCGAGGGAAATAGGGATGGAGAATCCTGAGGGACCTGGGAAGGGAATGGAGAATTCCTGAGGGAGCTGGGAAGGGAATGGAGAATCCTGAGGGAGCTGGGGGGGCTCAGCCTGGAGAAAAGGAGGCTCAAGGGGAATTTGTGGCTCTGCACAAGTCACTGACAGGAGGGGACACCGGGGGAATTTGGGATCTGGGAACAGGGACAGGAGCAGAGGGAACAGCTCAGGGTGGGCAGGGGAGGTTCTGGGTGGATTTTGGGGAAAATTCCTTCCTGAGAAGGGTTCCCAGGGCAGGGCTGTAGGGCCGAGGGCTCTGGCAGGGGTGTCCCATGCCCCATGTCCCATGTCCCATGTCCCATGTCCCACGACTCTGCCCCCTCCCTCAGCATCATCCCCAGGGGATTTGGCTCAGCCCCTGCCCCTGCAGCCCCTCCCTGCTCATGGGGCTCAGTCTGGGGCAGGATCTCCCTGTCTGGGATTATCTGTCCACAAGAGCTCAGCACTGCTGAGCCAAATCTCAGGAAATCCTTGAGGAAGGACACGAAAGCTGCAGGAGCTGCCCTGCAGCTGGATGAGCCAGAGCTGTGCAGGATAAAGCTGGGAAGTGCCAGGTGCTTCACACAGGGCTTTATCATCCCCTGGGATGCCAGTGCTGGCAGGAAGATCCAGGAGATGAGCCCAGAAGAGTGATGGGCTTGATAAGAGAGGGGAATTATCAGGGCCTGTCCATCAGCATCCACACAGGGCTGCTGGCAGGGCAGAAAAATGAAAAATGAAACCCTGATTTGTCCTTATTTCAAATTTAAATGGATAAAAAAGGATTTTATGAGTCTTCAAATGGGAAAACGGGGAGTAAAATACGATTGTTAGAACTGCGGAAGCAAGAATCAGCTGTTTGTTGTGCTGAAGTCTGAAAGCTCAGTACTTTAAACACTTGAGACGTGCCACCAGCAATGTCTTAAAGTGAAATATTATCCCAGCCTGTGTCTGTGCACTCACAGAAAATGAGACAGAAGCATCTCTTGTTTCAGCCATGAAGACCCCAATTGGGATGTGCCCTGTGTCTCTTTCCAAACTGATCCTGATGCTGATTTTGGCTCAGGTAAAATACAGAATATGATATTTACAGGTTGAAAAAAAAGGAGTCAGGCCATGAGCACACGGTAACCATGGCCACCAGCTGAGTGATTCTGAATTGTGGGGAGCTGTGCTGGGATCTGGGGCTCCCTGGCTCTGGAAGGAGACAGAAAGACACACTGCACAGCAGAGTCACCTTTCCTGTCCCCTGATAAATAACTCATGCTGTAAACAGCCTCAGACTCCTCTAAAAACACACCCAGCCCTGGAAATGTTCATGTTTTTACTGCTGGGGCTGCCAGCCCTGGGGTGCCTGGCTCAGCCCAGAGCTGCTCAGGGGGCTGAAGGGGGCTCAGGGTCTCAGAGAAGCTTCTGGAACAAATATCAAATATCAAATATCAGCTCCAGAGCATTGCCTGCTTCCTCACCCAGAGGTACCTGAAATCACTCCCTGTGGGATCCCTGCTCTGGTTCCTGCTCAGCTGGAGAGGAGAAGGATCCAGGGAGAGCACAGAGCCCCTGGAAGGCTCCAGAAGAGCTGGGGAGGGACTGAGGACGAGGATGGAGCGACAGGACACAGGGAATGGTTTTGAGCTGCAAGAAGATGGATTTGGATGGGATTTTGGGAAGGAATTCCTGGCTGGGCTGGGATTCCCAGAGCAGCCCCTGGATCCCTGGAGTGTCCCAGGCCAGCTGGACACTGGGACACCCTGGGACAGTGGGAGGTGTCCCTGTGGCAGGGGTGGCACTGGGTGATCCCATCCCATCCCATCCCATCCCATCCCATCCCATCCCATGCCAAACCAGCCCTGGAGCCTCCTGGCTGTCCCAGAACCAGAGTCAGAGCTGCCCTGACAGTGCAGGACAAGCTTTAGTGGCAGCTCCAGCTCCCCACACTGCTCAGGTGTCTCCAAAGGAATTCCATTCAGCCAGAGATGAACTGATGAGAACCAACAGGAACACCTCCCCTGAAACAGGGGAGGAGAATCCCTGGAATGCCTTGAAGGGATGGATGAAGTGGGAGCTGAGCAGGGAGAACTCGGAGTTCAACAGGAGGAAACAGCCCTGACTCGGATCTTGCTGCAAGGAATAATTCACAATCTGAGAAGTATTTATGAGGAAAATTACTGTGAGAGAACAGAATGAAATTTGGTTTATATATCATCCTTTATACTCGAGTCGTGTCCCATTTCTTTGTGTGAGGAGTGCTGGAAAAATGAGAAATCTCTGAGAGCTCTGAGCGACGGATGGGAGCAGCCCTGAGGAATGAGCTGACCTGGGACAGACAGAGGAGCTGTGAGCCCACCCTGGGGTGAACCCAGCCTTAGTGGGGTCACCATGATAGCACAGGGTTAAAAGGTTTCTGAAATCATGGGATTGTACACAACAGATTCAGGGGTAGGCCTGAAAAAGCAAACTGGCCTGGTAGGGCTGGAAAGGGAACCAGGCCTGGGAGGCCTCAAAAGGGAACCAGGCCCTGGAAGGAATGCTGAGCTTTGTCATTATTGGATCATGTGAAACTGCACCTGTGTGATCATCATGGGATAAATAATGGGATTGATAAATGTAATAATTGTTTGGTAATTGAATATATTATTGTTTAATTGTAATAAAATCATGAGAAGCGATGTAATGGTAACAAGAAGCATGAGAAAGGATGTTTGGGGAGCTGATGGAAATCACAAGAATCCATGCTGGGATAAGATCAATGTGTCCAATAGAACAATATATAATTATTCTATAGTTCCATCAGGAAAAGGGAATAAAAACCTGTTCCTGTGGAATCCATGTGGAGTCAGATTTGGGTTTGTACCTCTGACTCCCAGAGCTCAGCAATAAAAGAATATTTCCATATATTGCATGTACTCATCTGTGATTCTGTGTTTCTGCACCAACAACTACCTCACCCCAGCTCAGGGACGGCAGCGCTGAGCCAAGGCACAGGGAGGACGGAGCACAGCCCATCACCACCATCCCACATCATTCCAGCTCTGCCCAGACCCTGCTGGAGCTCTGGGGCTGCGTCCATTCCCTGGGGATCTGGGCATTGCCAGAACCTTCCCTGCTCTGCAGCCTGGAGGGGTGAGATGCCAGAGTAAGGCCCAGTCTGTCCCTCCCCTGTAAGAGCCCCCAGATTTACTGCTCCTGGCACAGTCAGGGCAAAGGGAAGCACGAACCCAGCTGGGATCTCTGAACCCAAACCCCTTTGCTGTGTCTGGGAGAAGTGGAGCAGCCCTGGAAGGAGCAGGTCAGTCCTGAGTTATTTCAGGGCACCTCTGGTCACACAGCTGGGGACAGGACCTGTTCAAGGCTGGGACTGACTCTCCCACACCTGCAGCAACCAGCAAACCCAACCTTGTTCAGCCTGACGTTAAATAGAAACCAAGCCTGACACTGAGTCCTGCCTGGGAATCCCAAACTAAACAGGAGAATCCCAAACTGATCAGGCTTAGGGCCTTCCAGTGGTGAAACACAGCTTTGGTCAAGGTGGAGAAAAAACCAGGAGAGTGCCAGACAAGGCACTGGGAGAAGCAAGCTGCTTGTTCCCATTCCAATTCCATTGCCATTCCCATTATTCCCAGTATTCCCATTATTCCCATTATTCCCATTACTCCCATTATTACCATTCCCTTTATTGCCATTATTCCCATTGTTTCCATTGTTCCCATTATTCCCAGTATTCCCATTATTCCCATTATTCCCATTACTCCCATTATCACCATTCCCTTTATTGTCATTATTCCCATTATTTCCATTATTCCCATTACTCCCACTACCATCCCATCATTCCCATCATTCTCATCATTCCCATTATTCCCATTATTGCCATCATTCCCATTATTCCCATTATTCCCATTCCCACAGTTTCCTGGCCGTGTCCCAGGAGCTCTGGACAGGTCCCTCAGGGCGGGAGGAGCAGGAAGAGCCAAGCACTGAGGGTCTCCCTGAGGGAAATTCCCCGGGATGGGGAAGCTCTGGAGCTCCCCCAGGGTTCCAGTTGGATAAATTCCTGTTCCCATCCCATTATCCTATCCCATTATCCCATCCCATCCCATCCCATCCCACCCCAGGAATGGAAATTAAAACCTGGCCAGCCCAGGCTCCTGTCTGAGCTCTGTGCAATCATCCTGGCAGCCACAATCTCTGCTTCCCTGACAATGTGCCTCTCATTTGTAAGTGTCACATTGGAGACAAGGAAAAGCATTTTAATGTGACAGAAAAATTTGACTTGGGAGCTAATTACTTTCATTTGAGAGAATTTTTGGCTCATCTGCATACTTGACAATTATTTACAACTCACATTGGTAATTAGAGGTTGGGGCTTGCGCTGAAATATTGCAAATGGCTTTGGAGACATTTGCTGATCCTCCTAACTTGGAGAGGAAATGAATTTATTAGTAGTTAATATGTAAAATATTTGTACTTCTGACCTTTTGTTAAACATTCTTCCTATATTTTAAATGATTGGTTGTCAGAGCCATTTTTCTCCAAGTGACGTGTGACATTGTAAATAAGCTCTTGAATTAAGCAGCACATTAAATCTCCGTGTTCAGAGGCAACCTTTGATGGTTCTCATATATCAGGGAGACTTTGTTGGTTCTGCTGTGTTCAGGCAATGTCATACAGCAGCGTGAATGATAATTTTTTACACTGAACTTTCCAATTTCTGCACGGTTTCCACATCATTCTTATGCTCTTGACAAAAGATGTGGAGTTAAGCAAGTTGGAACATGATTTCTCTCTTTTTTTTCGGTGTACAAGGAGGAAGATTTTGGCTGGAAGTGCTGGTCAGCAGATCTCCCACTGAGGTGATTGGCAGGTGATTTCTGAGGTGTGGGCTTACTCAGATTTCTTCTGATTTTCTGAGGCATTTCTGGTGGGCTCCTCCTGCTCATATTCCTGCCTGGTGCATGTACTCCTCTCTTTTTGTAGGAACATTAAAACCCCACCATCAATGGAAATTTATTCCTGAACTGTGCCAATAGCCAAGGAATTGATCACCAATTGGTGGATATTTAATAACCAACTCCAACTGTTTGTTAATTCCACCAGTTAAATCACAATGGCCTCAGGGTGGCCAGCAGAGGATCAGGGTGGCCAGGGGAGGGTCAGGGTCACCAGGGTAAGGTCAGGGTGGACAGGGGAGGGTCTGAGTGGACTCAGGGTGGCCAGGGGAGCTCAGGGTGGCCATGGGAGGGTCAGGGTGGCCATGGGAGGGTCAGGGTGGCCAAGGGAGGGTCAGGGTGGCCAGGGGATCTCACAGTAGCCAAGGGAGGGTCTGGGTGGTCACGGGAAGATCAGGATGGCCAGGGGAGGCTCAGAGTGGCCAGAGGAGCTCACAGTAGCCAAGGGAGGGTCAGGGTGGCCAGGGGAGGGTCAGGGTGGCCAGGGGAGCTCACAGTAGCCAAGAGAGGGTCAGGGTGGGCAGGGGAGGGTCTCGGTGGAACACCAGCAGGAATTTCTCCATGGAAAGGATGCTCAGGGATTGGAACTGCCCAGGGAGGGTTGGATCCCCATCCCTGGAGGTGTCCCAGGAATTCCTGCAGGTGACAAGGCTGGGAATTTGGAACTGCAGCCATCAAGGCCTGCACTCAGCGGTCTGGGGGGGGCTTTTCCAGCCTCAGTGTTTTTGGGATGGAGCTCTGTGAGCTGTGTCCTGTCCCAGCTCTGCCCTGTGCATCCAGGGTTAACCCAAAGGCACAGATGTCCCAGGCTGGCACCCCCAGCACCAATTCGTGCCCTGTGTGAGTTCAGCACAGCGGCACAGAGGCAGCAGAGGCAGTGGCCACCCTTCCTCTCTGCAGGAAAGAGCCTGAGCCCGCTCATGAGGGATGATTGCAATTTCCAGGGGCTGTGTGTGCAGCGAGCAAACATCACTCACCACAGCCTGAGCTGTTTGCTCTTCACATCCAGAGCGTTTGTCTGCAGCCCCTGACGTGACATTAACTATTCATGGCACTGCCATGCTCAAACACTGCCCCAGCGAAATTGTGGCTGCTTTTCAACCTGATGGGATCTTCCCCAGCCAGGCTCAGGGTGCAGGAGGGGCTGGGTGATGCCCTGGGCTCCCACCAGAGCTCTGGGGATCCAGTGCCTGCGCAGTTTGGTGATTTGGCACCCTGAACGTGTTTGTCACCTGCACCTGGTGTGGCTGCAGGGAAGGGATCGTCACTAACCCTGTCACTGACCAGCTGAGGGATTTTTTTTAGGGTGGGCAGGGTGGCACAGGGACCCAGAGCAGCTCTGGATCCTGGAGTGTCCCAGGCCAGGTTGGACATTGGAGTTAGAGCACCTGGGACAGTGACAGGGGTCCCTGCATGGCTGGGGTGGGATGGGTTTATTTAAGATCCCTCCCAACCCAGGCAGTTCTGTGATTCTGTGATCCTGGGATCCTGGGATTCTAGGATTCTGTGATTGTTTCTGGGATTCTGGGATTGATTCTGTAATTCCAGGATTGATTCTGGGATTGATTCTGGGATTGATTCTGTAATTCTGGGATTCTGTAATTCTGGGATTGATTCTGTGATCGATTCTGGGATTCTGTGATTGATTCTGTGTTTCTGTGATCCTGTAATTCTGTGATCCTGTGATTCTGTGATTGATTCTGTGATCCTATGATTGATTCTGTGTTTCTGCGATTCTCTGATTCCATTTACCTTCCATCACTGCTCCCTAGGATGAATTATTTGGGATTGCAGCAGGAGCTGATTTGCCATTGGGAGGACTCTGAGCTCTTGCAGCTGCCTGTGGCTGAGAGGGAATGATCCCCCAAATTCCAGAGTAAATTTGGGGTTGGATTTCTGCTGGGGGTCCCTTTCCAGAGCCCCTCACCCCCTGCCTGCTGCTCTGCAGCTTTTCCTGCTGCTGGAGGATTTTCAGGGCCCAGCCTTCCCCACTCGCTCTTCAGCTTAATCTTGAGGATTTTGGAGACATTATGGCTCAGCTTTGCATATGTTATTACACAGAAGAGAGGAAAAAAAACCCAATAGCTGAGATTTTTCAAAGCTGACTGGGAGTTTCAGACAGGCAGGTTCTGTTTAGAGTCATGCCTTTGAAAATCTCTATCAATTAGCACAGTGCTTTGGGACAGAGATGGGTGCCTTAAAACTGGCTCTGAGCACCTTGCAGACACGTGCAGGAAGGCACATTCTGCCTCAAAAAATCTTTATTTCCTACATGGCACTAAAACCCTTCAGGTTTGTCCAACACCTGGCTGGGAATTGGACACTGTGCACGAACAGGGATTTGTAAAACAAAACCCTGCTCCTCTTGTTGGGGCTGGGCTGGGTCTCTGTGGGTCCCTTCCAGCTCAGGATATTCTGTGAAAACACGAGCTGGGGCTGGGAGGGCACAGCTGTAGGGTTGGGGGTCTGTGCACACAAAGTCAGGCTCTGCTCCCTCCTGCAGGGTCTCTGCCCAGAGCTCTTTGGCTTTGACATTTTCCTGCTGATTATTTAAATGTTTTCCCTGTTTTTCCATACCAGTTTATCCCAGTGAATACTCTGTGCAGCTTTTCCAATCCCCCCCCTGTTCTCTGCAGTGTCTGGCTCTGGCAGGGAGCCCCTTCTGGGTGGGTTTGAAACACTCATCTTAAAGAAATGAGGATTTTAGTTCAAAGTTAGAAGAAACTGGGCTTGAGATAGTTAGCTGAAACTTAAATAATTGATTGCC
>VRYO01002482.1:16079774-16109150 GCA_009812075.1 Sialia sialis
GGAATAAACACACACTTTCTAACATTCACTGAATAAACAGACACTTTCTAACTTTAAATTGTCAGAGAGTCTTTTGTCCATAGCAGTTGAGTATGGGCATTAGACCAATACTTGTATTTTGGTAAATCAGGTTTGTGCAGGGATGATGAGCAGGGATGATGAGCAGGGATGAAGAAAGGGAGGCTGAAGGGGACACAATCCCTGCTCAGCAATCTGGGCACAGGAGGGAGGGTCAGTCCCTCCATTGTCACTGCACAGATCCAGTTCTGCCTTTCTGGGAGATGTTGGAGAGAGAAACTCAAAGCTGAGCCAGGCACCCCAAAATCCAGAGAAGCCAAAGTCAATCCTTTCAATATTTGGAGTGACAGGAGCTGCTGAATGTCCCAGTGCCACCCAAGGTCACCCCAGGACCTGGCCCAGGCAGCAGCTGCCCCTCACCCACTGAGCCCACCTTCCCTCATGCCAGCAGCTTTTTCTTGTGGAAATCTCTGACTCAGCACTGAAAACGGGGAAAAGATTTTGCACAGCTTCCATCTTAATGAAAAGCATTTTCAATATTTCAGTCAGGCTCCATGCTGTTCTGTGGATTCAGAGTTAAAATCTGGGCCTCCTGAAAATCATGAACAGGAGCAGGTGCCAGTGATAGAGGAATGTTTATTTAATATTTAATCAATATTTATTAATTTATATTTATTTAATTGTTCGGAGCTGCTGCTTGAACTTGATACAGCCCAGGAGGGATGAGAACCTGCCTCAGCCATCATGTTCCTACCTAAAAATTTTGGTGCTGGTTTCTTTAATCCAGAGATCCCCTTGGGAAACCTCCCACTCAGCCTTGCAGGTTGCCTGCTGACACGTTAAGAGCTCAACTGGAAAGTTCAGAGAAGGACAAAGCCCAGCTTAAAATCCACCTGATTTTAAAAAGGCTGGGCCTGTTTGTAGTGAGGGAAAGGCAAAGGTGCAGATTTAATCTCCAGCTCAGAGTGAGGAAATGGCTGATCCTGTTCACCCTGGGATGTTGTTTTCCATCCTGGCTGGAAATATCGTTGGCATCGAAATCAAAATGTCCATGTTGCACAGATCCTCTAAATGCAGCTGGCATGGAACTGAAATTTCCATTTGGTGCGAGATGCAGACAGGGAAAAGACAAAAAAGAAGAAGTGTTGCCTGGAATGAGATGGGGAGCCTGGAAGAAAGCCAATATATTTTTTTTCCCCCCACTCAAAACTCAACAGGCCTTTATTTGAATTTCTTTAAAACTGACATATTCATGGAGTTTTCAAACAGGCTTTTTCTGACAGGTCCCCTAATCCCCCAAGCCTTCCCTCCCTCAACAGCCCCAGTTTGTCAGATCCTTCCCTGCCAGCTGTAGCTGGAGGCTCCTCCACATTCCCCCAGAGCTGGGCCCTCCCTGGAGTTCTGGATGCATTTGAAATCTCTGCACATGGGCACCATCTCATCGAGATGGAAATATGCATATTTATTCCTGTCCAATTCCTGTTCTGGCTGATCAAACCTTCCCTTCAAACATATCCTTCTGTGATAAATAAAAACACGGACTGCTCTCTTCCTGCTGCTGAATCACATTCTGCAATCTCCTGCTTGTCTTCCCTCACTCAGAGCTGGGGCCTGACTCAGGCTCGGGGAAGGTGGAAATGGGTTTTATAAGGAAATGAGTTGTGTGAAGAAATTGGTTGTGTAAGGAAATAAGCTGCATAAATAAATTGGTTGTGTAAGGAAATAGGTTGTGTAAGGACACAGAAATAGGTTGTATAAACCTATTTATTGTATAAGGAAACCTGTATCTTATATAAAGAAACCTATTTATCGTATAAAGAAATTGATATCTTGTAAAAAGAAACATATATCTTGTATAAATAAACCTGTATCTTGTATATGAAGAAACCTGTGTCTTGTATGAACAAACCTGTATCTTATATAAAGAAACCTATTTATTGTATAAAAAAATTGATATCTTGTAAAAAGAAACATATATCTTGTATAAATAAACCTGTATCTTGTATGAAGAAATCTGTATCTTGTACAAAGAAACCTGTATCTTCTATAAAGAAACCTGTATCTTGTATGAAGAAACTCGTATCTTCTATAAAGAAACCTGTATCTTGTATGAAGAAACCTGTGTCTTGTATGAAGAAACCTGTATCTTATATAAAGGAACCTATTTATTGTATAAAGAAATCGATATCTTGTATAAAGAAATCTGTATCTTGTACAAAGAACCCTATATCTTGTATAAAAAAACCCTGTATCTTGTATAAAGAATAGGGAACAGCTGCAGCTTTGGGTTGGATTTTGGGACAGGTTCTTGCCCCAGAGGCTGCTGGCACTGCCCAGACCCCAGGGAATGTTCCTGGAGCTCCAGGAGGGTGTGGACAATGCCCAGGGTGGGATTTTGGGTGATCCTTGGGTCCCTTCCAGCTCAGGAAACTCCACAATCCTATGAATGTCTGTGTTTTACACCCCAGTAACTGTGGGAAGTCAGAGCTGCTCCCAGAAGGTTCCCACACCCAGCACCCCCCCCCCGACAAACGCCGATCCCACCCCCAAAATCTGTGTCCTGACAAACCCCCAGCAGCAAGGACCCCGATCCCGCAGGGTGAGCATCCCTGGGGCTGGGGAGGCAGCAGGAGGAGCTGGAGCATCTCTGCACCTTCCACATCCTCCCCCCTCCTCATTTCACACCTGGCCCTGCTCTGCTGGCACCTCTCCTGGGCTGGGAATGTGAAATTCCAGCCAACTGATCGATGTGTGATCCTGTAAAATATTCAGGATTCTCACAGCAGCTTCTCCTCCTAAGTGGGCTTCTCATTTCCGTGGGAAGCTCATTAATATTGAAATCCCCACTGGCAGAAGGCTTGTAGGCAGTACAGTAGCAGGGAAAAACATCCTTGTACTTTACAGAGAGTGGGAATCAATGGACTAAAAACGACCTAGTTCTGGTCCTATTTTGCAGCTGATAGGAAGCAGCTCTCTGGATATTAAATAATCATCTCTCCAGCAAGCAGTGAATAATGTGATTTGGTGTGTTCAAACATTCTGCAGGCTCTGAGCACGCTGGATGTCTCTGAGCACACCCTGAGACGCTGCTTCAGCCCAGACAGGACGTGCACCCCATCCAACCCAGCCCCCAGGAGGAGGGTGGGAGCTTTGCAAACACAGAATTCACCTGGAGGCAGCTGCAGCACTGCCGGGCAGCTGTTCCCCACAGGATCCCATTCCCAGTGCTCCCACAAACACAGGATTAATGGGGCAGGGACAGAGAGCTGCCTGGGGACAGGAACCAGCTCTGCCTGGGACAGGATCCCAGGAATTCACACCTGCCTGGTACAGGATCCTCAGGAATTCACACCTGTCTGGTACAGGATCCCAGGAATTCTCACCTGCCTGGGGACAGGAACCAGCTCTGCCTGGAACAGGATCCCAGGAATTCACACCTGCCTGGCACAACATCCCCAGGAATTCACACCTGCCTGGGGACAGGATCCAGCTCTGCCTGGTACAGCATCCCAGGAATTCACAGCTGCTCTGAAATGCAGCAGCAGTGCCCACCACGAGCTCTGAGCAAGGAGCATTAATACGTTGGTATTTCCCAGATATTCACCTTTGGATGCCAAACTGCTCACAGCAGGGACTGACAGCACTGTATCTGTTTTCTGTTTCTGGGCTGGGTCCTGCAGTGATTCCATCAGCTGATGGACAGGGAGGTTCACTTCCCGTCCTTTCCCTTCCCTCCAGCTGGGCTTTGGGAGGCACCAAAGAGGCCACCAAGCACCAAGAGCACCTAGAACAGCACACATCTGCTCCTGACAGGATCCAGGGCTGCATCTGCAGTGGTCCAGGCTCTGTTACCCAAAATCTGGATCACTTTTGTACCCCTTTAGTGCTCTGGGAGGAATCCACAGGCAGGGAGGAGGAGGAGGAAGAGGAGGAGGAGGAGGAGCAGGTGGTGATGAAGCACAGCTGGCTCTGCCTCTTGCCCCAGGGCTCTTCCCTGCTCCAGAGTTGCCTGCTCTGCAAATTCCCAAATTCAGAGTCCATGCCTGCAGATTCTCCTCACACAAAGTACAGCAATTTCACGACTATAAACCGCACCGGATTATAAAGCATGCTTCTGGGTTCTGATCAAATTTTAGGATTTAAGGTGCGCCTTATAGTCGTGAAATGACTGTAACTGATGGATTTAAATGGGATTTGGGACTGCATTGGAAGAGGAGCACTGGAGGGGTTGGGATGTTTCCCACAGAACAAGCAGAGCCTGTGTGAAATGAGGCAATGTTTGCTGCTCTGGAATATGAAACATGTTAGATATGCAGGAAGGCAGAGCAGGAGAAGCCACTGAAGTTCAAGGAGTTGTCCAACCTGCCCAAGTGCTCATTTAAACACAGGCTTTTGTTCCTGAGAAAATTAAATAACTTAAGGTCCTTCTCTCTCTGGCTCCAATTTTTACAAAAGTGCCTCATAAGATGTGAAATCATTAATTAAAGAAGATTCCTCAATTATTCTCTCTGACCTGTCACAGTTACTTGTTTAGTCAGCGTTAAGAATTCAGCAACATTTTCAAAGGCTTCTCCAGACGCCACCTGTGAGCTAATTAGGCTGAAGGAGGAAAGATTTGTAGGGAGCTGCAGCTCCTGGCGCTGCCTGACAACACAGACACCAGCCCTGGCCCCGATTTTGGAACTTTTTGCAGCTAATTCTACATGCTTGAAGCATTGTGGCTTCAAATTAGGAGAGAAATCCCCAAAAGGGCTCCAGCAGAGAAGGGCTCTCAAACATGGCGTGGCTTTGCATGAATTAAAAATATTTAAAAAATTAAATCAAAAATTGAAAATGTCTTAAATGCTTTGTCCTCCTATTGGGGACTGGGGGGGATCCTGGAAGTTCTCCAGGATTCCTCACTTCCTACAGAGAAACTCCAAGCTTGGTCTTTCAGGGGATGCTGGGGAGCTGCAGCAGTGGAACATGAGCACCCTGCCAGTGGTTTTCCTTCATTTTTGGGAGAGCTTTGGCCCCCAGCTCTCCCTCCTGACCTGCAGCCAGAGCCTGGCTCACTTTGGGGTGCTCTCACACCCTACAAAGCACAGGAACCCTACAGAGGAGCTGTGTCCTCCCAGCAGCACAGCCTTCTCCAGGGAGCACGTCCTGGAGCTGCACTGGAGGGGCACAGGATGGTGGTAATTAGCTAATTAAGCCTTGATTAAGCAGGAAGGAGGCTGATGCTCTGTTCTGAGTGATGTGAAACACGAGGCTGAAAGGAGTTTGCAAAACATCCATGGTTTGTGTTTCTGTGGGATATCTACCCATGGTTTGTGTTCCTGCAGAACATGCATGGTTTGTGTTCCTGCAGAATAGCTACCCATGGTTTGTGTCCCTGAAGGTTATCTACCCATGGTTTGTGTTCCTGCAGAACATCTATGGTTTGTGTTCCTGCAGGATATCTACCCATGGTTTGTGTTCTTGCAGAACATCCATGATTTGTGTTCCTGCAGGATATCTACCCATGGTTTGTGTTCCTGCAGGATATCCATGGGGGGAGTGGGGCAGACAGACTCAACCCCCCCCAGGAGAATTTTAAACGAAGTCAGGGATGTTGGCCCTGCTCGTGGCAGGGACTGGAACTTGATTTCCATGCTCCTTCCAGCCCAAACCTTTCTGTGATTTTTGATAAATGTAATTTTACCAGCATAGCAGCTGTGGACAGGTAACCCAGGATTTCCACCCCATCTCCAGCCCAGCTCTGTCTGCTGCTGCTGCAGCACACGAGGGGCTCAGTCCCCAGCCCTGGGGAGATTTTCATTGCTTCTGCAGCTCAGGAACTCGGTAACAATAGTGCTGGCATTTCCCAGCTATTTACCAGGCTAAAATTAGCCCAGCAGAGGGACTAGCAGAGTGTTACTTAATCATGGAAGGCAAACAGAGTGGTTCAGTGCAATGTCACTGCTGGTACCAGGGCTCATTTCCCGAGGAAAGACTCAATAATAAATTTTCCCCCATTTGAGGAGTCTTTAAACCCTCCTCCCCCTCCCTGTTGTCTTTCAGCTGAGCAGATGTTGGTTTTCAACTGCAAACTGAGCTCAGAGCACTTTCCTGGCTAATTTAAAGTTGGGTTTGCTCATGTAGTTTCATAAGTATTGCTACTTTGACAATTCCCAAATTTTTCCTCTATTGTGTTCAGAGGTTTTCATGTTCTCAGTGTCATGTTTGGAAACATCCCTCTCTCTTTGGCACAATGCTTTCAGAACTGAGAGAGGAATCACTACTAAAGGGCTCCATTCCTCCCCACTCCTCCCTGCTCCCAAAAATACAGATTTTTACATTTTCATAAATCCACACCACTCTGCTCATTTGGTGCAAGTTCCTGCAGACAAGGATTCAAACACACCTCAGGGCTGTGTTGCCTGAGCAGTTTTTGAGCTGAGTTTTTGGGGATTAAACCAGGAATGTGACTGCAGCCCATTGCAGCTGCATCCCCAGCACTGTCCCCCCTTCCTGAGGGACAGGATCAGGCTGAGGAGCTTTTCCAGGAATTCCAAACCCAGAATTAAACCCCACAGAGCAAGCTTCTCCTATCTCTGCTCTGCACCCCCGACTCTTCCCTCCTCAGCTCCTCTGAGCTCCAAAAATAATTCCCCAGTTTATTTCTACTGCCTGCTAGCCCAAAGCAGCTGCACAGAATCCCAAGGACAGGCAGGAACTTTTCCTGCGGGCTCCATCAGCTCTGTGCAGCCCAGTCCCCCTCCCGAGCCCTGGCTTGGGGTGGGACTGCTCCTGCTGCAGGCACAGGACAATCTGTGCCCTAAAGGAGATGGACACAGGAAAATCTGTGCCCTAAAGGAGATGGGCACAGGACAGTCTGTGCCTTAAAGGAGATGGGCACAGGAAAATCTGTGCCCTAAAGGAGATGGGCATAGGGCACAGGACAATCTGTGCACTAAAAGATGGGCACAGGTCACAGCTCTGCCCTGAGGACGTGGAGAGCTTTGGGAAGCTCCCAGGGAAGGCAGGGGGGGCAGCAGCTCTGCCCCCTGAGGGACGCTGGAGCTCACCCTCCCTGAGCTCTGCAATTAAAGCACTAGAGAGTTAAACTCTTGTCTCCCCGCTCCTGCAGATTTAAGGGTGCTGGAGTCCCCTGCTCCTGGTTTTCCATCTGCAGCCCTTGGTTTAATCCCCTCCCTTGGTTTAACCATCTCACTTGGTTTAACCACCTCACTTGGTTTAGTCACCTCCCTTTCTGTGGCTTTCTGGTCCACTCCTTCCAAATCTTTTAATCTCAGTTAGAAAATAGAAATCCACACCTGGTGAAGGTTTTGCCAGAAGAGAGCTCTGCTTGTTTTTGTCTCCTGGATGGGATTTTGGGCAGGAATTGTTCCCTGGCAGGGTGGCACAGGGTACCCAGAGCAGCTGTGGCTGACCCTGGATCCCTGGGCTGGACACTGGGGCTGGGACACCCTGGGACAGTGGGAGGTGTCCCAGTGGAAGGGGTGGCACTGGGGTGGGATTTGAGGTCCCTCCCAACCCAAACTGCTCTGGGATTCTGTGACCAGCCCCACTGAGGGTGTCTTGCTGGGGAGCAGCAACATCAAATCCCCACGGGAACGGGGATGCACCAGGAGCACCTGTGAACACCTGCCGGGCACAGGGAGCTCAAACACCTCCAGCTCCCTCCAGCACCTCCTGGCACCTCACAAACAGTGATGAGACAGCCAGGAATCTGCAAATCCTCACACCAACATCCACATGTGCACCAACAGCAGCAAGGATTCCGGGGGAGGGGGTTCCAGAGCAGGGAATTGCTCACACGGAGCAGTGCCCTGCACACCCCACCAGGGACAGGGATGCAGGAGAGGCTGCTCAAAACAGGGAGGAGGAGGACAAGACACAAAGCCTGGAGGGAAGACACACCAATGGAGCACAAGGACAAGGGGACAGGCCAGCACTACCACGACACAGCTGCCAGGGTCAGCCCCGGGCAGCGATGGCAATGGGACCCTCTGTGGGGATACTGACCTGGGCTCGAGACACCACTAGAGGTAGTAGGCTCAATAATTTCTACAAAAAGGGAAAAAAAAAAGAAAAAAAAAAAAAAAAAGAGAACATTTGGGAGTTAATCACACATGGAAGACAAGAACAGAATGAGACAGCAAACAGTCATGCAAGAGACAGCACAGTTCAACCTCAGGTGGGGCTGGGACAGAGCTTGGTGCTGGAGATGCAGCCTGAGCTGGGGTTTGGGCTCAGCACCAGCACTGCCCTGATCTCATCAGCACTGCCTGAGCTGGGGTTTGAGCTCAGCATCAGTCTGTGCTCACCATCAGCACTGCCCTGATCTCATCAGCACTGCCCTGATCTACATTTGGTGTTCACCATCAGTCTGTGCTCACCCTCAGCACTGCCCTGAGCTGGAGTTTGTGTTCACCATCAGCACCGCCTTGAGCTGGAGTTTGTGCTCACTGTGGATGATACAATTCCTCCAAAACCATCTTCCCCTAGCCCCTGGAACTCACTATAATAGATAAGGTCTCCTAGATACCAAGGCTAAATTCCTTAAGAATTTGGTCACTTTCCTAACACCTTGGAAGATTTTGTGTAATTGGTCAGTTCACCTTTAGAACTTTTGACTTAGACTGGATGCTGTCCTTTGTGTAAACTTTTTATTGGCTGTAGTTTGAATCCCCCTCAAACCCATAAATGTGACTGTCTCCCCTTTGTCTCCAAGAATCCCTGCTTGACTCCCTTTGCATGAAATAAAGATTCTGGCGGAATTGTGCTCACCATCAGTCTGTGCTCACCCTCAGCACTGCCCTGAGCTGCACTTTGTGCTCACCATCAGCACCAGCACACTCCCACCAGGACAGGCTTTTTGCTCATGGAATTCTCCATCTCCAAAGCATTTTTTACCAGGGAGGTGAAACCTGGCTAAGAACAGGGTTTTGTTCACTTCACTGAAGGCAATTTCCTCCCATGAATATCAGTCAAGGCGACAATTTTGAACAAAGAATGTTCTAAAGCAATAGTTTTGTGCTTGGGTGAACTTTTAAGAAGGCACATCTTTTTAATTATTGAAGTCTTTCCAGAAGAAAACATTTCTCAGAAACATCAAACCCATTTGGAAGTTGTTTACTTCCCCCAGGGCAACCAATACAAACAGGCAAAGTTAAGAGAAGATGCAGTTCTCCTGCATGCACCTAATGAAACAATCACCTGTGGCTTTTCATTATAATTTGACTTTAGAATTCATTATTCTGGCCCTTTTTATTAGCTTTGAATAGTGTTATGCAAAATGAAATAGCAGTCCCAATTAATCTTGCACGGAAGCAAGCTCCCATCTCAATGCAGCAATTCAATACTGCTCATAAAAAAGGTTTAACAAAATTACCAAGCTCAAAAGATCATTGACCATATCTTGACTATAACAAGAAACTAATGAAAAAAAAAAAAAAAAAGGCAGCGAGTTGACAAGCAGGGATGTGCAGGGAATGGCTGAGCACAGCTCCTGGCCAGTTCTGATTTTTTTTCCCACCTTTTCCACAATTGCTTTTCAGGTTAATACTGTGCAAACACCAGTGCAGGAGAAGCAGCAGACAAATATTTCCCCAGATGAAAAGTTGTGGAGTTTCTTTACCCGGCTGCTAAACTTCTGCTAATGCAGATGAATGTTTCCAACCTTCAAACCAATTATTCACCAGCTCCACAAACACACCCTGGGTGCTGAGGAACCCAAATCACGTCTTAAAAGCAAAATGGAATTAGAGCTGGATTACACTTCTAATTGGCATTAAAACCCCTGAAGTTGGTGACACCCTCAGCATGAAAAGGGTTCCAGGTGCTGAGGTTCCCCATCCTGTGCAGGAGCAAAATTATTCAGAAATGCAGAAATACATGAGACCCAAACTGATTTGAGTTCTGAGAAACTGGATTTATAACATTGGTGTGGGTTGGGAAAGGGGGAGGGAGCCACAAGGATTCATCAGTGGGGTTTGGATGAGGGGATAAAGAAAGCTCAGTGCAAGGGAAATGGGAAATTCAACACGAGGAAAATGGGAAATTCAACACAAGGAAAATGGGAAATTCAACATGAGGGAAATGGGAAATCAGCACGAGGGAAATGGGAAACTCAACATAAGGGAAAAGGGAAACTCAACATGAGGGAAATGGGAAATTCAACATGAGGGAAATGGGAAACAGCATGAGGGAAAAGGGGAAAACTCAACACGAGGGAAATGGGAAACTCAACATGAGGGAAAAGGGAAACTCAACACGAGGGAAATGGGAAACTCGCCACAGCAAATGCTCCCACCCCAAAATGTTCCCCTGGACAAGGAGGTTGTGTGCACACAGCAGCCCTGACTCCAGCAGGAGAAACTGGAATTGAGGTCAAACAAGAGGCAGAGAAAACAAAAACCTACTGAGATTTCCTGGGTTTTGTATTTTTACAGTTGTTTAAAAAGCGTGACAATAATTTGGTTTAGTGCTCCTTACTTCTCCCAAAGCTTCATGTTCTGAGCCATTGCAGCCTGCTCCTCATGGATAATTCTCAGCCTGGCTCAAATGTGTTGTGCAATGATGACTAAAGTTATTTTTCTGGCTCCCTTAAGTTAACAGCATCTTTTTCTTGGGAATTTAGGAGTCAATCCTCATGACTGTGGCTTCCTAGGGAAGGAAAAGTTCCCCTGGCTGCAGATGAACACCACTTTTTCCAACAATCAGGCAAATTAACACACTCAGCGAGTACAATATTTCATTAAAAAGCAAAATACCCTCCCCAGACCAGCAGGGATGGTGCTGGGATCGTGTCTCCCTGGGAAACATCGGATCTAGACTTAATTATAGGTGCTTAAGGTAGCATAAAGTCACAAAATCCTGGCAGCGCTGGGGCTGGAAGCGAAGGCGGTGATTTCATGTATTATTCTTGCAAAAAATCTCATTTTTAAACACATTATTAGATCAAGGCATTGGAGAGACGGATCTATTTCCCGTTTCAAGTTTCTGAAACTCTTTGCAAATCTTTATTCATGAAAATGTTCAGGTCTATGGAGAGAAAACAAAACCAGCTGGTTTTGCAGAAGCACGCTAGGCTGGTTCATTCCAATTAAAATTTATTAATGAGTCCTGAGGAGCAGGGGAGGCAGGGAAGCGTGGGCCAGGGTGGCACTGCGTGTGCTACACCTCCCTGGGACCCCAGGGCAGAGCCAGGGCTGCTCAGATTTTGTGGAAATAGAATCTGCAAGTCTGATGCAAAGCCACAACTCTCTGTGCCATTCCTGTGCCTGCACGGAGGAATTCTCCTTGGGGTTTGTTTCCCAAAGAACAGCAAGAGTCCTGCAGAGCCACCTCCTCTGGGCCAGACAGCCAAACCCAGCTCAAACCCAGCTTAAGGCAGAGCTTTAAGCCAGGCTGGGTTCAAAAAGGCAAAGCCAGGAATGTTCTGGGCACAGGGATGCTGGTACAACATCCTTGGCTGCCAAACAGAGCTGGGCATTTCTGCCACTAAATCCACCAACGCCCCCAGCCCTGACAGGCCTCCTGAATTGTCAGAGAAGGGATTTTCACTCCTGTCCAAACCAAACCTTTGCACCAGGGGAATGCTCTGACAGGCTCTGGTCAGCCCAGCCCTGCAGGGTGGGGAAGGGAAACGTGGATTCAGGCGTCTCCAGCACGTTGTCATGGGCAGAATTAAATGTACGGTAATCTCATGATTACAAGGCACACTGGACTATAAGGTGCACTTCTGGGTTGTTGGCAAATTTCCGAACTTTGTCCATACAGAAGGCACACCGGACTATAAGGCGCACTTTTTTTTTTCCAGCGAGGATCTGCGCACAACAAAGTAACGAATTAATAACGGAATGGCGCTATCGCAGGGTTTACTGGCAGCTGCTCAATTTGCAAACATTTTTCACGGATCGGCGCAGCCTTTAAACACAGCCCCAGGCGCCCTCCCCATACCGTGGGCCCAGGCACTCCCGCCTGCCCCCAGCGCGGCTGCCGCGGCTCTCGTGGCTCAGCTGACGGTTCGCACTTCCAGGTTGGCAAATTCCGAACTTTGTCCATATATAAGGTGCACGAGATTATAAGGTGCACTTCTGGGCTTCGATCAAAATTTTAGTCAAAAGGGTGTGCCTTATAGTCGTGAAATTATTGCACTCCTTAAAATCAGTTTTGGTTGGGGGTGGTGAGCTGGATCTAAGGCTGGGAATAACCCCGAGGGGCAGAGCTGAGTGGGTTTGAATGCAGAGGGAGAATAAACCCCAGGGATTTGTAGCTCTAATCCTCACAGGAGAAACCTCTGAGAATACAAACACGAAAGGCAGCTGGGCCAAGGAGGTGAGGTTAAATGTCAAGGATGTTTAGTGCTGTCTTTTACCAAAAGCACAGAGATTGGATCTAGAAATTCCTTTCTGATCCCAGGCAGAAAAGAGCTGCCAGAGAAAACCTCTTATCGAAATGGGAAAGGTTCCCCAGCACAGGGAGGCAAATTACAGGGAACAAAAGGAGCTGGCTGCAGAAAGGGAAAAAAGGCAGAACTGCAGCTCAGAAAGGAACCAACACAAACCCCAGGGAAGGCACTCCCTGACCCCAGAGATTGCAGAACCATTAAGGCTGGAAGAGACCTCCAGGATCAGCAAGTCCAAGTCAAACAGCACCAGGTTAAACCACAGAGAGGAGGAATTACCAAAAGAGAAACGAGAGCCCCACTGCTCACAGAGAAATTCAGCCTGGACCCAACCTATTTCTGTCTCCATTTTATCACAAGCTGAAACCTCGGTGCTCTGCATAAAAACATGGAAATGGAAATTGCCAGAGCAAAGTTAAAGCAAAATTCAATCAGCTCAGGAGGCTGAGGTCAGAGGGATTTAAATATGTTTGCACATAAAATTGTCAAAACAACAGTAAATTCCCAGGCAGGGGAGGAGAGCGGGACTGAGAATTACGGAGTGCTCAAGGAGGGCAGGACCCACAGCTGCAGCTCCTGACA
The DNA here is from genome assembly GCA_009812075.1 of Sialia sialis. NCBI lineage: Eukaryota > Metazoa > Chordata > Aves > Passeriformes > Turdidae > Sialia > Sialia sialis. The sequence continues at coordinate 16,092,772 of VRYO01002482.1, forward strand.
CCCAAGGCTTGGGAAAAATATGAGCTAGAGCTGCTGTTCGAGGGTACAGGCAGGTAAAAACAAGCAAGTAAATAAACCCTGACTCCAAGTGCACCAGAGGCCGATTATCTGCAATTACTTGCCCAGCAAATCTCCCTGTGTGGTGAGGAAGGAAGTGATTCCTCAGCCCAAGCAAAGGGAACAAGCTCAGGGCAGATTCCTTCAGAAATCCAGGGCAGATTCCTTCAGAAATCCGGGGGGATCTGCTCCTCTGTCATACTGCTGCTCCTGAAATGAAGCCCAGCTCCTGAGAGGAGAAAACTGCTCACAGAGATGAATTTGGGCAGGGATTACCCGGGGGAGCAGCCTGCAGCAGGAGGGACCCAGGCTCAGAGCAAAGCCCGGCTTTTCCTCCCCAGGAGACCACAGAGAGCTCAGCAAAGGAGCAGAGAGTGATTTCTGCAGGCAGCAGAGCCCCTGCTCCCACTTGGTCCTTTAGGTTTAGTTTTGTATTTCCAGACTCTGCACTGTGTTAAGGTTTAACTCTGAATTTCACATGAAGTGTTCCAGGTTCTCTCACAGCTCAGGCACACAGAATCCTTTCCCAGCCCAGAACCAAGGACACGCTGCAGCTCCAGCCCCAAAAGTGCAAACAGGGAATGGAGGAGAGAATCTGGGAGGGTGGGACTGCAGAACCTGGAGCTGGGATTGGACAATGAACCCAATGTGGGAATGGAACGAAATTTGTAAAAGTGTGAAACTCCTGACTCATCTTGGGTGGAGCCACAGCTCCTGCACTGCCCAAGGTGAATCCTGTGAAGGGTTTTTAACAAATCCCATTTTATTCCTTTATCTCTGTCCCGCACATCCATCCCCACGGGATTTCCAGTCCCATCCCAGTGCCCTGCTCTGCTCACCTCACCCATCTCAGCTCCACAGCTGGAGCTGCAAATTCCAGTTTTTATTTTATCCCTCTGCAGCTGGCCCAAAACCAAGCTGCTCTCAGAGGGATGCCAGGCTCTAAAAATGAGAAAATGTGGTTTATTGTGAGCAAAGCCCCGCCTAATTCCTGGTTTGAGGAATAAACAGCAGTTCGCTGATGAATTCTCAGTGTTCTGCACTGTGTCAGTGGCAGAAAATCCAGCAGTCCAAAGAACAGAAACTCTGGAATGTTCTGGAATCTTCTCGGCAGCCCCTCACACGTGTCCTTGGTCTCTGTCACTGCTCAGGTGTTTTAAATGCATAACATGTTGTTGGCTTTTCACAACTATTGAGATAAATGCTATGTGTATAATGTTAAAATGGCTTTTCTGTATGAATATGGGTTTTTTGTTTTCTTCTAATAGCAAAAGTTAGACATAAGTTTTTTAGAGATAGTATGCTTAAACTACCTGCTTAGTTAAAATAACAGCCCATGAACGTGTAATAAAAACGCTGCAGCTGACACAACAATTATCAACACTCACCGGCTGCAAAAGGACAAAACCACCATCCAAATTAAAATGTAATTAAAAAAAAAATTAAAACCACAAACCAAAAAACACGAATGCCCTAAAAAACCAAACCCAAAAAGTAGCCATGCTAAACAGTTCCCCAAAAAAGTTTAACTATACATAAAAAACTATAAATATTCATCAGGTTAATGAATTGTAAAACGTATTTTAAAAACTTTCCCAAAGCAGCCTGCCAAGCACCCGGCCCTTTTAACCCTTTACTTTATGTTTGTCTCCTGTTGTCATTTTATTAAACCTTTTCAATTTTACCAAAACAGTAAACCATGTTTTTCACATCAGGGATTTTCAGGGGAGGTTCAGGCTGGATTTTGAGAAGGGTTCCTGCCCCGGAGGGTGCTGGGCACATTCCCAGAGCTGCAGGAGCTGCCAGGGATGCTCAGGATTTTGGGATGTCCTGAGGAAAACATTTCCCAAAAAAAAAAACCAAACAAAAAAAACTCCTTCCATTCCCATCTGCACCAGTCCAATTGTTTGACTTTGATATTTCCACTTGCAGGAATCAATAACTGGACCAAAACACAACTGGCTGTTAAATACCAGCTCATTAGTTAATTAAAAAATGCTCATAACTGCTTCCATTTGCGACCTTTGATAATTAACCGGGTTTATTTAAGCTAATCTCCCCCAGGCTTCATCAGCTTTGTTAAAGATTAATGATTTATTGTGAAATCGAGGTCCTTAAGGCTGTTTGAGAACCGGAGAAATGGAAAAACACTCCACAATAAATCTTTGGGATGGAAACTCGGAGGGGATGGGGCAGAGACGTGACCTTAATTTATTCTGTGTCTTTCTCTCACCCTTAATATTTTGCAATTACAATTAGAGCTTTTCTGCAGGTTTGAGTTATTGCACCTTAATTGCCTGGTAATGGTTTATTTTATTTAAATGGTTTATTCTTTTATTACAGGATGATAAATATTTAACAGCTCTACGCCGGTGAGACATTAAAAAAATAATAATTTTGAACTTGAAGTTTGAAATTGCCAGGGAGTTTTCTCACTCCACCTCTAGCTGATTGTTGTGCTTGATAGCAGGGGCCTCTCAAGAAATATTCAGATATTTTTAGGGCTGTAGAAAACCACATTTTTGTCACCTTTTTGTCAAAGAAATCCAGTGGAAAGTCGTTTTTGAGAGGCTCCAGGTTTGTGGATTCCAGCCCCGAGTCCCAGACTTGTTCTCAGCTGGCAGCACAATGGGATGAATTTCAAATTCAACTTAAATTCAGATGGAATTATGGAAAGGCAGAGAAAGACACTAAACACATTGTTTAATGCCCCAGTCTACCAAAAGCTTTTATATTTATTTATATTTTAACATGTTCCAGCATGTTTTATGTAGGATGAACGATTTTATAGTGTGAAAAAAAAATTTCATTTGGTTTAATTCAATTTAATTTAATTTAAATGTGAGGGGCCGTGTTATGTGTGTGTGTGTGTGAACCAGCAACAGACAAATTTATATTTTAATTAAAAACATTGAAAATAATATTTTAATTAAAGGCCACACATTTGGTTCTCTTGGCAGTGAAAATATGCAGTTCCCTCCTCACTCTCACAACACTTCCATAAGACTCTGTGTGTGCTTAAGGCTTTACCTTTCACAGGGCTGCCTGTATTTTGAATAAATGAATAAATCAGGGGACTTTGGCAAAAGCAGCCACTGATTTTCAGGGCGCTTTTTAAATATCATGGAAATACACCCACGAATGGGAGGGCAGCTCTGCAGCAGCATTTACAGTACTGAACGATTAAAAAGCAAAACGTGCAGTACAGGAGGAAAAAAAAATCTGAATTTATCCTGGATTTTATCAGATTTGAGAAATAAATGTGAGCAGTGAGATCTTTGAGGAGCCTGAGCTCCTGCAGCTCGCCTAGGGTGGGTGGAGAGGCAAAAGTCAGAGAAAATCCCAGAGCAGAGGGGATGGGATTGCTGGGTATCCAAAATCCAGAGAAAATCCCAGAGCAGAGGGAATGGGATTGTTGGATATCCATAAATGAGAGAAAATCCCAAAGCAGAGGGAATGGGATTGCTGGATATTCAAAATCCAGAGAAAATCCCAGAGCAGAGGGAATGGGATGTTGGATTTCCAAACCCCAGAGAAGTTCCCCCACACTCTGGAGCCAGTTCAAGCCACTTTTAAGTGTTCTCATAAATAAAAAGCAATAAACAGCACGGCCTCTGTGGAGGAGCTGGGTTTATGAAATAGCCCATGGTTTTACAATATTATGTTCCTAAATAATTTGTATCTACTATCAGTTTGTAACATCAGGCTTTCCAATAGTCTGATTGATTTTGCAAAATCAGACTTCCTGCCTTTGTTTTATCAATGACTGCCTATGCACAAAGACCAGAACTTCCCAATTTCTGGCACTTTTATCCACCAAGAGCAGATGGGATCTATGGGACTGACTCCCAGAGACTTTCACATGGATGTTTATTTCAGCCACCACTGCTTGCCTGGCAAAATTATGACAGAAAAACCCAAAAATTATTGATTACAACAAGGACCACACTATGAGAAGAAGCTGCAAGCCAAGGTTGGATGGAGCGTGGAGTGGGCAGTGATCCCTCACATTCCCCAGCGCTGCTGTGCTATGTCTGTATAAAATAAAACAATCTGAACTGTGCTACAAATTGAGACTTTTGGTTCTCATTTCTAACAAGGAGGAACGGAAGAAAGCAGCGCTATGTCCCCGTGTGCTGTCTATGCCTGGGTGACACAGCAGGGACAGGAGCCCAGCGAGTCTCAGACACTTGGACGTGTCTGTGTCACCACAGGGACAGGAACACAACGCTTTGATCCACTTGTTCAAGCTACACCCTTCTGAAGGATACACAATATTTGCTCATCCCTCATTTCAGATTTTTCCAGGGAAAACTGCTGCTTTAATGATTTCTACAGCTGTTGGGACCGTCACAGAATGCAGAAAGTGACAAAGTTGGCGGTGTCCTTTGAGCTCGGTCTTTCATTCATATGGATAAATGGAAGCTGATGAATAATGCAGACCTGGAAATGTGTTAGCATTTTCCTGCTCACAAACATATGATTAGCACTGCTCGGGCTCCCAGTAATGATATTCCTGCTCTCAGAGGTCACTCCTCAGATCCGCACGGCTGCTGTTGTGTTGCTGAAATAAATTCAGCAAAATGCACACGGAGGACGGAGCAGGGACAGCTGTGGAGGGAGGGACAGGTCCTGGGGACTGTCACTGATCCAGGACAGGTCCTGGGGGTGTCCCTGATCCAAGACAGGTCCTGGGGCTGTCTCTGATCCAGGACAGGTCCTGGGGGTGTCCCTGATCCAGGACAAGTCCTGGGGTGTCCCTGATCCAGAACAGTGCTGGGCTGTCCCTGATCCAGAGGAGGTCATGGGGTGTCCCTGATCCAGAGCAGGTCCTGGGCTGTCCCTGATCCAGGACAGTGCTGGGAGCCCCCCGAGCCATGGGGACACGGGATCAGGACAAGTCCCAGCTGCAGCAGTGACCCAGCAGCTCCCACGATCCCACACTGGGCTGGGAGGGGTCTGAAATCCCATCCAGTGCCACCCCTGCCATGGGGACACCTCCCACTGTCCCAGAGTGTCCCAGCCCCAATGTCCAGCCTGGTCTGGGACACTCTAGGGATCCAGGGGCAGCCACAGCTGTTCTGGGAATTCCATCCCCACCCTCACAGAAATAATTCCTGCCCCAAATCCCACCCAGCCCTGCCCACCCTGCAGGGAACAATTCCCAAAATCCCACCCAACCCTGCCCACCCTGCAGGGAACAATTCCTGCCCAATCTCTGCTCCAAATCTAAACCTCACCACTTGCTTTAAAACTCCTGAACCAAACGTGGCACCAAAAACCCTGGGATGACCAACAGCCCGTGGGCATCCTGCACCCCCTGTGAGCATTGCTTGGATCCCACACAAACCCCATTGGGTTTGTGAGACCTGCAGTGCCCAGCACATCCCAAATCCACATTCCTGTTAATCCCAGAGCAATGCCCAGCACATCCCAAATCCACATTCCTGTTTATCCCAACACATCTCAAATCCACATTCCTGTTCATCCCAGCTCATCCCACATTCCTGTTCATCCCAGAGCACATCCCAAATCCCACATTCCTGTTTATCCCAGCACATCCCACATTCCTGTTCATCCCGGAGCACATCCCAAATCCCACATTCCTGTTTATCCCAGAGCAGTGCAGGTATGGAATGCAGGCATGGAATACAGGCATGGAATAGAGGTATGGACACAGGTATGGATACAGGTGTGGAACACAGGTGTGGAATACAGATGCGGAATACAGACATGGAACACAGACCTGGAATACAGACATGGAACACAGACCTGGAATACAGACATGGAACACAGACATGGAACACAGGTGTGGAACACAGGCCTGCACACCTTTCCCAGTTCTCCCAGTTCTCTCTTTCCCCAGCTCTCCATCCCTCCATTCCCCCTGGCTCAGGGCTGCCCCATCCCCTCACCCCACCCGGGTCCAGCACGTGCCCACAACTCTTCCCTGCTGCTGTTTGCTTTCACTGCACAGCCATTTGTGAATAACTTATTTGGTAATTACTGTGTAATTATAGCTCTGCTGATCCCTGACGAGCCCAAACCCACAGACAATGCCTATCAAATGAATCATTACAATCTCTATAAATTGCACGGGAGATGTGCCCGTGGCATGATGAGATTCATGGAATCGCTACCATTTCTGTGAAAGGAGATTAATTAGGATGGAGTTAGGGTTTAAGAAGGAGCAGATTATCCTGTCCCTGTGCCAGCCCTGGAGGCACCTCTGGGTGCTGTGTCCAGCTCTGGATCCTCAGCACAGCAGGACAGGAGCTCCTGGAGCTGAGCAAGGCCTGGAGCATCCCTGTGCCCAGGAAAGGCTGAGGGAGCTGGGGCTGCTCAGCCTGGAGAGGAGCCCCAGCTGAGAGGAGCCTCAGCCCTGGGTGTCCCTGGGTGTCCCTGGGTGTCCCTGGGTCAGGACAGGGCCCAGGCTCTGCTCCAGGGGTCCAGCAGTGGCACCAGAGGAACGGGCAGGGATTGATCCCAGGAATTCTCCTGCACAGGAGGCAGAACCTGCCCAGCCCTGAACAAATTGTGCAGAGAGGCTGTGGAGTCTCCTCTGGGGATATTCCACAAGCATTGGGACACAACCCTGTGCTCTGGAATGTCCCTGCTGGAGCAGGGAAGTGGCACCAGAGGAGCCACTGTGGTTTCTTCCAGCCTGACCCAGTCTGGGATTCAAGATTTGATTCGAATTTTCCGGGTGCAATAAATGCTGCAGGGCAGGGGGAAAGAGAGGAGCAGCCATGAACCCTGAAGTGAATTCCTGAGTGCCAGGTGAGCCTAGGTGAGCCCAGAGGAGCTCAGCTGCCCTCCCTGGGGACAGACGTCCTGGAAAACAGAGCAGGGCTGAGCAGAGCCTGCCTGAACAACCACGAGCGGTGAAAATCTGGAAAAAAAACTCCCAAAAGTGCTCCTTGGAACCAGAAATCCTCTCTACAATATTCTGATATTAGCAGGAGCTGGGATTTTTAAACTCAGCATTTGATTAAGATGAGTAAATTGAATTTCCTTGATGAGGAAGTGGAAGAAATGCACAAAACTACTTCTGGCTTTAAAATTACATTAAAAAAACCAAACCAAACAAAATAAAAAAGAAAAACATCAAAAACCAACCAAACAAAACCAACCAACCAACCAAACAAAAACCAACAAAAAACCAACCCAAAAGCCCTCCAAAACAAACAAAATAACCCAAACCAAACCAAAAAACAAAACAAAAAGAGAAAAAAAAAAACCACCAAAAAAAGCCACAAACCCAACAAAACAACAAAACCCAACCAAACAAAAAAAGCCCCCAAAAAACCGAAGGAAAAAACAAACCAGAAAACAAAAATTCCCCAAATCCCCACACATTTACATCCCCTTTGACTGAGATAAGCCACAGTTCGAGTCTCACCCTCGCAGCCTGCAGCACCCTGGACAGCTCAGCCCAGCTCAGGAGCGCTGATTAAAGCCGGGACTAAAATTTTATCGATTAAATGAAATCTGCTGCATCTGACAGGGCGCAGCCACCCCGTGAGATTTGCTCCTTTCTTCCTCACATTCCCAGCAATTTAAAATTTTCCTTCTTCCCCTTGGAATATAATTTTAACTGAATAAATTAACAGAATTTAAAGGATCCGGTTCTCCTGTTTTTGTTTTATTTTTGAATAAACTTGGTGAATCGAAATATTGCCAAGACTCAAATTGTGAATATCAGGGCAGTGTGTAAGGAATGGTCTCTGCAGAACAGTGAAATTCAGGTTTTTGCTGCAGCTGCTTCAAGCAGGGCATTTAAAAGTCAAGCTTTTGTGCTGGTTTATTGTTGTAAATCCAGCCCAAATCCCCACACGGAACCCGGAGGTGGAATTAAGGGTGGCAGTAATGGAGCTCCTGATTTTCCAGGCACCTCAGCATTTTGTTCCTTCCGTGGATCAGCATGGAGGTTAATTAGTGCTTGTGCTGCGGGCTCGCTGAAAACCTCTCGTTTCAGGTTATTTTTAGCTTTCTTGCAGCCAAAAAAAAAAAAAAAAAAAAAAAAAAAAAAAAAAAAAGAAAAAAAGAAAAAAAGAAAAAAATATTTATTTTTTCCCTTCCTCTTTTCCCTCAGCTCACAGGAGCTGTGCAATCACCATCCCTGCATTTCCTGGTCATCTCTAAACGACAAACTCCTGACTCGACAGGAGCACACAAATTCACAGGCAAATGTTTGGCTTTAGGCAAACGCTTTTGTCAATTAACCCAGAATTTATCTGGGAAATCATTGCAGTTTTGCCATTTTCCAGCCTGTTAAGATTATTTGCTTAAATACCAAAGTCTCGGGTTTAAAATCTGTTTTCTGATCTCTCTGAAAACTCAGGATATCCAAGATCGATATCTAATTCCTCTGTCAAGCCCCCCAAGCTTTGCTCAACAATTTGATATGAAAATAAGTTCTGCACTTAATAACCTTCCAAGGCAGGAGTGCTTTGCATGGGCTTGAATTCCTCTCTGATCAGGGTAAGTGACACTCTCCTGGGCCTGACTTATGAGAAAACTTCCTAATGCAGCTTCCCCAGGCTGGCCAATATTCCAATTTCCTGCCCAGGACAGACAGAAATTGTTTTTAATCCCTTCACCTGGGGATTGTTCCATCCTCTGTTTCCCCCCTCCCCTTGCTGAGCCTCTCCCTCCTCCTCAAGTTTGGAGTTTGTGCTCCAGGCTGAGCTGTAAAATGCATTTGTATCATTATTTATAGTGCTATTTATAGCACTGCTTGCCTCCATCCCATTTGTTACACAAGGTGTTCTTTGCATTTTCCATTTGTTTTAATTTACTTGGAGGTTTTCTGCTCTGAGTCCCAGCGAGCTCTGACCACGGGAGCACAGGGAATTAAATTATAATAAAATCCTGATAAAATCCCAGATTAAATGGATGTCCTGGGATGTTTTTGGACACTCTCAGGGACGGGGTGGGGGATCTGTGCAGGGCCAGATGTTGTGTCAGTGATCGCTGTGGTCCCTCCCCACTCAGGATATTCCAGCATTTTGTGATAATTAATTTGAGATGAAGATTTGGCCACGCTTCAACCCCTCTGATTTAACCAGGTGGGTAAGAGAGGAGCCTGAACCCCATTTCATCCCTGAAAAATTGGTGACCAAACACAGATGGAACAGCCCAGAGCATGGGGGTGACCCCAGCAGGAGCCACAGCAAAGACCTGGGCTGTGCTCTTTGGTTTTTGGTTCATTTTTCCCTGATCCACTCTCAGCCCTTTAAATTCCTGCTAAATGTCAAGGAGAAACTTGTGTTCCTGGCCTGCTCAAACGGGTTATTTCTGCCTCATCCCATCTCAGTCACTTATTGTCATATAATTCAGAATAAAGCTCAGCTGGAAAATGGATTTAGAGACAATTCCTCCATAACTCTGGGTAATTGTCACCCAGAGCAGCAGCTGGCATCCAAATGCAAGGAGCTCAAACCCAGCACTGAACAGGATGCTGATGGCTCCCATCTGTGGGGATTTGGGCATTTCTCTGGCTCTCTGTGAGTCCAGCTCTGCCTCAGTAAATGCTCTGGAGGGTTCCCTGTCCCTGCCTGGCCAGGGAGGCCCAGCTGCTTTTCCAGAGGCACACAGGACAGCAGGGAGGGCCTCCCTTGCTCTGGGAACCCCTCTGGGCATGGCTGGGAGCTCTCAGAGCTGTTTTCCTTGGGAAAAGAAGCTTCCCATTCCAGTTCCACTGGGAACAGGAGTGCTCCATCTCAGTTCCATTTGGAGCAGGAATTTCCCATCCCAGTTCCATTGGGAATAGGAATTTCCTATTCCAATTCCATTTGGAACACAAGTTTCACATCCCAGTTCCATTTGGAGCAGGAATTTCCCATCCCAGTTCCACTGGGAACAGGAGTTTCCCATCCCAGTTTCACTGGGCACAGGAATTTCCCATTCCAATCCCATTTGGAGCAGGAATTTCCCATCCCAGTTCCATTTGTAACAGGAGTTTCCCATCCTAGTTCCATTGGGAGCAGGAATTTCCCATCCCAATCCCATTGGGAACAGGAGTTTCCCATCCCAGTTCCATTTGGAGCAGAAATTTCCCATTCCAATCCCATTTGGAGCGGGAATTTCCCATCCCAGTTCCATTGGTAACAGGAATTTCCCATCCCAGTTCCATTTGGAGCAGGAATTTCCCATTCCAATCCCATTTGGCGCAGGATTTTCTCATCCCAGTTCCATTGGGAACAGGAATTTCCCATCCCAGGACCCCTGAGCAGAAGCCAGGAGCAGCCCGGTGTGTGCCCAGCTCTTTAAAGATGTTTGGCATTTCCAGGATTCCTGATCCCTGTCCAGGTTTTTCCTGCAGGGCTGGAGGAGCCAGGGCTGCACTGGGGGATGAAGGAAACACGAGCTGCAGGCTCCAGGAGAGCTTGGGCTGGCTCCAAACCCGATTAAATCCATAAGTGTCCTCTGACTGACTGCAGCAGGCTCCTAATGAGAACAGGAATTTTCACTGAAGTTTATAAATATATATATATACCCACACAGATTTTTTATATTGTATTTTCTGATGCACACCAGCCCGCCTGGCTGAGACAGAACTATGCAAATTGAAATTTGATTTGCTTTCCAGGCTGCCATTTGAGAGATAAAATAGCAAAAATCTTTCTTGGGTAATTGGACAACAGCAGAAACTGTGGACACAAAGGGAATTTCCCTGGAGAGAGAATTTCTCTCCAGAAATGTCAGATTTGGTGGGCCAGGCAGAGCTGTCGAGCTCTAACTGAGCAGAAGCCTGACACATCCCCAAAGGCACTGAGATGTGATTTCTCAGTCAATAAAAGGAAACTGCTGAGTTTAGGGATGACACTGAATGGGGCATTAATTAATGGAGTCTGTGTAAATTCCTGATGAGCCTGCCCACACCCAGCCCAGGATCCAGGCCAGAAAATCCTGGGGGAGATGTGAAAAAATCCTGAGAACCAAAGTCAGGTAGCACAGCAGTCTATTCTGGTAAGAGAAATGTAAAAAGAGCTGTAAAAAACACAAATTCTGTCCCATGAGGAGCAGTGAAGAAAACATGTAAACGCTCCAGAAACACAGATTTGCTGGACATGTAAAATGTCATTTACTAACCCATGAGTCGAGTGGCAAGAAAGTTATGAACCAATGAAAGTTACACACGAGGCCTTGAAAACTCCATAAAAATGTGCTGTGACGTTAAAGATTGGCTTTTCTGCGTGGAGAACCGAGCCTTGCCTGCTTTACACTGGTGACAAACCCTCCCCTCCCTTCTCCCCCAGTGCGTGGAGCTGGAACAGGCACCAGCCCGGGTAAAACCCAAAGGAGAGATTCCAAAGGGAGGAGGAAACACCACTGTGAAATTCCCACTGTGGAATGCCCACTGTGAAATTTTCCATTGTGAAATATCCAATATGAAATGCCCAATATGAAAATAGCCACTGTGAAATGTCCACTATAAAATACCCATTATTAAATACACACTGTGCAGTACCCACTGGGAAATATCCAATATGAAATATTCACTATGAAATGCCCACTGTGAAATGCCCACTCTGAAACACTCACTGCGAAATCCCCACTCCGAAACACCCAGTATTAAACCCCCACTATGAAACACCCATTGTGAAGTGCCCATTATGAAATCCCCACTTTGAAATATCCACTATGAAATATTCACTGTAAAATGCCCATTATTAAATCCCCACTGTGCAATACCCACTGTGAAATGCCCACCATGAAATGCTCACTGTAAAATATCCACTATGAAATGCCCACTGTGAAATGTCTGCCATGAATTGTCCACTATGAAATGCCCATTTTTAAATACCCAATATGAAATGCCCACTGTGAAATATCCACTGTGGAATGCCCACTAGGAAATACCCATTATTAAATCTCCACTGTGAAATGCCCACTGTGAAATTCTCCACTGTGAAATACCCAATATGGAATGCCCATCACTAAATCCCCACTGTGAAATACCCATTGTGAAATGCCCTCTATGAAATACCCACTATGAAATATCCACTGTGAAATATCCACTGTAAAATGCCCATTATTAAATACCCAACATGAAATACCCACTGTGCAATACCCACAATGAAATGCCCAATATGAAATGCCCATTGTAAAATATCTACTGTGAAATGCCCGCCATGAAATCCCCACTGTGAAACGTCCACTATGAAATCCCCATTATGAAATCCCCACTGTGAAATGTCCACTGTGAAATTCCCCACTATGAAATCCCCATTATGAAATCCCCACTCTGAAACGTCCACTATGAAATTCCCCCCACCACGCGGCCCCTGCACCCCTCAGCATGTCCCACCAGGGCGGCACACCCCAAAGCAGGCAGCAATTCCATTTTGACACCATCCAAGCAGCAGAAGGAACCTCCCTGAGCCCTGCCCGTGCTTCCTGAGCTGCAGAGATCGCAGCTCTTCTGCACACACCTGAACCGGCACACACCGCCCCTCTCACTGCCAGAAAAAAGAAACTCAAGAGTTCCACAGGAGAAATCCTCGCTGGGGGATGAGGGAGTCCACACTTCACGAGTCACTACCCTGAGAATTGCTGTTATTTTTTTGTTGTTGTTTTAAAGGGATCATGCTTCTAGATAATATTAATGTAAAGGCAAAGGGAAAACTCCACCAAATGATCCTTGTTCCCCACCAAAATGCAGGTCACCACCTTTAGGAGAGCTCTCCTTGTTCTGACTGCATTGAGCAATCACAGTGTAAATTGAAATATTTCAGCTTGGTGCTTAAGTCAAACCTCAGAGGCAGCAAACCCCACTTCCCTCCCGAGGTCAGGAGCAGACCCAGATTTCTGAATCTTCTCCCAGCCCATCCTGCTTCACATCCCCTCTCTTTCATGATGCAGAATATCTATTTTTGTGATTTGTACCAGTGCACTTGGTACCTCTATGACATTTTCAACCTCTGCCTCTCCAAGTGCTTTTCAAGGGTGGCTACAAGGCACCTCATGATTCAAGATGGAAAAAATCCTGGCAGCAGCTCAGAGACAGATTCAGCTCCTCTCTGTTCGAATGAAGCCAGAGCTTCCTTCTACCTGCTCTGAATTGCAAATACACCAAGCTCCAGCTCCTTCTGCCTTAATATTCCTTTGTTTTCACTTGCATTTCCCATTTAAAATAAGTGTAACATCATTCCCACTTTGGTAATGATCCCTCAAATATTAAATAAATGGCAGCAAAGGCTTCCTGTTATTTTCTGCCTGTTACATCTCTCCTGCAGGAATTCAGAACCTCTTGACAACACTCATCATGTGGGGAGTACATTCAGGAGATTTCATGGCTGGAAGGCAATAATTGTGGGACTTGAGTTACTCTGCATTTCCACTCCATGAGGAATATCTTTATGTGCAGGATGCACGCGGAGTTTTGTCTCTCTTTTATCACCATCAGAACAGAGAACCAGAAATCCAGAAACCACATCAGAGCCAGAAATGCACCACGAGCACCTTTGGATCTACCAGCAGGCGGGTGAATCTGCAACAGCAGTGAAAGGCGAGCAAGGCACAACTAAAAATCCTTCACAAATCACCGCTAAAAATCCCAAACCACTGCTAAAAATCCTTCCCAAACCACCGCTAAAAATCCTTCCCAAATCACCGCTAAAAATTCCAAATCACCACTAAAAATCCCAAATCACCGCTAAAAATCCTTCCCAAATTACTGCTAAAAATCCCAAACCATCGCTAAAAATCCCTCCCAAATCACCTGGACACCCTTTGGGCAACCTCCTGGGCTCTGCAAGAAGAGCTTCTGGGCAACCTCCTGGGCAACCTCCTGAACACTCCAAGGTGCCTACCCTGGGCAACCTCCAGGGCTCTGCATGGTGCTCATTCTGGGCAACCTCTTGAGCTCTCTAAGGTGCTCATCATGGGCACCCTCCTGGGCTCTCCAAGGAGACCCTCTGGGCAACCTCCTGGGCTCTGCAAGGTGCCCACCCTGGGCACCTCCCTGCCGAGCCCCCAGCGCTTCGCCTCTGACGCTGCTCGTTGTCTTTTCTGAGAGGTTTCGCTTCTCTGCACCAAGGACTGCCAAACCAGCTGGGACAGAGCTCTGGCACATCCCAGGGCTCCAGCTCAGGCTGCTCCTGGCAGTGTGCTGGGCAACCTCTGCCCTTTGCTGGCCCCTCAGGGCGCTGTGGTTGCCACTCTGAGCAGCAAGCTGTGCTTATGCACACTGTGCATGGCAGGGTGGGCTCAGCTGGGATTTCTGTCACAGCCACAACTCCCTGAGCCTCCCAGGACGTGCCACAGCTCTGAGAACCCAAAACCTTCCCCAGCACAGCACAGCCCAGCCAGCAGCAGTGCACACCCTGTGCTGAACACCTCCAGGGCTGTGCAGGACCAGCACAGCTCCTCCTTGGCGTGGGAAGAACCGACCCTGGGTGCCACACGTCCCCGTTACTTACGGTTCAGAGGAAGGCTGGCATTGGTCGTCCCTAGCTTGTTGGCAGCGACACAAGTATAGTTGCCAAAGTGCTCTTCTGTCACATTGGTAACAGTAAGAAGGGATCTTGTACTATAATTTTTAATAGTGATTCCTTGTTGACCATTGATCAGTCTAGAAAGCAAAAAGAAAATGTCCATAACTCATGTACCACAACCGAGATTTTTTTTTATTTATTTTATTTTTCACAGCTCTCTTTCCTTCCCTGGTTTTTGCAAGCTGCCAGGGCCTGTGCCCAGCACAGTTCCTGGCACTTTGGAGAGGTCCTGGCCAGCCCTGGGAAAAAAGAAACACCCTCAGCCCCTCCTGCCTGGAGGAGCGAGCACAGAAACTCCTGGATGCAAAACTGGGGATTTCTCCTCCCTCACTTTGTGTGGCTGTGAAGGACCCTGTTCCTTCAGCCCAGGGTGAGGAGAAGAGATGCCACATCCCATGGCATGAAAACAAAAATGAGATTTTGTCTTGGGTTACAGTACAGGATGTGATCAAAAGTATTCTATCATCACCTGTTAAACCAGGTGGGGCAGTGATCCTGATCTCTGTGGGATATCTCCTGCTAATGAGACTCTGAACTGGGCTAAGCCAACTGGGAATTGAAATTCCCTGCCTGGGGCAGAAAGGGGTTGTGGTGAGTCTTTCTAAGAGGACTTTTTCACTCTGGAGTTTGTTGAGGGCTTACACAGCTCTGGCTGGTGGCAGGTGAGGATTCGGAGCAGAAATGTGAATCCATGGCACTGTGACTGTGAGGACTGGGAGCAGAAATGTGAACCCATGGCAATGTGAGTGTGAGGATTGAAAGCCAGAAATGTGAACCCATGGCAATGTGAGTGTGAGGATTGAAAGCCAGAAATGTGAACCCATGGCAATGTGAGTGTGAGGATTGAAAGCCAGAAATGTGAACCCATGGAAATGTGAGTGTGGCTTTTTCAGCCTCCAGATTCTGTGGTGTCCTTGTACAGCTGGTGGCAGGGGAGGACTGGGAGCCAGAACAGTGACCGTGGTTTGGTTTGTGGGGCTCTACAGCTGCAAACGAGCCTGGCAATCGGGGACAAAATATTCCAGCAGCACTGCTGAGGCAGCAGCCTGGCAGGAGCAGGTAATGAGGCACAGCAAAAAGCCAAATCAGGGCTCTGCTCAGCCAGCTCTGAGCTTCCCAGCCCAAACTGGAAGGGAAAATGCAGGTGTTTGGATTCTGCTCCCAAAGCCCTGCCAGCAGCACTGCTGGGCACCAGGACAGAGCAGGAGAACCAGCTCTAATGATGTTGTGGTAGGCAGAGCACGTCTGATCAAACAAGGAGACTAGAAGGGGAAGTGTGTTATTAAAAACTCGCTACAGTTATTACTCAGAATTCCTCCCATTTCCCATAAGGAGCAGAGTTTTGGATTAAGAATACAATTTCTGTCTGCAATATTAAAGGATATAATCATACATCCTGGGAATTAATGCCATATTCCAGCACTCTGTCTGGAAGTCGTGGCAGATCTGCCGTTAATTGTCCTTGTGCAGGTTTGGACTGAACACTGCTCATTGTTGTGGGAGGGTTTCTCTTCCCACAGCCTCTCAGGTGCTGCTCACTCGGGGATTTCTCCTCCCTCTCTTTGTGGCTGTGAAGGACCCTGCTCCCCCAGCCCAGGGTGAGGAGAAGAGATGCCACATGCTGTGGCACGGAAACAAAAATGAGATTTTGTCTTGGGTTACAGTACAGGATGGGATAAAAGGTCTCTGTTCTGTCACCATCTGTTAAACCAGCTGAGGCAGTGATCCTGATCTCTGTGGGATAGCTCCTGTTAATGGAACATCCATTGAAACCAGCTGGGGCAGTGTTCTTTATTTCCAAAGGGGACATCTCCTGTT
>VRYO01002482.1:16110089-16137149 GCA_009812075.1 Sialia sialis
TAATAATTTGGAGGGAGGGGGTTTCCATTCTCCATTTCAAGAGAGGCTCCTGCCTTTCTTAGCAGACACCTGTCTTTCAAACCAGGACCGATTTAAATGCCTGGTTTGGGGTGAACACTGCTCTGGGAAGATTCATCTTTTGTCCAGAAAGAGAAAACTTCTGTGCCAGGTGGAAATTTCAGCCTTTGCATGGGGATTTTCCCTTCTAAACCCACCCATGGCTGCCTCTCTGTTTCCTGCAGAAAATTCCAAAGGAATTGTTCACTCCCAGCCCCTCTTGCTGGGCTGCTCCCGTGCACAGGGTGCCAGAGCAGCTCTGGATCCCCAGCAGTGTCCAAGGGACACCCAGGGACAGGTGGGAGGTGTCCCTGCCAGGCAGGGTGGCACTGGGGGGGATCTGGGGTCTCTCCCAACCCAAACCAGGCTGGGATGCCGTGGTTGGCACCAGCTGTGCCCAAACCAGCTCCAGGCTTTTGGCCCAAAGCAGAGTTGGAGCTGCACCATCTCCATTTCAGAGTCAGTGCTAAGATTCTCACTGTCACCACGCCCTGTCACAGGTGCCACCTGCCCTGGAACAGCTGGGAGTGCCTGCTGTGACCCTGCCCAGCTGCCCAGTGCCACCCTGCCACTGTGCCACCTCCCTCCCCTCTGTCCCTGCTGGCCAGGGCTGGCACCGAGGGCTCAGGAGTGAACTCCTGCTGCAAACAGGGCTGATCAGAGAGTAAATCAACAAGCGCACAATTAGAATTGATCATTGGTCATTGATCATTTATCATTTGTCATTTGCCATTGATCACTGATAATTTATCGTTAGTCATTTATCCTTTATCATTGATCACTGGTCATTTATAATTTATAATTGATCACTGATCACTTATCATTTATCATTGATCACTGATCATTTATCATTGATCATTTGCCATTTATCATTTGTCATTGATCATTTATCATTTGTCATTGATCACTGATAATTGATCACTCATTATTTATCATTTATTAATTGTCATTGATCATTTATCAATCACATGGCCTCACTCCCAGGCTGCAGCAGCACTCTGGGCTCTGTGCAGACCCCTCTGCCCTTTCCTTTCCTGTTCTGTGCCCCCTGCCCAGGGCACAGGGAGCTCTCCTGGCTCCCTTTCACGCCAGCCCTGCCCTGCTCCCATCGCTGTTACACCTGATGGAGCCGTGATAAGGAGCTTTGTTATTTCAAATCTAAGTCTCGTTTGCAACTGAGGAGGAAAAGGGAATGAATATTTAAATATTTTCTTTAGGTGGCTTTGGGGCGCTGCTGAAGGTCTGAGCTGTGATTGCTGTGACCAGAGCCCAGCCTGGGAGCAGAGAGGGCTCAGGGCTGGCACAGTGAGGTCACCCTGCCGTTCTCAGGGAACCCCTAGCGACCTCAAACCACTCACATTTCCAACAGCCCATCCCTGGCAGTGCCCCTGGATCCCTGGCAGTGCCCCTGGACCCCTGACAGTGTCCCTAGACCCCTGGCAGTGCCCCTGGACCCCTGGCAGTGCCCCTGGACCCCTGGCAGTGCCCCTGAACTCCTGGCAGTGTCCCTGGCAGTGCCCCTGAACTCCTGGCAGTGTCCTGGATCCCTGGCAGTGTCCCTGGATCCTGGCAGTGTCCCTAGATCCTGGCAGTGCCCCTGGCAATGTCCTGGATCCCTGGCAGTGTCCCTGGATCCCCTGACAGTGTCCCTAGATCCTGGTAATGCCCCTGGACCCCTGGCAGTGTCCCTGGATCCTCTGGCAGTGTCCTGGATCCCTGGCAGTGTCCTGGATCCCCTGACAGTGTCCCTGGATCTGTGAGAGTGTCCCTGGATCTTCTGGCAGTGCCCCTGGACCCTCTGGCAGTGCCCCTGGACCCTCTGGCAGTGTCCCTGGATCCTGGCAGTGCCCCAGGCCAGGCTGGACGGGGCTGGGAGCACCCTGGGACACTGGAGGGTGTCTCTGCCATGGCAGGGCATGGAATGGGATCAGCTTTAGGATCCCGCCCCAATGTGACATTTCCATGACAATTTTTTTATTAACTTCTCCCCCACATTTCCCCACCCTGTGCTCCAGCCCTGTGGGAGTCCCTGAGCAGTGATGAGGCAGAGTCAGCCCTCTGTGCCCCCAGGAGCAATAACCTGAACCCAGAGCAGCCTGGCACTGCCCCTGTGTTTATCTTTAATTGTTATTTCGTGATGAGGTGATCCCTGGGGTCTGGGGGTGGGTTTGGGTTTACATTATCCCAATAACAACAGTGCACTTCCCACCCCCACAGCCTCGCTCAGACACACAGTTGTGATTCCAGGGCTGACTCCCGCTGCTCATTATGGAACAATCCCTCCAGATCCCTAAACCAGAGCACTCCCAGTCCAGGATATCTGAAAAAAACGGGCTCATCTCTGATGTGTTAGCAGAGAACCCAGCAGGGAGTGCACTCCCAGGGAGGGATCCAGCCCTGAGTACGGCTGCAAATTCTCTGCAGGGTAACAGAGCTGCTGTGATGTGAGCTCCCTCTGAGAGCTGAACCTGCTCAGCAGCGCCTGAGCTGGCCAGGGCTCACCCTATGATAGCCAAGGCTCACCCTGTGATAGCCAAGGCTCACCCTGAGGTGGCCAAGGCTCACCCTGTGATAGCCAAGGCTCACCCTGAGCTGGCCAAGGCTCACCCTGAGGTGGTCAAGGCTCACCCTGTGATAGCCAAAGCTCACCCTGAGGTGGTCAAGGCTCACCCTATGATAGCCAAGGCTCATCCTGTGATGGCCAAAGCTCACCTTGTGATAGTCAAGGCTCACCCTGAGCTGGCCAAGGCTCACCCTGAGCTGCTTGCCCATCATCCAGAGGCAGAGGGGAGACGCTGGATCCAAACCCAGCCAAAACCTCCATGGGTGTTCTCCTCTTTGCTGCAAGGGGTGGGCTCAGCACCCCAGCACCTTTGTAGCCGTGCACCACCAGCAGCTGCCAGCATCCCCTGAGCTGGACGGGACCCCAAGGATCAGCAGAGCCCAACTCCTGACAGGATGGAGCATTCCATTTAAGCTGATATTTCAGCAGGACAGAGCACAGGACAGAGCTTTTCCTGCAGAACAGCAGCAGCACAGCTGGAGTGTCCTGCAGTGCTCTGCTGCACTTTCCTGCACTGCTCTGCTGCATTTTCCTGCACTGCTCTGCTGCATTTTCCTGCTGCTGTGGCCGTGCCCAGCAGAGAGGAGCCGGGGCAGAGCTGTAAACAGAAATGAGATCAGCATGCTGGGAGCTGCTCATTGAAGCTGGAGTGCCAAAACCTGCTCTGAAATGTCCCCACACAGAGGTGCTGGTGCCTGTGCTGGCACTGCCCCCGGGATGGGCACAGCACGCGGGATTGGGCTGCAGGTGGCTACCACCAAGAGAGGAGGAACATTGCTGGTTCCACAGAGGGAGAAGCAGCTCCAGGAAGCTCCAGGATGAGGTGGGAAGCAGGCAGGGAGGACAGCAGCTCGTGCTGCAGGGGGGAGAAGCTGAGAAGGGAGCTGACAGATGGCTCGCTATGAAAAAGGGTCATTAATATTCTCCTGCCAGGTTCAGTGGGATGTGGGAGCTGAAAAACCCAG
The DNA here is from genome assembly GCA_009812075.1 of Sialia sialis. NCBI lineage: Eukaryota > Metazoa > Chordata > Aves > Passeriformes > Turdidae > Sialia > Sialia sialis. The sequence continues at coordinate 16,113,675 of VRYO01002482.1, forward strand.
CACTGGGGAGCTGGGAAATCCCTGAAACTTCCCAGCTACCAGGGACAACATCCACCTGCAAGGGACAACGTCCACCAGCACGAAAGCACGAGAGAAATGAGCTCCTGCACAAAACGAGGGCTGCAAACCAAAGTGTTCCAAAGGAAAAGCAGCTCCCTGTGCCGAGAGCTGCCTCTGGGGTGACGGTGACCCTGCAGAGCTGTGCTGACCCCAGGCACACAGAGCCCACCACTCACACCTCACTTCCAGGAGCTCAAATTGAACAAAAATCCTCACTGCACATCCCCCCAGTGCTTTCCTGGCTGCCACCCTCCAAGGCAGGGATCCCTGCAGCACTTTGGGGTGCCAGGCTGCTGGAATTTGCACTCTGAGAGCAGGAGCAGCTCCCCGCACCTGCAACGGGCACCCGGGGCATTCCCAGCCCTGGCACACGAGGGGAGGGCGAGCAGTGGGCGAGCAGTGGCTACTTACTTCCTCTCTCCTCTGTACCACTCAAAGCCCGGGGCAGGCACTCCTGCACCTTCACAGCGGATCAGGCCGTTCCCTCCAAGCATCACACCGCTGGATTTAAGTTCCTGAATTGTGGGGGCAACTGAAAAATAAGAATTGTGAGATGGACATTGGCATCTGCACAGGTCACCCCAGGCTGCTGCTGCTCTGAGAACAGGGGATGGGGATGGTCCCACAGTGCAGGTCCTGATCCTGATCCCACGCTGAGATCCTGATCCCCCAGTGCACATCCTGATCCTGATCCCACAGTGCAGATCCTGAACCCATTGCAGATCCTGACTCCACAGTGCAGATCCTGATCCCAATACAGATCCTGATCCCAATGCAGATCCTGATCCCAATGCAGATCCTGATCCCACAGTACAGGTCCTGATCCCAATGCAGATCCTGAACCCATTGCAGATCCTGATCCCATAGTGCAGGTCCTGATCCCATATTGCAGATCCTGATCCTGACCCCACAGTACAGATCCTGAACCCATTGCAGATCCTGATCCCACATTGCAGATCCTGATCCTGATCCCACACTGAGATCCTGATCCCATATTGCAGATCCTGATCCCACAGTGCACATCCTGATCCCGATCCCATAGTGCAGATCCTGAACCCACTGCACATCCTGATCCTGATCCCACTGCAGATCCTGATCCCAATGCAGATCCTGGTCCTGATCCTGATCCCACTGCAGATCCTGATCCTGATCCCACTGCTGATCCTGATCCCACTGCAGATCCCGATCCTGCTGGATCGCTGTTTCCTGGGGAAACACGGCTGAGACACCAAGGGAGAGAAATCCAGCCCTGGGAAAAGTCACCCAGCCCAGCCCACAGCTATCAGCATTATTTACAATTATTTAATTATCATTATTAAGCACCCCTGTCACAGCGTGCACCTCAGCTCTGCACCAACACCCCAAACCCAGAGCTCAGAGCTCTGAAACCTCAAACTGAAGGAGAAAACCTCCAAACTCAGGAGCCAGCCCCAGGCACCAGAGAAAATCGACTCTGCCATCACTCCAGTGCATAAGGAGCTGTTCCAGGAAGTGCATTTTGTCTTTTTAAACAGTGAACATTGTAAATAGTAATAAACTTTTTGAGCTCGGAACTACAGACACAAATAAAGATGAAAAGCGATTGTCAGGTTTTCCGGTTGCCAGCAAAAGGAACCTCCAGCTGAAAATAAAACACGGCAAACTCCTCAGGAAAGAGATTATCAAAGGCAACAACTGCCTGCTCCTGCAACTTTTTACGTTCTCTGCTTTTAAACGATAATTTATGTGCATCATCAAAACGCTGTAAAAACCAAACCACACAACTCATAAATAAAAAGCTGTTTATTTTTCCCGAGCAGCTCTCCAGATGTTGGTGTAAGGTGTGTGTGGAGCTCTGCCTGCCTCGCTCTGCTCCCCCACTCTGGATCCAGGAGCTCCCCGTGATTCTTGGCTCCTCTCCTGAGAGCAGAACGGTCCCTGGGCCAGCCCAGCAAAGCCTGACCCTGCCAGGAGAGCCCAGAAAAGCTGGGCAGAAGCCCAGGGGCTGCTGGCTTGGGCTGTGGCCAGGATGGGAACCTGGTGGTGGCCACAGGAGCCTCTGCCAGCCCCACACTGCTGCAGGGACAAACCTCTCCCTGCTGGGCTTCGGGGAACGGGGGAAGCCACAGCACTGAAAAGTGTTTTTTTCCAAGAAGCATCACCCTGCTGCTCCCCCCTGGGCCTGTTCTCCTTTTCCTTTTCGTGGAGATTTTGGGATATTTCTGATCCCCTTTTCCTGGGAGTTTTGGGATGTTCTGCCTCCCCCTTTCCTGTGGATTTTGGGATATTTCTGATCCCCTTTTCCTGGGGTTTTGGGGATTTTGGGATATTTCTGCTCCCCTTTTCCTGTATGTTTTGGGTGTTTTGGGATGATTCTGCTCCCCTTTCCCAGATGTTCTGGGATATTTCTGCTCCCCTTTTCCCAGGTGTTTTTGGTTGTTTTGGGATGGTTCTGCTCCCCTTTCCCGGGTGTTTTGGGATATTTCTGCTCCCCTTTCCCGGGTGTTTTGGGTGTTTTGTTATATTTCTGCTCCCCTTTCCCGGGCGTTTTGGTTTTTGGGGTGGCTCTGTTTTGGCTGGTGGCTGTATTTTACACAAAAGCAGAGCAGTGTGCTCCAGGATGCAGTGGTGCATCAGACCCTGCAGCTCGCTGCTGCTGCACCCCAGCCCAAATCACAATTCCTGCCTCTGCTGCTGCCTTGGAAACCACGGGGAAACTTCTGAGGAAGAGCTTCCCTCAGATCTCCCTTGGAGGAGGATTTCAGCTCCTGCTGCTTCAGAACAAGAACTGAAATCCACTTCTCTGCCCCAGGAAATCCCTGGTTGGTACAGGAAACACAAAGAGGAGGTTGTGGAGTCTCCTGGATTTTTCCCTGCCAGGTTATTCTGTGCCTTTTATCTGTAGACAAACTGGGATGTGCTCCTGGAGCCAAAATCCATCAGGGCTGGGAGGCAGAGCAGCTCCAGGGGAAGCCCCACAGCCCAAAAATGCTGCAAGGGACAGGGAACAAAAAACTGGGAGCAGAAATTGGAGGAAAAAGAGGCTGAGGCTGAAGGGAGAGGTGGGAAAAATGAGATTCCAGCTGCAGCCCTCCCTCAGAGTCCCACAGATGAAACTTCCCTTCAAGCAGTTATAAAATAAATGTAAAGAAATAGATGAAAAAAAAAAAATAAAATAAAAAATATATATGTTATAAATAACATATATAAATAGAAACATATCTAGAATACATCTATCTATATAATAAACACATATATGTTATAAATAACATATATAAATATAAACACTTAGAATATGTGTAATGAGCATGTATATGTGTTATAAATAACATATATAAAAATATATAATATATATAATAAACATATATGTGTTATAAATAACATATCTAAACATAAAGATATATGGAATATTTATAATAAATATATATTATAAATAACATGCATAAAAATACATGTAATATATATAATAAATATATACATTTTATAAGTAACATAGAGACATTTCTAGAATATATAATAAACATATGAATAACATATATAAATGCAAACCTATCTAGAACATATATATAAAATACACGCAAATATATAATATATAATATATAATGTTTAATAGATTATGTATTATATATTAATTATATATTATATATTATCTATTATATATTATATATTGCGTATTACGTATTATGTATAATATATAATATATAATATATAATATATAATATATAATATATAATATATAATATGTTATATGTTATATGTTATATGTTATATGTTATATGTTATATGTTATATATTGTTAATTTTATTTTTAAAATTTTACTTTATTTTTATATCTATATAAAATGGCCAGCCATCAAGGAAAGAACACCCTGGCTCGAAGATGAGGAGCAGCAGGAGGGAGGAAGGCAGGGAGGGGAGGGAAGGGGAGGGGAGGGGAGGAGAGGAGAGGGGAGGAGAGGGGAGGGGAGGCCGCAGAACCCCCCAGCTCCCAGGGCAGGATTATCCAGACAAACCCCCAGGAGACACTGCAATAAAATCTAACAGCGAGGGGAACAAGAGAAGCTGCTGTAAAACAAACGATTTCCATTGCATTTGTCATTTTAATCTCCTAAATAACGGTGACATGAAACGATGGAGGGAAATGTGACTGTGTGTGTGTGTGACTCTGTGTGTGTGTGTGTCACAGCTCTGAGTCACACCTGAGGTTTTGTCCCCTCGGTGGCTCCTCCTCCATCCCCTCCCTGCAGAGAGGCACCTGAGAGAAATGTTCATTTCTGCCTGGAACCGCTCCCAGGAACCGGGCACAGCAACTCCCACAGCGGGGTCTGCGGGGAAAGGGTTTAGAGAGATGGGATTGGGGATGAGGTGGGTTTAGGGTGAGGTGAGGTTTGGGATGAAATGAGATTTGGGGTGAGATGGGGTTTAGGATGAGATGGATTTAGGGTGAGATGGGGTTTAGGATGAGATGGATTTTAGGATGAGATGGTTTTAGGGTGAGATGGATTTAGGGTGAGATGGAGTTTAGGATGAGATGGAATTTAGGGTGAGATGGTTTTTAGGGTGAGATGGAGTTTAGGGTGAGATGGATTTAGGATGAGATGGGGTTTAGGACGAGATGGATTTAGGGTGAGATGGATTTAGGGTGAGATGGTTTTAGGATGAGATGGAATTTAGGATGAGATGGATTTTAGGGTGAGACGGATTTAGGATGAGATGGATTTTAGGGTGAGATGGATTTAGGGTCTCTCCCAGCCCAAACCAGTCCCTGGCTTTGTCTCACCCGAGCTCCCCAACACCCTGGCATGGAAACCCAAACTTTCCCCCTGAAGCTGTGCCCAAACCCAGCCCAGAGCTGCTGAGCCCATCCCACCCCAAACTCCCCACAGGAGCAGAGAAACCCACAGCATTGCCAGGAATGCCCCAGCCCCAGCCCTGGCCCTTCCCTCTCTCATTTTAATGAGCTTCAGGACTTCCATGCACATTGGTTATGTTGTCCTAATCACTCATTATCATTCTAATGTGCATTTTATATTTAATTACAATGCTTATAAAGATTTGGTATGGACAGTAAATTATTATAACTAGCATGTGCATAATGATTACGAGCTGAATTTATTAACTTTTACACGGGCATTCAGGGCTGGAAACTTTCAATTCCACCTTTGTGAGCCCCCATATTGTCTGATTAAACCAACATTTCTGTGGCATTAATTGTAAATGTCAAGGAAAAAAAAAGATCTTTTATTTTCCCTGTTTTCATCAGCTTTTAATTTGGCATCCTAATGTCATCTTTTGTTAGTGAAATTGCTTTCCGGGGTGGTAAGATAAAAAAAGTTCCAGGTAAGAGAACAGGTTTTCTGAGATGTGTTTTGTGCTGAGAAAAACAGATATCAGCAATATTCAAATCTATTCTTTTCTCTGTATGCACCCTTCAAGTGTTTTACCAACACAGGAACAAGTCAGACACTGCTGCTTGTGCTTTATATAATTGAGTTTTGATAGTCTGGATTATTTAAATGTTCTCATTTATTCAGAGCAGCCTCTCCCCACATGAATGGAGTGGTTTAATGATGTCAGAGCCTTCTGTGCTGAGCAGAAATGTTTGAGACACGGCTGGAACAAGCACGGGGCTCAGCAAGGAGGAGCCTGATTGATCCCAGCTCTGCCTGATGATTTATCAGAACTTCACTGCCGTGCTGACACCACATCTCCACAAATTCCACATGAAAACACAGGAGATGGGGAGAATTCTGTTCTGGATGGAACACAGCGTATCTTCTGAGCTTTGCACAGAATCCCAGAATGGTTTGGGAGGGGACCTTAAATCCACCCAGTGCCACCCCATGGGGACATGTCCCACTGCCCCAGGGTGTCCAACCTGGCCTGGGACACTGCCAGGGATGGAACAGCCACCCTGCTCTGGGAGTTCCAGCCCAGCCAGGAATCCCTTCCCAGTGTGATAATTGATAAAAGATTCCTGTTAATCACAAAAGTATTGAGGTTTGTGTAAACCAGAATACAAAGATCTGAAGTGAAGCATTACACTTGATAAAGGAAAATATATTATTAAATCATTCTGTTTTAAATTCCCTGTTGTGAATATTATAATAATTTGTATATATTATAAATAAATTGTATATACTACAAGTTTGTCACATCAGACTTTCCAATAGTCTGATTGATTTTGCAAAATCAGACTTCCTGCCTTTGTTTTATCAATGACTGCCTATGCACAAAGACCAGAACTTCCCAATTTCTGGCAATTTTATCTACCAAGAGCAGATGGGATCTATGGGACTGACTCCCAGAGACTTTACACAGATGTTTATTCACCATCACTGCTTGCCTGGCAAAATTATGACAGCAAAAAACCGAAAATTATTGATTATAACAAGGACCACACTATGAGAAGAAGCTGCAAACCAAGATTTGGTGGAGCATGGAGTGGGCAGTGACCTCTCACATTCCCAGCTCTGTCTATATAAAATAAAGCAATCTAAATTTTGCTACAAATTGAGACTTTTGCTTCTCATTTATAACACCAACACCCCCTCTAAATCCCACTCCTACAGCTGCCCCCTTTCCCATTGAGGCTTTCCCTTTCCCTTTCCCTTTCCCTTTCCCTTTCCCTTTCCCTTTCCCTTTCCCTTTCCCTTTCCCTTTCCCAGCCCTGTGCTCTCGGTGCTGATTATTGAACAGCTGTGGGATCCCTGGGGACAGGAGCCTCAGGCAGGCCCTGAGTGGGGTCTGGGATGTCCCAGGGCACATCCACCCCAAACTGGATGCCCCAAATCCCTGCCTGCTGCACCGGTTTATGGGTTTGGGCAGAAAAGCTCCCGGTGCTGAGGGCAGAGCTGAAAACCCTCAGGTAATTGTGTGTGGGTGGAAAACATAAAAACCAGCAGCACAAAATAATAGTTAATAAATAATAGGCCACCAGACAGGAAACCTGGGCAATCTGTTTCACAGCATTTCAGGGATAAAAAAAATTTAAAAAAGAGGAAAGAACTTAATGAGGCCTCCCAAAAAGCAGCAAAGCAAACAAAGATCTGGAGGGAGCTGCAGAGGAAAAGGGGAACTGGAGGAATTGTTTTGTTTGTCTGTGCATGGGGTTCATCTCTGCATTTCTGGAATCCTTCTCTGGCCCCACTCTCCTCTCCCCACTTCAAGGCAGCTCTGGAAATGCACTTTGATCCCATTAAAGGAGCACTTGAATCCCACTAAAGAAGTACAGTAATTTCACGCCTATAAGGTGCACCCTTTTGACTAAAATTTTGATCGGAACCCTGAAGTGCGCCTTATAATCTGGTGCACCTTTTATATGGACAAAGTTTGGGAATTTGCCAACCCAGAAGTGTAGCCACAAGTGCTGGGGGCAGGCAGGAGTGCCGGGGCCCACGGCACGGGGAGGGCGCCTGGGACTGCGTTTGAAGGCTGCACCGATCCGTGAAAAATATTTGCAAATTGAGCAGCTGCCAGTAAACCCCACGATCGTGTGATTCTGTTACTAATTTGTTACTTTGTTGTGTGTGGATCCTCGCTGCAGAAAAAGAGTGCGCCTTATAGTCCGGTGTGCCTTGTATATGGACAAAGTTCAGAAATTTGCCAACCTGGAGGTGCTCCTTATAAGCCAGTGCACCTTATAGTTGTGGAATTACTGTACTTGGATCCCATGGAAGGATCTGGGAACACAAAACCAGCCTTGAGCAGCCTGTGACGAGGGAGCAGCTCCAGCTCCAGGCTGGGACCAGCCCTATGTCCTGCAAGGACAGATATTGATTGTGATTGGGCTCAGGTATTGATTGTGATCAGGGGTCACGTATTGATTGTGATCAAACTCACATATTGATTGTGGTCGGGGTCAGATATTGATTGTGATCAGGGTCAGGTATTGATTGTGATGGAGGACAGGTATTGATTATGATTGGGGTCAGATTCTGGGCACTGGGCACAGAACACCCAACCCAGAGTAGGCTGGAACAGCCTCTGGCCCAGGGGAGGGGATGCTCCCCACTCCCAGCTCTGCAAGGGGGACTCAGGGTGGATTTTGGGGAAGGTTTTACCCCAAAGGGTGCTGGCACTGCCCAGATCCCCAGGGAATGGGCATAGCCCCAAGGCTGCCAGAGCTCCAGGAGAGTTAGGACAGCACTGTTCCAGCAGTGGGTCCAGCAGGGTTAAAACCAGTACCAGCATCCCGTGAGGAGTGGGAGGAGTGCTGGGCATGCTGGCACACAGCTGGCACAGCTGGCACACATCTGTGCCGGTCCAGGAGGGAGAGCTGGCCCCGAGCCGGGCTGGGAGCAGACACAGAGCTTTGCCTTTGCTGCTTCCCTGCCTCCCAGCGAGATAACAGCAGTGGACTCCAACGAATTCCAGGAATTACTGAGTAGATCTCTTGGCAGTAAAGCTGAGAAGAAAATGAATTACAGCGAGCTGGGAGTTTTCCAAGGGAAGAAAGTTTGGGAGTAAAAAGCCGAGTGCCTCAGGGTGGGTTGGGAATGCAGGCACAGGGGCAGGGGACACAGGGACAAGGGACACAGGACAGGGGACAGTGGGTCACTCTGTGCAGTGCCAGCCCCAAACACCCCAGTGGGCTCTGTCTGTGCCCCCCAAACCCAGCACAGCCACATCCCGCAGCCCATCCTGCAGCTCTGTGAATTCGCTGCCCTCACTGATCACAAACACGCAGAGGTGACCCCAGAGGTGACCCCAAAGGTGACCCCAGAGGTGACCCCAGGCTGGTCAATATTGGACAAGTCTGGACCTCGGGCATTCTGAGTCCAGCCATGGTTCGGGTTGTATGCACCAGCCAAACTAAATGTAGTTATTGTTCATATTTTGCTGTTTAAATGCTTTTCTCTGCACTTTGCTGTTCTTTCCCATGCTTGGCTGGTTTTGTGTATTTCTTAGTTTAGAACCATGTTCATAACAGGTGCAAAGGGGAGACAACTTTGGGGGATTTTCTGTAACTTGTTTTGAGACTCTTCAAGGTTGCTGAAACATAAACTGTGCTAAAATGAGAGGGAAGGGAATGGAAAACAGGATGGAAGACCTGAGATCAAGGTGGGTGGCAAAAACCTGGACAGTGACCAATCACCATACCTGGGAGCCTCAAGCAGGACGTGTGGACAAGGGGAATTTCCAATAAAATGATGTGTGACCACATGGGGAGCAGTTCTAGAGAGGAAAATTAGGACTAATTGTAAAAAATAAATTGGCTTCTGCATAATCAGATTGATTTGGTGTTCAGAAGTCCATTACTGTCTCACCCACAGCACAACCCCTGACACAGAGCCAGGCACCCCTGGAGCACCTAAAATTCAGGGGGACAGAGGGATTTGGCCCATGGGAGCTGCAGAATTTACTGCAGAATGTGATTTACTGCAGAAGGTGATTTATTGCAGTAATTTCCTGCAGTGATTTCCTGGGGTGGTTTACTGGGGTGATTTACTGCAGAATTTACTGTAGAATGTGATTTACTGGGGTGATTTACTGCAGAATTTACTGCAGAATTTCCTGCAGTGATTTCTGGCGTGATTTCCTGGGGTGCACTGGATCCCCACCACTGCAGGGACAGGAATCAGCTCCAGCCCAGCTCTGACAGGGCCAGGCTTGCCATGATCAGCCAGAAGTGCAGCAGAGCAGGTTTGGGGAGACTGGGATGGAGCTGGGAGTCGTTGCAGGGAGATGTCAGGGTGCTCCTTCTCTTTTCCATTTTAAAGTCTGACAGTGAATTCTGTCACCTGGACAGCAGCACCAGGCCCTGCCCCTGCCAGGGTAATTTCTGTGCTCTGAGGTGCTGGGGTGATTAAACACCAGAACCAATCCCTTCCCTGGTTTCTGTGGATAAACATGTTGTGTTTAAACTGAAATCCATTATTCAACACCATGGGGAAAAAGCAGAAATGAGGCTCTCGTTACTCCCAGCAGCCCTGCAATCCCCAGAGCACAGAGCTGAGCTGAGCACTGACTCTGGAACTGAGGAAAGAGCTCAAAGCAGAACTTCAGTGCAGGGAGCTGATCCCACCCAGCTCGGCTGTGACTGCATCCAGCCAGGTGAGGCAGAGCCTGCCAGGCCAGCTCTCATTACTGCTCATCAGAAATGGAAGCATAAGTCAGAGCTAGCGCTGAACAGATTGTTTGGGGTTGCAAAGACAGCAGCTGTCACAGCTTGACAGCTTTCTTGTTAGTGAATCAGCTTTCCTGACAGTCTTTTTGATTGAAAACCCCTGTTCCCTGACAGAGACTTGGAGCTGATGTACATATGCAGCTCATGAAGAGCGGGAGGCAGCCAGGCAAGGTCTCCAAGCTCTTGCTCTGTGTTTAAAAAGTGAAGTTTGCACAAAGGGAGGGGTTTGGCTGCCAGGTGTGAGCAGGGCTCAGCTCTGCTGGGACCTGGCAGTGGCACCCCCAGAGCCACGACCTCAGGCGCAGGCCAAGAGCAGGACGTGTGAACAAGGGGAATTTCCAATAAAATAATGTGTTCAGAAGTCCATTACTCCCTCCTGCATGTCATCCACAGCACACCCCCTGACACAGAGCCAGGCACCCCTGGGCTCAGCTGGAGCACCAAAATTCAGGGGGACAGAGGGATTTGGCCCATGGGAGCTGCAGAGTTTACTGCAGAATGTGATTTATTGCAGTGATTTACTAGTGTGATTAACTGGTGCACTGGGGTGCACTGGGTCCCCACGACAGTAGGGACAGGAATCAGCTCCAGCCATCTCTTAAACCAGCTGGGGCAGTGTTCTTTATTTCCAAAGGGGACATCTCCTGTTAATGGCCATCTTTTATAAACCAGGTGGGACAGTGTTCTTTATCTTTTCACAACCCACAGGCTGCTTTCAGTCCCAGGAACAGTCTGTGCAATAAAAAATAAAATAAAATTAAAAAAAAAAAAAAAAAGCAAAACAACCCCCAAACCTGTAATTTAAAAATTAAACTGAAAATTCCACTTTGGTGTGACTCTGACAGGGTTTGCAGGATGGCAGGGGCACTGATGGGCACCAGGACAATGCCAGGCTCACATTTTGTCCCAGGGGTGGATTTATGTCCCAGTTTGTCCCAGGGATGGGTTTGTGTCCCTGTGACAGCCCCAGGGTGTCATACATTCCTCAGGGAGTGACTAGAGATCCTGAGCCAGCCCCTGGGGACAGCCCTGGCTTTACCTGGGACATCTGGAATGGGGGAGCTGCTCACTCAGGAGATTGCTGCCCTGAGAAACAATTCCTGGGTTTTTGTTTCTCAGTGCTCACCCCAGCAGGAGCAGGAGCAGCAGAACTCGTGGATGGTGACACAGCTGAGATTTCACAGAATTCTGTTCCAAACACTGGAAATGGAGAATTTTGAAGGGCATTTTCCCAAGTGAGCTGAATTCTCCCAGTCCAGCACTCTCAGGATCTTTGTGGGAACAGCTGGAGCCAAAACCACAGCACAGATCTGTGATGTTCCCCATGCCTGGGGCTCCACCTCCATCCCAGAGCCCTGGGACTGCCCTGCAGCTCTGAGCTGCACAAAGGGTCACTCCAGCCCCTAAAACCTCCTGGGTTTGTTTCAGGAGAGCACAAGCAGCTTTGTTATTATTGTTATTATTTATCAGGATGATGATGCCTGAGGAGAAGCAGCTGCTTTACTATTATTATTATTATTATTATTATTATTATTATTATTATTATTATTATTATTTCATATTCATATTTATCCGGTTTATGATGCCTGAGCAATGTACTGGAAGCTTTTCCTGCCTCCTTCAATCCACAGCCCTGCTTTGTTTCAAACTGTGAAAGCCAAAGGGGAATTCTCCCAGCTCCTGTGGCTCCCATCTGCTGCCCCAGGAGGTGTCTGAAGCCCAGCCCTGCCACAGAAAACCAGGATGTAATAATATCATTACATTTCTAGTGCAGAACCACTCCAAACTGCAATTACTGGGATTAAAAAGAAAGCATGAAAAAAAGCAAAAATCAAGGGATGGTGTGGGAGAGATATGGATTTCTTGGATATTAAATTAATATGATTATGTAGAAGTGGTTTTATTGTTTATATTTAGTTTTAATTACATATTTTAAGATTATTGTTTACATGATTATGTGTTTTTTGATTGGAATGTTTACTTGTTGTACGTGTTTTGTATGAGGTTTTTAGGAATGTTGATTGGTCATTGTTTAGGTATTTGTTGTTTATTTTTATTTTAGGTTTTTTATTTTATTTTATTTTTAATTTAGTATAGTTTACATTTTAGCAATTTTGAAGGGTTTTAAAATAAGCTACAGGAAAAAAAAGTTTTTAAATGTATTTGTTATAAACATTGTTTTAAACTAAGAGATATGCAAAAACAGCTAAGTGTGGGGAAGTACAGCAAAGTATAGGGAAAAGCATTTAAACAGTAAAATACGGAAAATAATATAATATAAACATAATAATAATATAAATAATATAATATGAATATAATTTGGCTGGTGCACACACCTTGAACTGTGGGCTGGACTTGTTCAGACAAGGCCCAGACTTGTTTAATATTTCTGTAGGATGGAGATTTGCACAGGGGTGGCACTGCCCGGAGCTGTCTCTGTGACCCCAGCTGCTCTCAGACCCTCTGAGCATCTGTCTTGGGTTCCAGTACAGGATGTGATCAAAGTATCCATTCTATCAGCATCTGTTAAACCAGCTGGGGCAGTGATCCTGATCGCTATGGGATATCTCCTGTTAATGGGCCATCCATTGAAACCTTTTTCCACTGGATTCCAGAGGAAAACTGAACCCTTCCACATCACCACTAGACCTTCAGAGGGAAACTGCCCCTTGTCCAGGAGCACTGCTCCAACTGAAGCACATCTGTCACTGCAGGAGGATGCAGCCACCATTGAATGGCACTGCTGCCACCACCCTGACTGACTGACGGCTGTCAGCTTGGATTCTGACTCTGACAGGGTTTGGGCTTTGTTCTTTGTAGTGCTGTATTTCTATTTTAATTTTCCTGGTAAAGAACTGCTATTCCTAACTCCCATATCTTTGCCTGAGAGCCCCTTGATTTCAAAATTAGAGCAATTTGAAAGGAGGGGGTTTCCATTCTCCATTTCAACGAGAGGCTCCTGCCTTTCTCAGCAGATACCTGTCCTCCAAACCTGGACAGCATCCCCTCAAAGGTTCAGCCTCGGCCCTACAGCAGCCAGGAGCAGGGAAATCACATAAATATTGCTTTACACTCTGCTGCCTATTAGGAAATATTTTCAGTAATTGTTTTTGCTGAAGAGGGATGTGGGCAGGGAGCACTCCTGGAAGCTCGAGAGCTCTCCATTAATTTTGGCTCTAGCCTGGAGTCTAACACAGCTCTGCTCCAAATTGCTGCTTCCACCACAGCAGCTCTTTAGAGATGGCTCATTTAATTCAACTTCAGCCTCCCTGAGCTGGATTTTCACTGCTGGTCCAGGTGGGATCACCTGGAGGTGCTGGGAAAGCACCTGGGAGCTGCTGCTCCTCCCCTGGGCTGGGCTTTGACATCCAGCTGTTCTGAGTGCATGACATATTGTTGGCTTTTCACAACTATTACAATAAATGCTATATATATAATGTTAAAATAGCTTTTCTGTATAAATATAAGTTTTTTTCTTTTTCTTCTGATAACAAAAGTTAAATATAACATTTTTAAAAATAGTATGCTTAAACTACCCACCTAATTAAAATAACAGCCCAGCCCATGAACGTGTAATAAAAACTCTGCAGCTAACACAATTATCAACACTCACCAGCTGCAAAAAGCCAAAACCACCACCAAAATTAAAAATAATAATAAAAAAATTAAAACCACAAACCAAAAAACACATGCTCTAAAAAAAAAATCCCCAAAATAACCATACTAAACAATTCCCAAAAAAATTTTAACTGTACATATAAAAAATTATAAATACACAACAAATTAATGTATTATAAAATATATTTTAAAAAACATTCCTAAAACAACCATGTGCTCTTAACAACTTACCAAACCCCCAACCATTTTTACCCTTTACTTTATGTGTATCTCCTATTATCTTTTAATTAAAACTTTAAAAATTTTACCAAAACAATAAAATGTGTTTTTCACACAGCACCTCTGGAGAGAAGAGAGCAGCTCCTGCCCACCAGAGCAAGGCTGAGTCCTGCTACTGGAGCTGATGCCTTTAGATTTAGTTTTGTATTTCCAGACTCTGCACTGTGTTAAGGTTTAACTCTGAATTTCACATGAAGTGTTCCAGGTTCTCTCACAGCTCAGGCACACAGAATCCTTTCCCAGCCCAGAACCAAGGACACGCTGCAGCTCCAGCCCCAAAAGTGCAAACAGGGAATGGAGGAGAGAATCTGGGAGGGTGGAACTGCAGAACCTGGAGATGGGATTGGACAATGAACCCAGTGTGGAAATGGAACAGAACTGATAAAAGTGTGAAACTCCTGACTCTGAGCCCATCTTGGGTGGAGCCACAGCTCTCGCACTTCCCAAGGTGAATCCTGTGAAGGGTTTTTAATAAATCTCATTTTATTCCTTTAACCCTGCCCAGCCTCTGCTCCAGGGAGCCTCTCAGGCATCAAAAGTCCTGAGATCCTGAGCAGAGCAGCTCTGTCCCTGTCCCTTCCCTGTCCCTGTCCCTGTCCCTGTCCCTATCCCATCCCTGTCCCTGTCCCTGTCCCTGTCCCATCCCTGTCCCTGTCCCATCCCTGTCCCTGTCCCTGTCCCTGTCCCTGTCCCCAGCTCTGCTCACTCCCAGCCTTGCAGAGTGAAGCGTTTCTGAGGAAGATGAAGAACATCCTCCTCATCTGCTGATTGCTGATGCTGCAGCTGCAGCAGCCCTGGGGCTGTGCTGGGGTGGCACAAATGTCCCTCTCTGAGCAGGGACAGCAGGGACAGCAGCTCTGCCACACTCCCACACCACCATCTATTTCCTAAAAAAAACCCCATTCAGCAATTTCCTCCCCAATTTCCTCTAAACCAAACCAAATACAAACTGCAGGAACCACGCAGAGTTTGCAGAACCTCTCCCTCCCCCAAAAAAATCAATATTAATTTAAGAACCAAATTGCACTGGAGTCTCAAATGTGAACTATATTGTTTTAATCTGGCTCCTGAAATGTTAATAAAACACCTGAAGGACATGAAACGACAACCATTACTTTACAAGAGGTTTCTTTCGCCAGCAGTGGAAGGAAATATTTTCTTTAGAGCAGCACCATCTTCTCCTCAGCAGCAGTGGAGTTGGCTTGAACTGCCAGAGCAGCTCTGAGGGGCTGGTGTGAGCTGTTTCCTTTGTGCTGCTGTGAGATAGGACATCACACACCTCTGAGAGGCTCTGTGGTGAGACCAGCCTGCAAATTAGCTAAAAAACAATTTAGTCCTAATGGTGACCAAAAATAACAAGACAAAACCGAAAAGCAGAAAACTCCAACTGGCGGCATTGTGCATGAACAAAATCTTCAATTTATGAGATTGCAGAAATTCTCCAAAGAGTTTTGTTTTGTGTAAAATACCAAAAAGAAAAACAACAATCAAACCTATTCACACTGGTTTCACCTGAAATATTTTCTGGCAGCCCTTGCTCTGCTGTCCTTGATTTGAAGCCACATTTCCAAGGGCTGTGCTGTCCCTGGCTCAGTGGGCAGCTCTGTGTCCCCAGGGAGCCCCCAGGCCCAGATTTCAGCTGCTGGCACTCTGCTGGGTGTGCTGAAATCCTTCCCCTCCCTCACTGCCCTGCAGCCCCCAGACCCTGCAGTGCAGCAGCAACTCAGCCCTGACACAGAGAATCCAACCTCTGGGCTTGGGTTGGAACTGAACGGAGCAGGAGTAGCTGGGCTGGGATCAAACAGGGCTGGGATTAGAGAATCTCATCGATGGGATTGGGTTAGAACCGAACAGAGCAGGAGGAGCAGCCAGCAACTGGGCTGGGATCAAACAGAGCTGGGATCAGAGCTGGGATCAGAGCTGGGATCAGAGCTGGGATCAGAGCTGGGCTGGGATCAGAGCCGGGATCAGAGCTGGGCTGGGATCAGAGCTGGGATCAGAGCTGGGATCAGAGCTGGGATCAGATGGTCAGAGCAGGGCACTGAACCCTCTGCTCCTGGAGAGAACCAAACCTGAGCCAGGTCAGAGCTCTGGAGTCCCCAGGAGCCAAAATCCCCTTTGGAATCGTTCCTGAGAACTGAGGGAGCAGCAGAGCCCTGCCAGGGAAGCTTGGCTCATGAAGCCAGTGCTGACCTAAACCCCAAATCCTCGATTAGTCAGGGTATAAAGATGGAGCTGCGAATCAGCAGCTATTAAAACCAGAAAAATCAGAGTTATTGATGGCTGCTTCCAGAGAAGCCCCTCTCCCCTCCCTTTTATTAGAGGAAAGTGGAAATTAAAATTAAATTGCTCAGAGCAATTCTACACTTGCTGCCAAAGCAGAGGAGGACTGAGACCTCCAGAAAACGTGTGGGCTTTGTCTTCACATTTAATAATTTAACGGAGGCGATTTTCCTTCTCGAAGGCAGGCTGCAGCCCGTGCCAAGGAAATGCTGGTCCGGGTCAGGGATGGATGGCACGGGACACTGCAGGGTCACAGGGACACGTCCAGCACTGGCAGCCCCTCCCAGCCCCCAAGTCCTGCAGAGTTTTTCCCCAGGAGGTTTAAGGTTGCCGATATAATTAGGCCGGCGTGGCTTGTACAGGATGTCTGATTTCAAAGCGAAATCCGAGTGTTATCCATAATGTTATGCAAAACACCATAGCAACAGCGAGGAGCCTTCGAAGAAATGCTAATGAGGGGAGAAATGCTAATGAGGGGAGAAATGCTAATGAGGGGAGCTGTTCTGCACAGCCGGGGCTGGCCAAGCGAAAGCAAACACCCCACTTAAAATTCCTGACGAGGAGCTCACACATTCCCGCAGCAGAAAAACCCCGCTGAGAAATTCCTCATGCCAGCATCCCAGCGGGAAGGGAAGGGAAGGGAAGGGAAGGGAAGGGAAGGGAAGGGAAGGGAAGGGAAGGGAAGGGAAGGGAAGGGAAGGGAAGGGAAGGGAAGGGAAGGGAAGGGAAGGGAAGGGAAGGGAAGGGAAGGGAAGGGAAGGGAAGGGGCGCTGTGCCCTGGGAACGCTCCAGGCAGGGCTGGGATGTCCCTCCAGGCGCGGACTGAGCAGGGGATTCATGGGATCCAGTGTGGGACAGGTCGCGGCACACAGCCTGATAACGCTGGGAATAAACCCCCCGAACGGGGATGGATTGCTGAAGAACACAGAGCACGTGGGTGAAGAGGAAAGGGTTAAATGCCCGAGGGTCCTGGAATCCAAGCTGAGCCCTGCACTGGACCCCTCTCCCTTTTTCTGAGACCATTTCCAAACTCTCGGGCTCTGTCAGGCTTGGCACACAGTCACTCCCACATGGGATTTCACCAGTTCAGCGACCCCGGCTCTTTGGTTTGTACTCCAGGTTAAGACAAGGGAAGAATAATGCAGTGACTACTTGGAGAAACCAAACTGACAGAGACAGAATCAGCCCAGAGAGCTCCCAAACTCCTCAAAAGGAAGTGCAGGGCTGCAGTGCCAGTGCTGAGCAGCTGCCACAGCCCCGGTGAAGCTTTGCCAGACACAGGAGCACAGGGGGGGACACCCAGCCCCTTTATCTCCCATAAAAACAGGAAACGGTGCCCATGGACGTGCTGCTCAGGTGAGCAAGGTGTGACAGCAGCTGGGTGATGAGCAGAGGAGCAGCAGGTTCCTCAGGGCAGCAGGGAGGGCAGCAGCTGGGCTTGAGCACAGCTCCCAGGCTCAGACCAGCTGAGCTGGGCTCAAATCTGCCTTGGGGAGCTCAAATCTGCCTTGGGGGGCACACGGGTTCTGCAAAGCTCTGCTGCTGCTCTGCTCACCTGGCACCTGTCCTGGGCACCTGGACATCATTTCTGCTCACCTGGGCACCAGGCCTGCTCACCTGGACACCTGGACACCTGTCCTGCTCACCTGGACACCTGTCCTGGGCACCTGTCCTGCTCACCTGAGCACCTGGACATCAGTCCTGCTCACCTGGGCACCTGGACATTTGTCCTGCTCACCTGGCACCAGACCTGCTCACCTGGGCACCTGGCACCTGTCCTGCTCACCTGGGCACCTGTCGTGGGCACCTGGCCCCATCCCGGGCCTGTGGCTGGGGAGGTTCAGTAACACCACAGCCAGAGATGAGAGCCCTGAAATCATCCTGAGAAATTGAAAAAGTCACCTGGAAACTGGAGAAAACCACTCAGGAACGATTCAGCAATGTCCCTTCCCTCCCCAGAGCCCAGGAACGATTCAGAATTGTCCTTTCCTTCTCCAGAGCCCAGGAACAATTCAGAATTGTCCTTTCCCTCCCCAGAGCCCAGGAATGAGTTCAGAATTGTCCTTTCCTTCCCCAGAGCCCAGGAATGAGTTCGACAATGTCCCTTCCCTCCCCAGAGCCCAGGAACGATTCAGAATTGTCCTTTCCCTCCCCAGAGCTGCTGGATCCTGCCCTAGCCAGGTGTGAGGGCTGCAGGAGCTGCCCAAGGCACAGTCACAGCCTGACCCTGGCGTGCATTATCCTGAGAAAGGGAATTCTGCACATGAACTCCACTCGAAATCCACACGTGCTATTTATTTCGACAGCTGCCACTTTGAAATGAATGCAAGTCAACGTCCCTTTCCTGAGGAGCACATCCCATTCCTCATCCCCTCATCCCTTGGATATTCTGGGATTTAGCAGCTGCCTTTAATGTTCTTCAGTCAGTAATGGAGTGAGGTGACAGTGGCACACGGAGAGCTCAGCCCAGCTCCAGGTGACACACTAAATCCACACACTGCTCCGTTCAAAGGGCTCGATATCACAATCTATAAATCACTATTTGCTTTGCAAAATGTAATGGAAAATGCTAATGGGATTTACTTGTGAAATGAAACGGGATTAAATCCTCTCTGTTTTAACTTGATTTGGCGGAGATTCCCTGCAGCACCAAGCAGCAGCTCCAGTGGCTTCTCTGCTTTTCTGCACCCCATGAACGTTTGGAGTTCGGGCAGATTCTCAGCCACCCTTCTCCAAAGGGGAGTCAGGGAGGGCAGACATGAATTAAGCACTAAGTGTGGATTGTGGTGCCTGGAGCAGCTCAATGAGCCCTGTGAGTCACAGAGCTGAGACTCCTGGGTTGTGCAGGGGCGGGAGCTACCCGGCCAAGAAACCGGAGTTTCACAAAGTCATTTAACCCTGATCGTTCTCCTGTCTCTGCCAAGAAATCAGAATTTCACAAAGTCATTTAACCCTGATCGTTCTCTTGTCTCTGCCCCAAGAAACCGGAATTTCACAAAGTCATTTAACCCTGATCGTTCTCATGTCTCTGCCAAGAGACCGAGTTTCACAAAGTCGTTTAACCCTTATGGTTCTCCTGTCTCTTCCCCAATAAATCAGAATTTCACAAAGTCATTTAACCCTGATCGTTCTCTTGTCTCTTCCTCAATAAATTAGAATTTCACAAAGTCATTTGACCCTGATCGTTCTCCTGTCTCTGAACAGGACTGAACACAGCTCCATGCTGTGAAAATCCGAATATCCGCGTGCCAGCGGCTCCCTGCACCAGGAGGGGCTTCATGGAATTAACCAGGAACACAGTCCCGGAATTTCACCAGGAGCAGAGTGATGGAATGTCACCAAGCATACAATTCTGGAATGCCACCAGGGGCACCATCCATCCTGGAATGCCACCAGGAGTGGAGTCATGGAATGCCACCAGGAATACAAACATGGAGTGTCACAAGGAGCACCATCCATCCTGGAATGCCACCAGGAATGCAATCATGGAATGTCACCAGCACCGCCCATTATGGAATGCCACCAGGAATACAAACATGGAATGTCACCAGGAGCACCATCCATCCTGGATTGCCACCAGGAATGCAATCATGGAATGTCACCAGAAGCAACATCCACTATAGAATGTCACCAGGAGTACAATCATGGAACGCCACCAGGAATACAATCCTGGAATGGCACCAGGAATGCAATCATGGATTGTCACCAGGAGCACCATCCATCCTGGAATGCCACCAGGAGTGGAGTCCTGGAATGTCACCAAGAATACAATCATGAAATGCCACCAGGAGCACCATCCATCATGCAATGCCACCAGGAATACAATCATGGGATGCCACCTGGAATACAATCATGGAATGTCACCAGGAATGCAGTCATGGAATGTCACCAGAAGCAACATCCACTGTGGAATGTCACCAGGAGCACCATCATGGAATGCCACCAAGAATACAATCCTGGAATGTCACCAGGAGCACCACCTGTCACACAGGGCCACCAGGGATGGGTGAGAGCAGCAGCAGAGGAGCAGAACTCACAGGATGGTTCAGGCTGGAAAATACCCCCAGGACACCAAGTCCAACCTTCCCCAGCCCTGCCCTGAGCTCTCAGCACCAAGGGAAGGGATGGGATCCCTGGGGAGAGATCTGGCTCTGACCAGCTTGGTGTGAAATGCTCAGCACTAAGGGAAGGGATGGGATCCCTGGGGACAGATCTGGCTCTGGCCAGCTTGGTGTGGAAATGAACAGATGGTTCAAAGAACATCTGACACAGGAAACTGCCCAGCTCAGGCTTCCTCTCATCTGTTTTCATTAACAACTTTGCAGATTTAAACTTGAAAATAAATGACTATGAGTTCCTTACTGCAGGCAGATGTTTCCAGACTCCTGCTCGGAGCTCAGCTGTTGGGGACACGTCCCCAGCCCAGTGTGGCAATGAGCTGACTGTGACAAACCAGCCATGAGCATGCATTGGCACAGCTGCACCCCAACCCAGCTCCACACTGCTGCCACAAGCCTCCGGAGCTGAGAGAAGCCAGTAAAAAATAAATGAAATTCTGCTTATTGCCAGTGAAGCCTGAATGTGACATGACACCAGCACATCCGTGGGGACACCCAGGTGGCTGCACTGGGATACAGAGCAGCACAGGGCACTGCCCTGGCACCCAGAAAGGATCTAGCTCTTCCAGAAATGTCACTGCACTGTCCCCATGTGTCCAAGGAGCTCTGGAGCACACTCCAGCTCTTCCAGAAGTGTCACTGCACTGTCCCCATGAGCCCAAGGAACCCTGGAGCACAATCCAACTCTTCCAGAAGTGTCACTGCACTGTCCCCACGTGCCCCAGGAGCTCTGGTGCCACATGAACAAGCACAGGCTGGGATGTGAATGTCCCCAGTGACAGCAGTGACCCCACAGTGATGGGGATGAGGAGCTTTGCTGCCCACACCAGCTGGGACGGGGTCTCTGGGGGAGACACAGCGCTGACATCTCACATTTGTGACCAATAAAGTGACTCCAGAATGAGAAACAAATTACACACTGGGTAATTGAAGTCAACCAAAGAAAATTGTTAGAACGAACAACAGAAATTATTCACCGTGTGTTCCCTGTGTTTCCTCATGTGTTGGATGGAAAAAAAATATTTCACATCGCACTAAGTGCTAAATCAGATTGAGAGATGAGCTGAGAACACCTCCTTGGTGTGGGAATGCCAGGTCAGAGCTGCAGGTGTCACCCAGCATGCAGTAGGTCCCCGTGCCTGCAGTGGCACTGCAGGGAATGCTATGGCAGTGACACTGCAGGGACCCCAGCTGCCCTGAGGGACAGCAGTGACACTGCAGGGACCCCAGCTGCCCTGAGGGACAGCTCACACTCCATGCAGATCACTCCCAGTGAGTGACCCAAGCAGAGTTTCTCATCTCATTGCACTCACAGCACCACCAGCACAAGATAAACCAGGCAGGGCTCAGCCCTATACCCACAGCAGCCACCAGAATCCGCTCAATCATCACCCAAAAACCGGAGCTGACACCTTGGTGGCACCTTGGTGGCCCACAGAGAGCACAGCTCCCGAGCCCTGGGCCAGAGCAGCTCCAGTTCGCTGCTGCAGGCTCTGCTCCTCAGCTGCTCCAGCACTGGGGGATAACAAAGATCAGCACTTACAGTTCACTGTCACTTTGACTTTCTTCACGTCTGGCACTGAGACGTCGTTCTCGGCGCTGCACTCGTACTCCCCTGCTTGGTCCCTGGTGATGCCGTAGATGTCCAGGTACTGCCCGCTCTCGAAGGGCTTGGCTGGAAGGGAACAACCACAGGAGCAAATTACTGCAGGCTGAGCACACCACTGCTGAAATGCAACATCTGCACAGCAGAGATTTGGAACAACCCAAGGGAAGCTCCAAGGGGAGCTGAAACCCCTCAGACTCCTGGGGCTCACCAAAGGTTTTCTCCTGACCCATCCCCACAGGGAAACTCAACAACCCTGAGATGCAGCAGAGAGATTTGTACCCAAAAGATGTCACAGAGCAGCTGGCAGTGCCCAGGCCAGGCTGGACACTCGAGCTCTGTCTTGGGTTGCAGTACAGGATGTGACCAAAGGTCTCTGTTCTGTCACCATCTGTTGAGGGTGGGGCAGTGATCCTGATCTCTGTGGGACATCTCCTGCTAATGGGCCATCCATTGAAACCAGCTGGGGCAGTGTTCTTTATTTCCAAAGGGGACATCTCCTGTTAATGGCCATCTTTTATAAACCAGGTGGGACAGTGTTCTTTATCTTTTCACAACCCACAGGCTGCTTTCAGTCCCAGGAACAGTCTGTGCAATAAAAAATAAAATAAAATTAAAAAAAAAAAAAAAAAGCAAAACAACCCCCAAACCTGTAATTTAAAAATTAAACTGAAAATTCCACTTTGGTGTGACTCTGACAGGGTTTGCAGGATGGCAGGGGCACTGATGGGCACCAGGACAATGCCAGGCTCACATTTTGTCCCAGGGGTGGATTTATGTCCCAGTTTGTCCCAGGGATGGGTTTGTGTCCCTGTGACAGCCCCAGGGTGTCATACATTCCTCAGGGAGTGACTAGAGATCCTGAGCCAGCCCCTGGGGACAGCCCTGGCTTTACCTGGGACATCTGGAATGGGGGAGCTGCTCACTCAGGAGATTGCTGCCCTGAGAAACAATTCCTGGGTTTTTGTTTCTCAGTGCTCACCCCAGCAGGAGCAGGAGCAGCAGAACTCGTGGATGGTGACACAGCTGAGATTTCACAGAATTCTGTTCCAAACACTGGAAATGGAGAATTTTGAAGGGCATTTTCCCAAGTGAGCTGAATTCTCCCAGTCCAGCACTCTCAGGATCTTTGTGGGAACAGCTGGAGCCAAAACCACAGCACAGATCTGTGATGTTCCCCATGCCTGGGGCTCCACCTCCATCCCAGAGCCCTGGGACTGCCCTGCAGCTCTGAGCTGCACAAAGGGTCACTCCAGCCCCTAAAACCTCCTGGGTTTGTTTCAGGAGAGCACAAGCAGCTTTGTTATTATTGTTATTATTTATCAGGATGATGATGCCTGAGGAGAAGCAGCTGCTTTACTATTATTATTATTATTATTATTATTATTATTATTATTATTATT
>VRYO01002482.1:16137159-16147198 GCA_009812075.1 Sialia sialis
TATTATTATTATTATTATTATTATTATTATTATTATTATTATTTCATATTCATATTTATCCGGTTTATGATGCCTGAGCAATGTACTGGAAGCTTTTCCTGCCTCCTTCAATCCACAGCCCTGCTTTGTTTCAAACTGTGAAAGCCAAAGGGGAATTCTCCCAGCTCCTGTGGCTCCCATCTGCTGCCCCAGGAGGTGTCTGAAGCCCAGCCCTGCCACAGAAAACCAGGATGTAATAATATCATTACATTTCTAGTGCAGAACCACTCCAAACTGCAATTACTGGGATTAAAAAGAAAGCATGAAAAAAAGCAAAAATCAAGGGATGGTGTGGGAGAGATATGGATTTCTTGGATATTAAATTAATATGATTATGTAGAAGTGGTTTTATTGTTTATATTTAGTTTTAATTACATATTTTAAGATTATTGTTTACATGATTATGTGTTTTTTGATTGGAATGTTTACTTGTTGTACGTGTTTTGTATGAGGTTTTTAGGAATGTTGATTGGTCATTGTTTAGGTATTTGTTGTTTATTTTTATTTTAGGTTTTTTATTTTATTTTATTTTTAATTTAGTATAGTTTACATTTTAGCAATTTTGAAGGGTTTTAAAATAAGCTACAGGAAAAAAAAGTTTTTAAATGTATTTGTTATAAACATTGTTTTAAACTAAGAGATATGCAAAAACAGCTAAGTGTGGGGAAGTACAGCAAAGTATAGGGAAAAGCATTTAAACAGTAAAATACGGAAAATAATATAATATAAACATAATAATAATATAAATAATATAATATGAATATAATTTGGCTGGTGCACACACCTTGAACTGTGGGCTGGACTTGTTCAGACAAGGCCCAGACTTGTTTAATATTTCTGTAGGATGGAGATTTGCACAGGGGTGGCACTGCCCGGAGCTGTCTCTGTGACCCCAGCTGCTCTCAGACCCTCTGAGCATCTGTCTTGGGTTCCAGTACAGGATGTGATCAAAGTATCCATTCTATCAGCATCTGTTAAACCAGCTGGGGCAGTGATCCTGATCGCTATGGGATATCTCCTGTTAATGGGCCATCCATTGAAACCTTTTTCCACTGGATTCCAGAGGAAAACTGAACCCTTCCACATCACCACTAGACCTTCAGAGGGAAACTGCCCCTTGTCCAGGAGCACTGCTCCAACTGAAGCACATCTGTCACTGCAGGAGGATGCAGCCACCATTGAATGGCACTGCTGCCACCACCCTGACTGACTGACGGCTGTCAGCTTGGATTCTGACTCTGGCAGGGTTTGGGCTTTGTTCTTTGTAGTGCTGTATTCCTATTTTAATTTCCCTAGTAAAGAACTGTTATTCCTAATTCCCATCTCTTTGCCTGAGAGCCCCTTGATTTCAAAATGATAATAATTTGGAGGGAGGGGGTTTCCATTCTCCATTTCAAAGGGAGTCTCCTGCCTTTCTGAGCAGACACCTGTCCTCCAAACCAGGACAGGCTGGCACAGAGGGATGTGTTCCTGCCATGGCTGGGTGGGGTTTGAGGTCCTTCCCAACCCAACCATTCCAGGATTCCCTGACCCAGGAGATAATAATCCCAGGTTTGAGATCTCTGGGCCAATGCATCTCCAGGAAGGAGGTCCCTGCTGGGCTGGGGAAGCCCCTGGCAGCTGAACCTGGAATTTCAGAGCCAGGAAAGTGCAGTTTGCAGTGACACCCTTCACAAAGGTGATCAGTTCTGGAGCAGAATTCTCCTGCTCAGAGATCCCACAGGGCACAGCTGCACTGCTGGGGGAAAAACAACCTCCCAAAAGATCTGGGGGAAAACAACCTCCCCAAAATATCTGGGGTAAAATAACCTCCCAAAAGATCTGCTCCCTACTTGGGAGTCGGAAAAAAAAAAAAAAACCAGCCAGAAAATTCCTGCTGAAACTTCCAGCTTTAAACCTTTCTGTAAGCGGGGGATGGAGATTTGAGGAGCTCACCCTCTGTACACAGGCAAAGCCCTGGAAATCTGATAATCACTGATGTCAGTGAGGATTTGCAGTCTGGAAATGCAGGTTTGAGGCACTGGCACTCCAGCAAAGCCCCTCTCATCTGTGCCACGTGCGGCTCTGGGGCAGCAGGAGCTGAATCTGTGTTTGCTCCAGGATTTAGGGAGGCTTTTCTCAATCCCTCTTTGCTCCTCCTCGAAGAACTGGAGGGCTCTGAGGTGGTGGGATGAGCGCTGAGTGTCCTGCCTTCCATTCCACATGGGAAATTCTGCTTTTACTGGGTTTCTGGAGCCCTGCTCCTCCACATGCAGGTCTGTCCCCACACCCAGGCCATCCTCCCATTTAGGGAAATTGCTGCTGACCGGGAATGGAGGAGATAAAACTGTGAGAAAAGGGAAGGGAGCAGAGAAGAGCTTGGAAATGTGAAACTGGGAGTGAGCAGGGATGGGTTGTTAGAAGGGATCTGAAATCCCATCTCGTTCTGTGTTCCGTGGCAGGGACAGTGCCCACTGTCCCAGGCTGCTCCAGGGACATTTCCAGGGCTCCAGGGGCAGCCACAGCTGCTCTGAGCACCTTTCCCTCTGAAGAATTCTATCCCTGTGAAGAATTCCATTTCAAAGGAAGAATTCCATCTCAAAGGAAGAATTCCATCCCAATGGAAGAGTTCCATTTCAAAGGAAGAATTCCATCCCTGTGAAGAATTCCACTCCAATAGAAGAATTCCATCCCAAAGGAAAAATTCCATCCCAGTGGAAGAATTCCATCCCAATCCTGCCCCAAACTGCCCCTCTCTCACCTCCTGCCCTGAGCATCCCCAGCTGGGGAACCTGGGCGGGGGAAACTTCTGTCAAAACCAAGGTGGGGAGGAATTTTGATGCCCAGCACCTGAATTTTGGCCAGGAGGAACATTGAACCAGAATGTTTCTGGGTGCTGCTGCCAGCAGTGGTGGGACGCAGCAAAACTCCATCCTTTAACATTCTGCCTCCATCCCACAACTATCGATGCTGCTCTTGGCTGGGAAATGTCAGAACAAAATAAGTAATACCTGCAATTTATTCGGGTGACATTTCAACAATACAGATTTGGAGATTACAACCCGCAGCCCTGTAACGCTGAGTGGGGAGATTTGCTGGATTTACATAATGGGGCTGTGCCATGAATATTTATAGAATGCGAGCATTTACATAATGACTGCAAGTTAAACATGCACAATAAAGATTCCAGGCCAATAATTTACGGGCTAAGTTTAAAAATCACCTTGAAATGCGTTTTATTTTTATTCCTCCGAAAGGTTCAATTTATCTCTTGTTCAGAAAAATTGAATCCGACCTCATGCGAGGCGAGGCTGTGTTGATGTAAATCACGATCATATCCTGGAATTAGTCTACATTGAGTCATTTGTATGCCGAGATTTCAGTTCCTTATCTTTTAGCAGCAGCTTTGACAAACAATTTGAGAATACTCTAAATATGCTTCGTTAATATAATTTAGTGCTGGCTGGGAGATGTGCTGGAGCCTCATTAGTGCCGCAGGGAATTAGAGCGAGGCCGGGCAGGAATTAGCAGTGCAGATGAAGCTGATGCGTGCAGGGAGGGGAGGAGCTGCACACGGAATACCAAAACTGAGGCATTTCAGCTCCCCTGCACTTCCTGAAATTCTTCATTTCAGGGAGGCCAGGCTGGGAGGGGCCCTGGTGCCACTGGTGTGCACTGGGATGGGAACCCTGCTGCATTTGGGGCACAGAGCAGTGATGGGAACAGGGAACCCTGCTGCATTTGGGGCACAGAGCAGTGATGGGAACAGGGAACCCTGCTGCATTTGGGGCACAGAACAAGCCCTGGAACACCCTGCTGCATTTGGGGTATAGAGCAGTGATGGGAACAGGGAACCCTGCTGCATTTGGGATACAGAGCAGTGATGGGAACAGGGAATCCTGCTGCATTTGGGGCACAGAGCCACCCTGGCAGTAATGGGATTTGGGGCACAGAGCATGCCCTGGCAGTGATGGGAACCCTGCTGCATTTGGGGCACAGAGCCCTGGCAGTCATGGGCTGCTCCCATCACGTTTGTCAGGATTTCTGAGTGAGGAGTCATTTGGGGCTGTGCTCTCCCTCTCCGTGCCCAGCACATCCCAAGACACAGAATCCCAGCATCTCCAGGGATGGAAGTGCCCAAGGCTGGGTAGGGTGGGGTTTGGAGCAAGGAACACGTGCGGGGAGGCACTGAAAGCCCTTCTGCATTAATTCCACACTCATTTTTAGGTTGAAAAGTCCCTCTGAGCCCCTGGACTGCTCCCCAGCACTGCCCATGTCCCCAGGTGCCACCTCTGCATTTTTCCTGAGCTACAGGTGACGATGCTCTGCCTCCCCCCAGCCCTGCTCTAACCTGAGTGCAGTAAAATTCTCCTTTTTTCCCTCTCCAGGAGCATCACCCCAGCTCCTTTCTGCAGCCACCCAAATGCTCTAAGCCATTAATCCAAACTATCACCATGGTTTCCAATAAAATTTTATTTGACATTTAGTTAAAATCCATTTTCTGCTACAACTGAATTTTTCCTCCAGTCCCTTGACGGACACTTCAAGCCAAATTCATTGTCATTGTTTTAAAGGTCAAAAGTGAGGGTTTTTTCCCAGATCTTGCTTTGCAAAGCCAACTGTTCCTCAGGATGATGAGAGGCTGTGGCAGCCCATGGAGCCTCTCTTGCCTGTAGTAACACGAATTTTGTACAGGCTGGGGAGCAAAGCAATCCCTCACTGCAAAAAGAGTTCTGGAAATCCTCACTGCAAAATCAGCGCTGGAAATCCTCACTGTCTTGGGTTACAGTACAGGATGTGATCAAAGGTCTCTGTTCTGTCACCATCTGTTGAGGGTGTGGCAGTGATCCTGATCTCTGTGGGACATCTCCTGTTAACAGAACATCCATTGAAACCAGCTGGGGCAATGTTCTTTATTTCCAAAGGGGACATCTCCTGTTCATGGCCAGATTTTATAAACCAGCTGGGCCAGTGTTCTTTATCTTTTCACAACCCATCCTTCCTGCAGGGAGTTCTCTTCTGCTCATGGCCATTGAGCCCCTTTTTTTTGTACACATCATTTAATTTGTTCAGCAAAACCATTTCTAATAAACCCTATCATGGAACAGTGGTTCAGTGGTGTGGGATCTGGAATATAATGAGGGAGGGACCCACCAGGATCATAAATTCAATTCCCACCCCCAAATTCCACCATGCAGCAGTGCAAGGAATGACAGTGAACTAAACCTATTCCTGTGTTTAGCTCTGATGTTTGCCATTTCCACAGAGCCCCCTGTGCTCCTGGTTTCATCCTTGCTTGGATTTTAATGGGAATTGTTGGATCCATGGCTGTGATTACAGATATATATTCATATTTAGGGTGCTCATTCCTGAGTTATGGCACTGTCGCACACAGATGCAGATATTCTTTTAAAAAACCTCGATAGAATATAGTTCAGCCTCTCTACTCTAGCAGCTAGCTTGGGAGTTCCCATGTAAAAAAATCAGAAGAATGAAAATCAGTTTGGTAATGACCTATTCCTGTAGAGAACAATAGTTGCACCTGTAATAACAAAAGATCTGTCCTAAGAGGATCCACAAAGCAGAAATGTGCACACCTGCAGGAAGGCTCTCAGCAGGTGCACACACCGGCACCTCCCAACCCAGAGTCTGAGAAATCACTCAGCAATTCCAGTTAAACACCACTCTTGGAAAACTCTATAAATATGATCATAATTTATCAATATGGAATAAATAGTTATAATAAACATATGCAATATAATAAATATTATGTAATAAATATATTGTTTAAAATAAAAATGAAAATATAAATAACTATAGCAATAACTATAAGTGAAAATATAAATATTAATAAAATATACATAAAATGACTAGAACTAGAACTAGAACTAGAAAGAAATAGAAATAGAAATATAATATAAATATAAACATAAGTAAAATATAGATACAAGTAAAAATATTGATATAAGTAAAAATATAGATATAAGTAAAGTATAAGTAACAATAAAAATAAAAATAAAAATAAAAATAAATATACGTGTCCCTCCAGATTTCCCTGTTTGTCCCCAGCTCTGGCTGACCCCAGGGCTGGTCTCCCCTGGTGCTGTCCCCATCCCTGTCCCCGTCCCCAGCACTCACCCGAGGGGGAGATGTGTCGCCAGGAGATGGAGGGCTCGGGTTTTCCCGTGGCCAGGCACACCAGGGTGACATTGCTGCCCTCGTTCACCACGATGTCACTGGAGATCCGGAAAATCTTGGGAGAGACTGCAAAGAGACAGGACAGGGGTCAGAGAGACAGGGACAGGGACAGGGACAGGGACAGGGACAGGGACAGGGTTCAGAGGGACAGGGACAGAGGGGACAGGGGCTGCTCCTTGGGGGACAAAACTGCAGAATGTCCTTCAGGGCAGCAGAGCCCTCTCCAGCACCTCCAGGATCTCAGCCCTGGATTCCAAACACCACAACTTACTGAGGTTTATTTTTTCTCTTTTTAAAAATTTTCCTTTTTTTTTTTTTTTTTTTTTTTTTTTGGTGTGGTTTTTTTTGTGTTTTTTTTTTTTTTAATAGGGTTGGGATTAAACGTATGAGGGATGGTACTTTTAAAATATATTTTATTTCATTAATTTTATTGATGTCACAGTGAGTTTTACAGCACTTCTATCTAACAAGCTAAAAATGGAGCTGTGTCTCTCTGTAAGGCCTTTTAAGGGTAAACTGTCCAATTAAGAAATGACACTTAAATTTTTTTTACTTTTAACTTAATAGCTAATTACCTGTGATGTGCAATGAAGACTTTTCCATTCAATCACAAAAAATCACCCAGACCCATGAAGAAGAAAGAAACCTCTGCCCTAAAACCTCCACCTTGCCTTCCATGTATTACTGCATGTTAAACCCTTAAACTCTGAGTTTTATATCGCACACTGGGCTGGTTGGGGGGACCCCAAATCCCCCCCAGTGCCACCCCTGCCATGGGGACACCTCCCCCTGTGCCAGCCTGGCCTGGGACACTCCAGGGATCCAGGGGCAGCCACAGCTGTGCCAGGAATTCCCAATTCCCAAATCCCATCTGGGAATGCATTCCTGTGTCCTGTCCCTCTGTCCTTGTCCCCAGTCCCTCTCCTGGAGCCCTCCCAGCCCTGCCAGGGCTCTGAGCTCTGTCCCAGGCTGGCTGCAGAGGGCTCAGCCCAGCCCAGGCTCTCCCAAACCCTGCTGAAGCCACAAAGATCTGATCCATGAAAACATGCAGCTTTTGTTGCATTTTGGGGCTTCCCACCAGGAACATTTCAGTCTCTCTGAGGGAAGGCTGGAGATGTGACATGGAAGAAGGTGGAGAATTTTCCAGACTTGCAGAGTGCAGATTAAGTGACTTCCTCTTAAGCACGAGCTTTGTTCCGCTCCTAATTGACCGAGCTCTCCTTTAATCTGGGCTCTATAGTGAGGAAATTAAATCAGAGCTCGTTGAAGATGTCTGTGAGCCTCGTCACAATGACACTGAGCAGGTCACAGCACTGATGCATTTCCAGAATAGAATTAGAAAAGAAATGAATCTGAGAGGTCCATTAATGAAAATAACCCCCAAACCTCAGAGAGCTGCAGCCCTCTGCTCAGTGTGATCCCGTCAGGAGTGACACAATCTGAGCGGGGCTCAGTCATTATTGCAGAGATTTCCGGGGAAGATTGTCCTTCCCAGCACAGACATTGGCTCCCACAGCATCTCTGGAGCCTCACAGTTTGAGAGGAATCAGGATTTCTGCTGCACCAGCACACTGCTAATTTTCCTGCTCTTTACTGCCTGATAGGGATCATTGCAATCAGATCACTAAAATCCGTGGAATTTATAATTACGGCTCAAATGTATGTGCAGCATCACAATGGAATGTTAATATTTATTAAGAATTTAAAAATGTTTGTTTTGCATCCGTATTTCTTCCCACACCTCTAAGGACTCTGATGTGGGAGCAGGTCTGGCATTTAAAATCTGCTCTGCTGAGCTTGGAGTGCACACTGAGCCCACCACAGAGCTGCTCCCCACTCCAGCAGCTCACGCCTCCCACCCACACCACGTGCAGCTCTGAAGGTCAGGGGGAAAATTAAATAAAGCAGCAAATAAACATTTACTCAGTAATGGATTAATGGAAGGCCAAAGAAATGAGATAATAAACAAGGATGAAAGAGGAATCATACTCCCAAGTAAATTTGGTGTGGGGGTCCAGCATGGAAGGTGCTTTGCAGTCACCTGGCTTTTTCTTTTTTAATGTTAAAGTAAAACATTAATTTAATGGGAATGTTTTAAGTAAAGCCTTCCCCTCTTGCACAGTGTTTTTAATTTAAAACTTTCCTTTTGGAACAGGGTGTGTGAACAAAGGGGAGTTGCTGCAGGAGGAGCACTCAGAAAACTGGGAATGTTCGGGAGAAAAGGCTCAGGGGAGAGCTGAGTTCAGCTGCCTGCAGGATTTACAAGTGCAAGATTTAGGGTGCAGGTTACAGGTGCAGAATTTGCAGGAGTTACAGGTGCAGGGCTTACAGGTGCAGGAGTTACAGGTGCAGTTACAGGTGCAGGGGTTGCAGGTGCAGGATTTGCAGGAATTAGAGGTGCAGTTACAGGTGCAGTTACAGGTTCAGGGGTTGCAGGTGCAGTTACAGGTGCAGTTACAGGTGCAGCAGTTACAGGTGCAGTTAAATTATTTTAAAATAAATTTTAAATAGATTTCAAATAAATTTTAAATAAATTTCAAATACATTTTAAATTAATTTCAAATACATTTTAAATTAATTTGAAATACAACCAGTCACAGATTGTTTCCAACAAACCCCTGTGTGTAGCTGCACACCTTGCACCCTAAGTATCGACCATGAAAAAGATAATTGTGCTTTTTAGAGTAGTAAAATTACTTATCAATACTTACTGCAAATTGCTCTGCTTTTCATATTTTTGTATTTTTTTTTCATTTCATACTGAGATGGGCTCAGTATTTACAGAGCTGTGAAATGCCCCCACCAGCAGCAGCGTTTGCAGAGTGCTCTGAGCACAGGGTAAATCAGATTTTTGTGCAGGAGCCCCCAGCCCGTGACAATCAGTCACCAGGAGAGCTCCCAGCCCTGCTGCTTCTGCATTCCATGATTAGTTCCTCCAGGCTCTTTGATTGAAGAGTGTTGCCTAAAGGTCTCCACCTCCTCCTAATTAAACACAATTTGTCTCAAACACTGCAGCTTTGGCAAAGTGAGGCTCAGGAAATAAATGATGGGAGGGCTGGGGAGAGAAATGGTTTCATCTGGAGCCTTCATTTATCCCCAGCTTGTGTCAGCGTCAGGAAAGGTCTCATACAAGTGTAAATTTGGTAAATTTGAGGTGAATCTTTCACCTCCTGGGTGTCTCTGTGAATTTATGGGGTGTCATTGATGGTCAGAACTTTGTTCTCCCCGTTTTCTGTAGTCAGTTTATTTATCAGGACATCACTGGGGCACGGGTGGAGGAGGAAGGATCCTGTTTGGGAATTCTGTGCCATATGAGGAGGTTTGTGTCTGGGTTTGTTCCTGCCACCTGGGACATTCCTGGAGCATAGAGCTCAGCTTTTCAGCTTTTCCCATCCCTGGAAAAGCTTTCAGGCACTCCAGGAGCTCCTTCCAGAGCAGCACTCTGCAATCAAATCTCTGCCCACTGCTCCATCATGGAAATGGAGCCAAAAGGTGATAAAGGACAAAAATAACAATAAAGAAGTGACCTCCTGGTGGCTGGGCACTGATTGCTGGGGCCTGGAGCGGCCCTGGTGCTGAGCCCATCAACAGCCAGGGGTGCACAGGGATCCTCTGCATCCTGCAGCACTAATGAGGGCAGCTGATTAATGACTGCCTGGCACAGGATGTGATCAAAGGTCTCTGTTCTGTCACCATCTGCTGAGGGTGGGGCAGTGATCCTGATCTTTGTGGGACATCTCCTGCTAATGGGCCATCCATTGAAACCAGCTGGGGCAGTGTTCTTTATTTCCAAAGGGGACATCTCCTGTTCATGGCCATATTT
>VRYO01002482.1:16148363-16196346 GCA_009812075.1 Sialia sialis
TGCATCACCAGCAATGCAAACACCACAGGAGCAGCCGTGCATCACCAGCAATGCAAACACAACAGGAGCAACTGTGCAGCACCAGCAATGCAAACACACCAGGAGCAGCCGTGCATCACCAGCAATGCAAACACAACAGGAGCACCCATGCATCACCAGAGAGGTAAACACCACAGGAGCAGCTGTGCAGCACCAGCAATGCAAACACCACAGGAGCAGCTGTGCAGCACCAGCAATGCAAACACCACAGGCACATCCGTGCTTGCATCCCTCCCACTCAGGTTGTGACTGCCACCACTGCCAGACCCTCCCCAGGAGCAGGGATCCCTCCTCAGGGACAGGACTTAGGCCGGGCTTTGCTGGGCTCAGCACTAGCGCTGATGCTGCTCGTGTCCCGTCGCCATGGGATGGTTTTTGAGGTTCTGGTTGTTTGGAACACAAATCCATCCTCAGCGAGTTTCCAGAGCCTTGCTCAGTCCCGGCGAGGAAAGGTTTGTTCCCTGGGTTAAGTCGGTGGATACAAATTTATCCAGCGTTTATTTTTGCTCTCATTACAAAGCCCAGAAATTAGTAATGATTATCTAACGCTGAAACTTGCAATTGCTTTCCACATTATTAATTCCTCCTCGGGAGCTGCAGAGCTGCCCCCATCCCATGGAAACGCGTTGGGAGTGGTTGATTTAATCTCCCTGACATCGGATGGCATGGGGATTGCTGGTATTAATGGGGATTAATGTCCTCATTAATATTCATATTCCACAGCAGTTAACAGCCAATTAATACCAGACTGCCTGCCCAGCAGCTCGAGATGCCTGACCACAGATAGCACAGAATTCCAGCAGAATCTCCGCTCATTCCCTGGATTTTGGGCTCTTCCCAGCAGGGGAGCGCAGCCCAGCCCAGCCTGGAGATGCTGATGGAGGGAAGCGGCACTTTGCACAGGGCATTGTCCCAAAACGGGATTTTAATGGGACTTTAATGGGATTTTAATGGGATTTTAACAGCCGAGCCCTCTGGTGATGCCACAGGTTTGAGGATGAGCAGCCGCTCCCTTGCAGGGCACTGCACTGGGCTCGCAGGGAAAACCTTCCCGTAATTTCATTCTGGGAACGGCAGGGATGGATCCAGCTCCTGCTGCCCTGTTTGGTGACAGCCCAGCCCCAGTGGCACCCAGGGATCAGTGGCACTGACAAATGACAGGGAGCCTGTGCACTGCCCCATGAATCACCCTGAGCAAGGGGCAAATCCACCGCAGGAGGCTCAGAGGGAGAGGGGCTGCTGGGGCTGAGCACCCCAAATCCCGGTTAATTAGCGCCCCAGCTAATGAGGCTGCACTGCCCAGGCACGGGAGAGCCCCAGCGGGGAATTCTCTGAGCCTTCGGGGCACCCAGAAA
Source organism: Sialia sialis (assembly GCA_009812075.1). Lineage (NCBI taxonomy): Eukaryota > Metazoa > Chordata > Aves > Passeriformes > Turdidae > Sialia > Sialia sialis. Next base: position 16,149,758 of record VRYO01002482.1, read on the forward strand.
TCAGAAACACCGATAAAATCCCGATTAATTCATGGTCATTGACTGCTAAAATCACTCAGCGCTTTCTGCTGGGTGCCAGGAGTGCCCCGGGACACGGCCCAGAGCTTCCCTGGGACTGGTTAAACTGGTTAAATTGGAACTGGTTAAACAAAAACTGATTAAACTGGTTAAACTGGGTAAACTGGTTTAACTGGAACTGATTGAACTGGTTCAATTGGAACTGCTTAAACTGGAACTGGTTAAACTGGTTAAATTGGAACTGGTTAAACTGTTTAGATGGTTTAAACTGGAACTGGTTAAACTGGAGGTGGTCAAACTGATTAAATTGGTTAAACTGGAACTGGTTAAACTGGTTATATGGGTTAAATTTGAACTGGTTAAACTGGTTAAACATGTTAAACTGGAACTTGTTAAACTGGTTAAACTGGAACTGGTTAAACTGGAAGTGGTTAAAATTATTAAAGTGGAGCTGGTTAAATTGGTTAAACTGGTTAAACTGGAGCTGGTTAAACTCCTGCATGACTCCTCCGTCCCAGTTTCCCAGCCCAGTTTCCAGCCTGGCCTGGGGCACTGCCCGGGATCCAGAGCTGCTCTGGGAATTCCATCCCAGCCCTCCCCACCCAACATTCGCACGATTCCCAAGAATCCGCCAGGTAATAAATCAATCCGAGGAAGGGGGGGAGCGCACAGATGAGATCCCCAGGTCAGGATGTGTTCTGGACACTGCTCCCACCTGTCAGTGAGCTGTTTCCATAAATCAATGCAGCTTTGAGCAGGGAATGATTTCTGCTTCCCGAAGGGCTCTGATGTTTGTGCTGAGCAGAGTTATGAGGGAAATAATTTGACATGGCTTTCAAAGCCCAGACCTGGGCCCAGGAAAGCTGCACTCAGAGATTGCTGCTATCACACCCAGGGATTTGGGAATATTTATGGGCAAAATATTTGGGCGTGCTGCCTGCGCGGATTTCAGTGGGAGCGCAAAACAAAGGCTCTGCTTTGAAGTGTTTGCACCAGAAGGAGTTCTTCTCCTCAGCACCCCTTCCCTGTGTCATGGAACATTTCTCTGCTAATTAGCATTCCTTTGCCAGGGTCTGCTTTACATAACAAAGCTAATCTGCCAACTATTAAGGAAATTTCCCCATTTTCTCTTACAGATGATAGAAGGGGAAATAATATCATATTTTAAATGCAAAGCGGGGATGATTAAAATTTCAGTCGAAATAAAATAAGAACGTTTCTGAATGCTAGAGACAACAAAACAAGTAATCCACGGGGGTCAACAGAATAACTCACAATTTTCTCCCTGAGCCTTGGTATTACAAAGCTTTTTATAAGTAAGCAATTTTTAGCTGTTTATTCTGCTCCTTGTGATGCGTTAGCAGCGCTGGCCTTGAGGCAGGTTTGGAATCAGAGGCTCAGGAACGCTCTGGTTTTATCCAGCTCCTCAAGTGCCTCTTTATCCCCTCAAATCTGCACACTCACATTCAGCTCCACGTCCCTCTCGTGAGATCTTTGTTTAATCCTTTCCTTATAAATGAACATATTAAACTGAGGGGAGAAATGTTCAAAACGTCAGATGAAAAAAAGAATAAAAAAATAAAAAAGGATACCAAAAACAGCAGAAAAAAAAAAAAGAAATTCTGTGCGTGCATCTTGAGCACAACATTCAAATTCACCCACGGGGCTGCCTGTACAAATTCCAGCTTTTATCTGAATAGCCGGGGTGAAAGAGCTGTGATGAGGGGGTGTAAGAGGGACTGGAGCCTTATTATGGGATTGCATTAGGGATCGGTGCTGTGGGGTTGGATTTCCTGGTCTGCAGCTCCAGATGTGCTGCTGTTTGTGACCCTCCCTCCTTCCCATCCCAAGTCACAGCACTCAGGGACAGAGCCCTTGGTTCCAGCACGGGCTCTGCACCGAGTGGTTCCTGCAGGGAAACTCCTCAGAACCTCTCCTGGCAAGAATGGCAGGGAAAATCCACCAACACCAGAGGTTCATGTCCAAACAGGAGCCAGAGGAGCCCTTTTGCTTTATTCCAATCAAAGGAGAGGCCCTGGGGCATCCCCTGGGCTCTCTCAGATTTTTTGAGGACTCAGCCTCCTTTTTATCCCAATTTCCCTCTCTCTGTCCCCATTGCTGAGGTGCTTGAGAAGCTCAGACTTCCCAAACACTGATACCTGAGATTCCCCTCTCATGCACAGCCCTTCCTTTTAATTTTTAATTCTTACAGAATTCATATTTTTCCCCGCATTGTTTCTTTCATCTTCCAATACCCGGTTTCATTTCTACAGTTTGTTTATCAAGGCAAGTGTTATTTTCCATTCATCAATCAGTGCAATCAATCCCATTGTTTCTTCTGTCTCTCAGTGCTGGTCTTATCCACCAGCAGACCCAGAGCTTGTTTGTAAAGACAAATCCAGATTCCTCTCAGGAACAACTCAAAACACCTCAGAACTGCTCAGAAATCCCCAGAACTGCCCAGAACCTCCTCCAGGATCCCAGGGTAATTCTGCCTCCGACGGACACAGCAGCAGCCTCAGGAGAGACCAAATCCAGGAATATCCGAGCCCCCCAGGCTGGAAAAGCCCTCCCAGCTGTGGATCCAACACCAGCACTGCCAGGTCACCCCCAACATGTCCCCAAGCGCCACAAGCACGCAGGGCACCCAAATCCTGCAGGGATGGGGACCCAGCTGTGCCAGGGCTGGAAACTTCGCCAGGAAAAAGTTCTCATGTCCAGCTCAGCCTCCCCTTGTCCTGCCCCTCTCCCTGTCCCTTGTCCCATCCCTGTCCCCTCCTGTGTCCCTGTCCCTGTGATTGTCCCTGTCCCCTCCTGTGTCCCTGTCCCTGTCCCCTCCTGTGTCCCCGTCCCCATCCCTGTCCCTGTCCCCTCCTTTGTCCCTGTCCCTGTCCCATCCTGTGTCCCCTGTCCCATCCCTGTCCCTGTCCCTGTCCCTGTCCCTGTCCCTGTCCCCTCCTGTGTCCCTGTCCCTGTCCCTGTCCCTGTCCCTTCCCCAGCAACAGCAACCACGGGATTTTTGCCCCGGAATCTTTGGGTGGACAACTGCAAAGTTTTCTTCACACCTTTGGGAAAGCTGTGCAATCAGATCACTCCTTCAGCTGGAGAATTTCCCGGCAGGAAACATTCAATCCCAATCCCAATCCCTTAAATCTGCCTTTCAAATCCCTCACAACTCAGCCCCCCCCAGAGGAATCTGCCACTTCCCTTCTCCCTTGTGTTTTCAGTCGTCTCCAGAATTTTTCCTAAATTAGCTGCGTGCATTCTTTTTAAAGACAGGCATTTGCTTCTGCTCTTTCCAACTGGTGGATTTGGCTGCTTGCAAATATCAGATATTGTCACATCCTCCCCGTAGCCTTTCTTAGGCTACAAAATGGAAATTCAGCTCTAGGGGGGGTGGAAACGAGGAAGGAATGTAAGGAAATGCTCCTCAGTGTGGGATGTGGGGAGGAGCTGCTGAGCCTGGGCGGTTCCCCCAAAACCACCAACCCTGCACAGCTCAGAGCACAGAACATTTCTTCATCTTCTCCAAGTTCCCAATTCCCAAATCCAGGCCGGGATGTGCCATGGAATAAATCCCCACGGAAGAGCGGCATCCTTGCTCTCCGGGGTGGGGTTTGGAGAGGAAATTCCCTGTTACTGTTCCATCCATCACCTTGGCAATGCTCTGTCCCCAGCTGGCAAATCCCGAGGTGCTGTGCATTCCCAGGACACTGCTCCTGGTTTTCCAGGGCATTTTCCTGATCCCAAAGCTTCCCTGTCCCTGGCACAGCCCAGGCTGGACAAGTGCTGCTGTCTGTGCCCTTCTCACCTCCCTCTGCTCCTCCTGAGAGCTCCTTCCCCTCTGCTGCTGATCTGGCACTGAGCTGCTCCCAGGGCTGGGATATCCCTGGAACGACTCAGGAGCTCCAGAGGCACTGCAGGGACACTGTCATTGTCCCCTCTGCCATTGTCCCCTCTGCTGCTGCTGATCTGGCACTGAGCTGCTCCCACAGCTGGGATATCCCTGGCACAGATCAGGAGCTCCAGGGTCACTCAGGAGCTGCAGGGACACTGCAGGACCTCTGCCACTGTCCTCTCTGCCCTCATCTCCTGTGTCACCATCACCTGTGCCACCATCTCCTGTGCCACCATCTCTGTGCCACCATCTCCTGTGCCACCATCTTCTGTGTCACCATCCTTGTGCCACAATGTCCTGTGCCATCAGCCTGAAGCACCCCAGCATGGCACAATGACGATTCCAGATGAAACTCTAGATAAAACATCCCTGATTTCCATCCCTGCAGATGGGACCAGCTCCCAACGCCAACATTTCCTGTGCCTGGAGCCAGGAAAAACCACTCGGATCATTTCAGAGAGAGATCCCCGCAGCTCCTGGAGGGACAGGGTAGGAGGGATTCCATGAGTGGGGAAAACCCACAGATCCTGCAGAGAGAGCTGGGATCAGCCCAGCCTCCATGGCCAAGCCAGGATGGGACAGGGAGGAGCTCTGGGGGATCTGTTACCCCAAAATGGGACAGGGAAGATCCTTGGGGGATCTCTGTCACCCCAAAAACGGGACAGGGAGGGGCCTTGGGGGGTCTCTGTCACACCAAACCCCCCTCTCCAGAACTGCTTTTCCAACTATTTTCCTCCCCGTGCTGAGCAGGGACAAGATGATAACAGAGGCTGGCACCAGCAAGTTAATTCTGTAAAGAAAACTGACACCCTGCTCGAGTGCTGGCAATTTAAAAGAGTAATGGATTGTCAGTTTTAGCTGGGAAGTGGTTGTTAGATGATTTTGAAGTCTTTTGCATATTTATTTTGTCCCACTTTAAATAAATTTGGGGAAGATTTATCTCGTTAGCTTCAAATGCAAGTCCCTCTTGGCCTGGCTGAGGAAACAAATTAGACTTTGCAAACATGGCAAAGACTAAATCAATACATTAATATTTAGGGGACATTAAGGGGGTTTATTAAACAGAAAAAGGGCCTAGAGTATTACTTTGGGAACATTATACATGTTTAAATAAAAACCCGAGGTTGTGGTTCCTGACTGAAGCTATAAAAGGCATTTCCATGGATAACTGAATTATTTACAGCTCCCGTGTCGGGAGCGGATTCCTTCAGGGATGAGGTGGAGCTGGGAGGGCACAGGAGCAGGGCTGGGGCTGTCCTGGGTGTCCTGGGGCTGTCCTGGGAGTCCTGAGCCTGTCCTGAGTGTCCTGGGGTTGTCCTGGGAGTCCTGAGCCTGTCCTGGGTGTCCTGAGCCTGTCCTGAGTGTCCTGGGGCTGTCCTGGGAGTCCTGGGTCTGTCCTGGGTGTCCTGAGCCTGTCCTGAGTGTCCTGGGGCTGTCCTGGGTGTCCTGAGCCTGTCCTGGGAGTCCTCAGCCTGTCCTGGGAGTCCTGAGCCTGCCCTGGGAGTCCTGGGTCTGTCCTGGGCTGGGCTGGGCTGTCCTGGGAGTTCTGAGCCTGCCCTGGGTGTCCTGAGCCTGTCCTGGGAGTCCTGAGCCTGCCCAGCCTGGGCTGAGCCTGTCCTGGGAGTCCTGAGCCTGCCCTGGGAGTCCTGAGCCTGCCCGGGGAGTCCTGAGCCTGTCCTGGGTGTCCTGAGTCTCTCCAGGGTGTCCTGAGCCTGCCCAGCCTGGGCTAAGCTTGCCTGGGCTGGGCTCAAAGCAAGAGGAGATGCAGGGTGCTGATGGCAGCAGGGCTCTGTGTCCCTGCTGGGGTTGGGGTCCCTCTGATCCCCTGTCCTGTGTCCCTGTTGGGATTGGGGTCACTCTGAGTCCTGCTCTGTCCCCATTGGCATTGGGGTCTCTCTGAGCCCCTGTTCTGTGTTCCCATTGGGATTGGGGTCTCTCTGAGCCCCTGTTCTGTGTCCCCATTGGGATTGGGGTCTCTCTGAGCCCCTGTTCTGTGTTCCCATTGGGATTGGGGTCTCTCTGAGCCCCTGTTCTGTGTCCCCATTGGGATTGGGGTCACTCTGAGCCCCTGCTCTGTCCCCGTTGGGACTGGGGTCTCTCTGAGCCCCTGCCCCAATTCCTTTTCAAGCATGTGGCTGCAAACTTTCACAAATTGAAAGGAAAGCAGCTTGGAGGAGGCAATTTTGGCTTTGGTAGAACAAGTATCAGATAAATGGCAGAAAGCTCAGCTTTTGGTAGAAAAGTTATCAGCAGCAGAGTGTGGCAAGAGGAAATTCGGGTTTTTACTCTGCTGTGACAAACATCTGTTTTTTGAGTCATCTGCAGCTCATGACTTTGCAGATACAGCATTGAGTTGATTACAAACTGCTGCCATCGAAACTTCCAAGTAATTATTTCATAATTCTCACTTCTTTTTAATAAGGCCGCCAAAATTAACTTAACTGGATTAAATTCCTCTCTTGCACATGGTTTTTCCTGCACAGATGTGGATGTGGGCTAAAGACACAAGCTCTGTTTTGTTCTCTCTGCACATCTGCGTTCATTTCCCTGCTGCAGGGAGGAATAATTGCAGTGACCCTGCCAGGACCTGCCCTGCTGCCATCCTTGGGGTGCTCTGCTGGCCTGGGACAGGGTCTGGGAGCCCAAAACTCAACCTGCAGCTCTGCCAGGGATTCCTGGTGGGCAGAGTCCCCCAGACCTGGCTGCTCCAGAGTGGGAATGATGCTGCTCCCTGTGGGGATTTGGGGACCTTTAACCCTAAAAAAGGGGGAGCTGGGTTTGGTTTGCACAGCTCTGCAGGGGCAGCTCCACTGCAGCTCTGTCTGCAGCTGCTTGGGAGTTCAAGGTGTGACCTGAGCCTTCCCTCATTTCCTGGGACACAAAGAAAAGCCCTGTGGTCCTCAGCAGAAGGATTCTGCTCCTCACACAGCCCCAAACCCAGGGGGCTCAGGCTCTGCTGCCCACCGCTATTTTTCTTTCTTTCCTTTCCTCTGGAATTCCCTCGGGCTGATCGTTCATTCCCAGCTCCCAGGAGAGCCCCACACCTCAGACAGAGCAGGTTTGGTTTGGTTTGCCCAAAACCTGCCGTGCCCTCGGTGCTTCCTGCCCGGAGCACAGCTGGTTTGAACTCCAGAAACCAACCCAGGGAAACCAAAGGTTTCCTGGTGCTGTTCCCTGAGAATTCCTGGTGCCACCCCAGGATAATTCCTTGTTCTATCCCAGAATAATTCCTGGTGCCATCCTGTGAGAATTCCTGGTGCAATTCCAGGATAATTCCCTGTGCCATCCCAGGACTACTCCTCAGTGTCACCTCCAGCCCCTTCCAGGTGCCACCTCCAGGGATGGGATCCAACCCTCCCTAGGCACTTCTAATCCCTGCCCACTCTTTCCATGGGGAAATTCCTGCTGGTGTCCACCCTGACCCTCCCCTGACCACCCTGAGCCGTTCCCTCTCCTGTCCCATTCCCTCTCCTGTCCCCAATTCCCCTCTCCTGTCCCATTCCCTCTCCTGTCCCATTTCCTCTCCTGTCCCCATTCTCTCTCCTGTCCCCAGTTCCCCTCTCCTGTCCCATTCCCTCTCCTGTCCCATTCCCTCTCCTCTCCCTGTCCCCTTCCCACCTCACGCCAGTGCTGGCGGGTCCTGATGCCTCTCACAAAGTTCCCAAAAACTCCCAATGACATTTTAACAAAACAGAAGCATGGAGCTCAGAGCTGCAGCCCACATTCCTGCAGGAACCCAGAGCTTCCCCAGGAGGGGACACTTGCTCTGGGACGGGCTCACCCCGTTATTTCCAGGGGATTTTCATGTGCCACTCGGATTAATGGGGACTGCCAGCTCAACTCTTCTGTATTCATTGCTTTATTACTCATAAAAATGCAAAAGAAAATGTTAATGATGATTGCACCAAAGACTAATAAGTTAAAGCCTTAGGTTATACTTTGCATTTCTGAAGATATAAATGCAATTGCTTAATAATTATGCATATTTTTAACTATTGAGTTATTATTTCTCTATATGCCTGTAGTTAGCCTAATTAATTTTAAGCTCCTGTTGATATATTTTACACATGCAATTAATTTCCAACTTGCTTTTTTAGCCCTTGCATGAGGGCATTAATTATTAGGGAGACAATCAAAACCAAGAATTGTTCACCCTGGAACAACACAATAAATATAAAATCCACGTGAAAAGTGACATCAGAGCTCTGCAGCACTGAGGGCAGGGAATTGTGAGGGGGAAAGACAGGGAATGTGGTGGGGAGGGAGGGAGGGAGGATTCCAGGAAGGATTGCAGGATTCTAGGATTACAGGAAGGAAGGAAGGAAGGAAGGGAGGGAGGATTTCAGGAAGGATTGCAGGATTGCAGGATCTCAGGAAGGATTTCAGGAAGGATTGCAGGATTGCAGGATTCCAGGAAGGAAGGAAGGATTGCAAGAAGGATTGCAAGATTCTAGGATTCCAGGAAGGAAGGGAGGATTTCAGGAAGGATTGCAGGATTGCAGGAAGGATTTGAGGAAGGATTTGAGGAAGGATTTCAGGAAAGATTTCAGGAAGGATTGCAGGATTCTAGGATTCCAGGAAGGAAGGATTGCAGGAAGGATTGCAGGATTGCAGGATTGCAGGAAGGAAGGAAGGAAGGAAGGAAGGAAGGAAGGAAGGAAGGATGGATTTCAGGAAGGATTCTAGGATTCTAAGATTCCAGGATTGCAGGATCTCAGGAAGGATTTCAGGAAGGATTTCAGGAAGGATTGCAGGATTGCAGGATTCCAGGAAGGATCTCAGGAAGGATTTCAGGACCCCATCCAGCCATGCCCGCCCAGCCCGTACCTTGCACGGTGAGGTGCACCTGCATGGTCCTGGGCGTGTGCTGGGTCTGCACGGAGCAGGTGTAGGGCCCATCGTCCGTCACGTCCACGTCCTGGATCTGCAGGCTGTACTCCCTCCTGTTGGCCGTGGCGATGGACACGCGCGGGTCCACCGACCACTTGTCACTGCCTGCGAAGATGATGCTGGAGCGGTTCAGCCAGGCCCCCTTGGAGGCTCCATCTTCCAGGTAGCACCTGGGGAAAGGGACAGGGCATGGAGCTGGAGGGGCTGCTCAGTGCCTGGTATAAGTGCGTGAAATATCACTGACTTTTTGAATATTTGAAAAAATGCTATGTGTATAATGTTAAAATAGCTTTTCTGTATGAATATAAGCTTTTTTTTCTTCTAATAGCAAAAGTTAGACATAAGTTTTTTAGAGATAGTTTGCTTAAATTACCTGCTTAGTTAAAATAGCAGCCTGTAAACGTGTAATAAAAACCTTGCAGCTGACACAACAATTATCAACACTCACCAAGTGCAAAAGGCCGGGACCACCACCCAAATTAAAAAATGATTAAAAAATAATTAAAACCATTGATCCCATCTCATTGATCCCAATCCCATCCCACTGATCCCATTGATCCCAATCCCATCCCATTGATCCCAATCCCATTTTCCCATTGATCCCATCCCACTGATGCCATTGATGCCATTGATATCATTCCATTTTCCCATTGATCCCATTGATCCCATTGATCCCATTGATCCCATTGATCCCATCCCATCCCATTGATCCCATTGATCCCACTGATCCCATTGATCCCGTCCACCTCATCCCACCCTAGAGTGTCCAGCAGGGACAAGGGGGTTCCTCTCGGGGGCTGCAGGACAGGGAGAAGAGGCAGGAGCAGCTTTGTTCCCTGAGCTGATGGAGGAGCCTGAGCCTGTCCTGAGGTGTGTTTAACCCTGGCTCTGCACCTTGAGCTCCAGTTCCCACACTGGAAACACCGAGGGAATAAGGAGCAGAGGAGACTGAGGGTGTTTAACCCTGGCTCTGCACCCTGAGCTCCAGTTTCCACACCCAGAATGGGAAAACACCGAGGAAATAACAGGCAGAGGGGGCTGAGGGTGTTTAACCTTAGCTGAACCCCCATGAGCTCCAGTTCCCACACCCAGAATGGGAAAACTCCGAGGGAATAACAGGCAGAGGAGACTGAGGGTGTTTAACCCTGACTCTGCACCCTTAAACTCCAGTTCCCACACTGGAAACACTGAGGGAATAATGGATAGAGGAGACTGAGGGTGTTTAACTCCTGCTCAGCACCGCTGAGCTCCAGTTGCCACACTGGAAACACCCAGGGAATAACAGGCAGAGGAACCCCAGGGGCTCAGGGCTGGGAGCAGGGAGCTGCAAACCCCAGAGCCATTGGGCAGGGATGCTGTGGCACTGGAACCTGCACCTCTTCCCATAATTAACGGCTCCTCAGGAAATGGGGAGAATGAATCCAGCCAATTCCAGACTCACCCCCGTGCCCACCTCGGAACTGAAGGCTTTGAACCAATTTTAAAAGCTGAAGGAAGGTAGTAAGGAGGATAATACAAAGTCCAGCAGACTAATGGGACATTTCTGTTTTATAAAGAGCTTTCTACATGAAGGAAATCCAAGAGAAGAAGGGAATGCAATAGAGCTCATCCCTTTGATGAAACATTGAAATAGAACAGCCATAGAAACTGGGGGCAGAGAATGGTGATTTGGTGGCCTAAGCATCTGGCAGCATTGTCTAAGTGGAAAATGACATTCCATTCAGGGATAAGAAACTGGAAACACCAGGCTGAAATGGTTCAGAAACAAAGCACGAGAATAACCATCCATTTAATTAATGATCTCACCCTGAAAGGGTTCTGAGAGAAGGTGTGGGATAAAAACCACATTTGTGGAGCAGAGCATCGAGATGGCAGCGGGAAGGGGCACTTTGAGGCTGGGATCCCTGCAGGAGGATTTCTGTAGGGTCTGGCCCACCCAGGGAAGGCAAGGAGCCCCTTTCAGAGCCCTGTGAAAGCTCTGATCTGGATTCTGATGAGCAGCAGGGTGGGAGAAACACAGAAAGCTCTGGAGGTTTTTCCACCATGTTCCCTGCCCTGTATTTGTGCAGCAGCTGGAGCAGTCCAGCCCAGCAAAGCCTGGCCTAAAGGAGCTGTCCCTGTGCCACGGGATGAGATTTAAGGTCTCTCCCAGCCCAAACCTCTCTGGGACTCCCTGGATTGCAAATTAGCACTTTTGCAGGTAGCCATTACATTAATTTGATTAATTGCACTCTCCCATTGATTATTCACACTCACACATCCAGGGAAGGAAAAGTTAGCACTGGGAATTCTTCCCACAGAAAAAACCAAACCAGCCTTCCTTAGAAAGGATTCTTAAAAAGAATTCACAGAAACCCTGAGGCTGGAAGAGATCTCCAGGGTCACAGGGTGGGCTGGGCTGGGCTTTGAGTTCCTTCCCAACCCCTCCCATCCAGGGGCACCTCCAGAAAAACTCCTTCATCATCCCAAAACTCCTTCATCATCCCCACAACTCCTTCATCCCAAAACTCCTTCATCACCCAAAACTCCTTCATCCCAAAATTCCTTCACCCCAAAACTCCTTAATCCCAAAACTCCATCCCAAAACTCCTTCATCCCCAAGACTCCTTCATCCCCAAATCTCCTCCATCCCCCAAACTCCTCCGTCCCCCCAAACTCCTCCCCCCGTGGGTGGGATGGATGAAGTTCACCTTCACCCCGTGGAGGCACCAACAAAAAGATTAATTCAGAAATGTTTTCCGCCCCAACAAACGCGATCCCTGTGAGTTTGGCAGTCCCTCCTGGGCGGTGCAGTTCCAGTTATTGCTGCAGCTCTCCTCAGGACTCCCCGAGCTCCCCTGCTCCCACCTGCTCTCTGCACACCACCACTGAATTTTTGCAGGGAACAGAAATAAGGCAATTCCAGGATTTTTTGCTGTTTTAAGGAAGGCTTTTCCCCCAAAGCTTTGTAGTTTCCTGGGGAAGAGCAGCCCCGGGGCAGGGCAGGGTTTCCAGCAGAGCAGCTTCAGCACAAACAACAACAACAACAAAACCCTTCCTGCAGCAATCCCAGGGAAATCCATCCCTAAAAGGATGAGCAACAGCAAAACTGCAAATATCGGTGCCCTTCCCTGCTTCCTCCCCACCTCTGTCCCTAAATTTTGTTTGTATTAAACTCCCTGCACATCACAGCGGCACTTCTAAAAATCCATGCACTGAACCAATTATTCTTAGCAATTAATAATAACACTGCAGCACAACTAAAGCAAGCATAACAGTCATTAAATAAAAGTGACTTTTGCTCTTTTTACCTTCCCATGGCTTGGAAAAGTATTGATGAAACCATAGCTGAACTCAGCAGAGAGTTCTTCTGTATTTAAATTTGGAAGATTGGAAAAAAAGCACAATTTCTTTTTTAACTGATGATTGTAATCAGAAATTCCCCACACAAAAAGCACAAAAAATAGATTTTAATGTTAACTGTCATACACGGCTGAGGGCACTTTATTATTTTTCCAATCATTATTAATGGGGATGATCTTCTGTAATTTGTGAGTACAGAAAAATACAGTCTCACCCAGCTTCCCTCAAGTTTTTAATCCTCTTTTTTTAATGCCTCCCACTTCCCCAGCTCTCTAGTCCATTATTCCACCGTAATTAAAACAGAGATCCATTAATCTTTGTAGAAAACAGTTCTTGCAGTTGTTTAATTAAAGCTGCTGGGGACTGTGCTCCAGGACATTTCCTGGGAGCCTCCCTGCCCCAAAACCCAGCAAGGGGAAAATTCTGTGCCCAAGAGGCTGGGCTTGAAAGGAGGAAAATCCTGGAATGGTTTGGGATGAGAGGGACCCTGCTGCTGCTTTCCAGGCTCCAGGGATTTCTCAATATTCTCAATATTCCTGCTCTTCCCCATGTTCTTCCTGAAAAGGCTTTTATGGCCATCAAAGCCTAATGAAAAAAGGACCTTTCCAGGTGCACACAGGTTGGGTTTGCCAATCTGCTCGTAATAAAATGTGCAGTGTGAGAGGGGAGGAGAGACAGGAGGAAGATACAGTAATTTCACAATTATAAGCCGCACCTGATTATAAGCCGCACGTCGGGGTAGCCAGGTAGAGCACGGGATGTGCCCATATATAAGCTGCACCTGAATATAAGCTGCCCTTTTTTTTTTTTTTTTTTTTTTTAGCGAGGATCCATGTGCAACAAAGCAAGGAGTTAGTAAGAGAATGGCACCAGCGCGGGGTTTGGTGTCAGGTGCTCAAGTTGCAAACAGTTTTCATAGACCAGCCAAGCCTTTAAAGGCAGCCCCAGGCGCCCTCCCCGGCCGGCTCTCACTTCCGGGTTGGCATTTCACTGGGATTTGTCCATAGATAAGCCGCACCTGATGATTAGCCGCACTACTGGGGTAGGCTGGATTCTTCAATGAAAAGCTGCGGCCTATAATCGTGAAATTACTGTAATTGTGTGCTGGGCCACGTCCTTCATGGGATCAGCCCTGAGCTGAGAGCAGCTGATGCCAACCCTGCCCCACAGCTCCTCCAGGCTGGTTTAAATAAAATAATAGAGTTAATGACAGGAGCAAAACTACCTGGAGAGGTGTAATTCATCACGGCGTGTTCCGTGCCATTATCTTAAAAACATCCAGTGTAGTAATCACTTGAAGGAGTGATAACACATAATTGTGTGTTCTCTGAAATTATAGGTGAATGGGAGTTGCAGCTAATGAGAGCCAAATAGCAGCTCAGGAGCTGCAGTGATTACCGCAGATGTGGTGATGAATGCATTTATTATTGGGCCATTGCAAGGCTTTTTATAGCAGAGACAGCACGTTTATAAATAAATAAGCAGCCCCCAGAGGTAGCACACGTCGGGGCAGGCAGCTCTGCTGCCAGGCACAGCTCAGAGCTGGCTGGGAGCAAGCAGAGCAGAGCAGATCCCAGCCAGGCACCTCCACCCTGCCTGTGCTGTGTCACACCCCAAGGATGCTGCTGGAGCACAGCGTTATAGGTGCACATTGTTGGCTTTTCACAGCTATTGAGATAAATGCTATGTGTATAATATTAAAATAGCTTTTCTCTATGAATATATATTTCTTTTCTTTTCTTCTAATAGCAAAAGTTAGACATAGGTTTTTCAGAGAAAGAATGCTTAAACTACCTGCTTACTTAAAATAACAGCCTGTAAACGTGTAATAAAAACGCTGCAGCTGACACAACAATTATCAATATTCATCAACTACAAAAGGCCAGGACCACCTCCCAAATTAAAAAAAAATAATAAAAAAATTAAAACCACAAGCCAAAAAAATGCATGCTCTAAAAAAAAAAAAAAACAAACCTACAAAAATTAACCATGTTAAACAGTTCCCCAAAATTTTAACTATGCAAAAAATACTGTGAATATGCAACAGGTTAATGTATTATAAAGTGTATTTCAAAAAGCGTTCCCAAAGCAGCTGTGTGCTCTTTGCCAAGCACCCGGCTGTTTTAACCCTTTGCTTTATGTTTGTCTCTTATTGTCGTTTTATTAAACCTTTGCAATTTTACCAAAACAGCACAACGTGTTTTTCACACAGTGAAGCGGATGGGAAGGCTCTGGAGTGTTTGGTGTTTACAAAGCCCATTTCCTGTGCAGGGTGAGCTCTGTGGCTCCCTGCAGCCCAGGGACAGCTCCAGCTGGAGCTGAGGGCTCTAGGATGCTGTGTGGCATCTCTGCTCTCTGCATAGTCCCCAGCAGTGTCCCCCAGCTGTGACAATCCATGTCACAGCGCTGCTGGCGCACACAGCCGCTCCTGCAATCCCGTTTTTGTCAGAATATTTCAGGAGCAATCTGCAGCGCAATGAAAACAAATTTTCAGAACCCCAAAGGCTCCCATGAAATAGAATTTCCTGCCCAAGCTCATGAGTGAATAGCTCGATTTGTCTCCCTTGGAGCAGGGCTGATCCATGATTTCATCTGCGCTTATCTCCCGGAACATTTACTTTGTTGATGTACCACCGGCTGGAATATTAGTGATAAATAATAAACGAAGGCAAATTTAATTCTGCTGCAGCCCTTCACTAGGATGAATCTTTCAGGAGACTCACAATGATCTCTTGATTTACAAGAGCAGGAGCTGGTTGTGGATGGATGATGTAAATGCAGGGACTTGGCACAGATGGCTTGGGCTGTGTTTGCCAGCAGCAGACAGAGTTTGGGATGAACCTCCCAGCTCCAGACTCATGAATTATTAATGGCACAACTGAACAGCCCCGGGGAACACATCCTGGTGAGGAGGAGCCCCCCTGGGACAGCCTGGATGGGGAGGGGACACTGGGATGGGTGGGGAAGGATCATAGGGAGGGACGGATGGATGATGGATGGATGGATGGATGGATGGATGGATGGATGATGGATGTTGGATGGATGGATGGATGGATGATGGATGGATGGATGGATGGATGGATGGATGATGGATGGATGGATGGATGATGGATGATGAATGGATGGATGGATGGATGATGGATGATGGATGGATGATGGATGGATAATGGATGGATGATGGATGATGAATGGATGGATGGATGGATGATGGATGGATGATGGATGGATGGATGATGGATGGATGATGGATGATGGATGGATGATGGATGGATGATGGATGATGGATGGATGGATGGATGATGGATGGATGATGGATGGATGGATGATGGATGGATGATGGATGGATGATGGATGGATGATGGATGATGGATGGATGGATAGATGATGGATGGATGATGGATGGATGGATGGATGGATGGATGGAGAAGGGTCCCAGGGATGGATGGAGAAGGATCCCAGGGGTGCATGGAGAGGGATCCTGGGACTGGCACTGCTCTTCCCCTGCCAGCACTGCTTCCCACACCAGCTGGTGCAGAAGAAAAGGAGCTGTACCTTGGGATCGGAGAGCACAGCTCAGGAAACTCTTGGGCAAGGGCAGGAATTCAGCCCAGACCCACAGGAGTGGGGTGAGCACCTCCCTGAGTCCCCCTGGCCACCAGGCAGAGCTGGGATGGGACTGGAAGAGCTGGGATGGGGCTGGCACTGCTGGGATGGGGTTGGCAGAGTTGGGATGGGGCTGGCACTGCTGGGATGGGGTTGGCAGAGCTGGGATGGGGCTGGCACTGCTGGGATGGGGTTGGCAGAGCTGGGATGGGGCTGGCACTGCTGGGATGGGGCTGGCAGAGCTGGGATGGGGCTGGCAGTGCCTCTGCCTCATTCCAGGACAGCCCAACCAAGAAACATCCCCGGGATACCCAAACAAACCTCCAGCAATTGCCTTTCTAAAGGAACAGTCCTGACCAAACAAACACTGAGCTCTTAAACACTCACTGAGCCTGCAAACAAACACTGAGAACCTGAACATAGAGCACCTAAACAAACACTGAACACCCAAGCAATCATTGAACACCCAAACAAACACTCAGAACGTGAACATGGAGCACCTAAACAAACACTGAGCAACTAAACAAACACTGAGAACCTAAACAATCATTGAACACCCAAACAAACACTGAACACTCAAACAAACACTGAACACTCAAACAAACACTGAGAACCTGAACATGGAGCACCTAAACAAACATTGAACACCTAAACAAACACTGAGAACCTGAACATGGAGCACCTAAACAAACACTGAGCAACTAAACAAACACTGAGAACCTAAACAATCATTGAGCACCCAAACAAACATCGAGCACTTCAATATTGAGCACCTAAACCATGACTGAGCACCTAAACAAACTCTGAGCATTTAAATATTGAGCACCTAAATGATCCTTGAGCACTTAAACAAACACTGGGCACTCAAACATTCAGCACTTAAACATCCAACACCTAAATAAACATTGAGCACTTAAATTTCCAGCACTTAAAAAATCCTTGAGCCTCAGCAAACATTGAGCTCTTCAACAATCATTGAACACCCAAACACTGAGCACCCAAAAAACCACTGAGCACTTGAATATTGACCAGGAAATTATCATTAAACCTCCAAACACTGAGCACTTAAACATTGAGAACTTAAGCAAACATTGAGCACACAAACATTGAGCACACAATCCTTGAACACACTGACACTGAGCACCTAAACAAACTCTGAGCACCCAAAAAACATTCAGCACTTAAATATGACCACAGAAATTATCATTAAACGCCTAAACACTGAGCACCTGAACAGAGCACCTACACAGACACTGAGCACTTAAATACTGAGCACTTAAACATTGAGCATCTAAACATTGAACACACAAACACTGAGCACCTAAATGATCATTGAGCATCAAAAAAACACCGAGCATTTAAATATTGATCACCTAAGCAATCACTGAGCACACTGACATTGAGCACCTAAAAAAACACTGGGCACCCAAAAAAAACATTGAGCACTTAAATATTGAACACATAAACATTGATCACTTAAATACTGAGCACTTAAACATTGACCACTTAAACATTGGGCACTTAAACAATTATTGAGCACACTGACATGGAGCACCAAAACATTGAGCACCCAAAAAAAAAATTGAAAACTTGAATATTGAGCACTTAAACATTGAACACCTAAAGAATCGTCAAGTACTTAAACAATCATTGAACCCTTAAACGCTGAGCACTTAAAATTAATTAAATTATTGAACACACTTACACTGAGCACCTAAACAAACACTGACCACCCAAAAAAACATTGAAAACTTGAATATTGAGCACCTAAATGATCATTGAACACCTAAACCAACAGTGAGCATCCAAACATTGAGCACTTAAACACTGAGCACTTAAATATTGACCACCTAAAGAAACATCAAGTACTTAAACAGTTATTGAGCACCTAAACAATCCTTGAACACCTAACCACTGAGCAGCTAAACTACCACTCAGCACCTGAACAATCACTGATTGCCCAGAAATTCCTCTGCCTGTCCATGTGTCACTGGTTTCACAGCTCTGGGACAGCCCCTGGTGTCCCTGGAGTCCCTTCCCAGGGCATTTTCCCTCCTGCACTGCTCACCACAACATTTATATAAATATTTATTTATTTATTTATGACCCTGTGCACCAGGGGCTGCTCTGGAACCTTCTCTTCAGCATTCACCCACAAACAGCTCTGTAACAGCAACAACCAGTGGGAATTGTCTTTCTCTGAATGCTTTCCCTTTGAAGGAAACGTCCCCAGTCTCCCCATTCATGTTAAAAATAAGTTGTTCATTTATCTTGTAGAACAAAGGGGAAGATAGAATCACTTCTTTTGAAATGTAACACTTTCCCATCAGAACAGAGTTTTAAAAACTATTGGTTATTGGTTATTGGTCATTGGTTATTGGTCATTGGTTATTGGTCATTGGTCATTGATCATTGATTATTGGTCATTGATTATTGGTTATTGGTCATTGGTTATTGGTTATTGGTCATTGGTCATTGGTTATTGGTTATTGGTCATTGGTTATTGGTTATTGATAATCTCTGTGAGGTGTAGTAGCATAACAATGCACTGAAATCACACTGGGAAACACAGTAACACACATTAGAGTTTACATTAAATATCTGCAAACTTTGTGCTATTTTAGATTAAATCATGGAATAGTCCCAGTCCCTGCTGTCCCCTATCCCCATTCCTGCTGTGACCTGGCTGTGACCTTCCAGGACCTGAAGGAGCCACAGGAAAGGTGGCAAGGGGCTGTTCTCAAGGGACAAGGGGGAAGGGATCCCACTGCCATGTCAGGGTTGGGATTTTGGGAAGGAATTGGGAGGGTGGAGAAGGGCTGGGATGGAATCCCCAGATTTGCTATGGCTGTCCCTGGATCCCTGGAATGTCCCCAGGCCAGGCTGGACCCTGGGGCTGGAACACCCTGGGACAGTGGAGGTGTCCCTGCCATGGTTGGAGTTGGGATGGGTGGCATTTAAGGTCCCTCCCAACCCAAACCATTTCAGGATTTTGTGAAAATGCCACAAAATCAGCCCAAGAGCTCAGATCCTGAGAATTCCCACATGAATATTCCCCACATTTCCTCCAGCAGCCTCGTCCTAATTGCGCTCACATTTCCTGTCCAGAAATTTAATTTCGTGCAGTTCTTTCGTCGTCTGTCAACACATCTCAGATTCCTGTAAATTTGTTCTCCAGCTCTGGATAACCTTGTCAATCTTCATTAGGCTGAGGGGAGGCGAGCAGAGCTGACTGGAGGCGGCAGATGAGGCTCAGTTAGGCTGCACGTGAGGCTCAGTTAGGCTCCAGATGAGGCTCAGCCCCATCTCCTGGTGCTCCCCAGCCCTGCAGAGCTGCTCCCACTGTGCAGAACCCATCCCAGCTCCCAGCCCCATCCATTTATCTCCACTGCAAGCACCGGACATGAGGGGAACCAAATGGAAAGGGTCTGGAGTGTTCAGTGCTCTACAAACCCCAAACACATCGCTCACATTCTGGCTGCCCTTGACAAATACACTAATTTCACATCTATAAGGCGCACCCTTTTGAGTAAAATCTTGATCGAAACTCAGAAGTGCGCCTTATAATCCAGTGTGCCTTATATATGGACAGAGTTCGGGGATTTGCCGACCTGGAAGTGCGAGCCACGAACTGAGCTTTGTTTTTCTAGTAACAAAAGTTAGACTTAAGTTTTTTAGAGATAGTATGCTTAAACTAACCACTTAGTTAAAATAACAACCCATGAACATGTAATAAAAACTCTGCAGCTGACACAACAATTACCAACACTCACTGACTGCAAAAAGCCAAAACCACCACCCAAATTAAAAAGTAATTAAAAAAAATTAAACCATAAACTAAAAAACACGCATGCTCTAAAAAAACAAACCCCAAAAATAACCATGTTAAAAAATTCCCCC
Organism: Sialia sialis; assembly: GCA_009812075.1. NCBI lineage: Eukaryota > Metazoa > Chordata > Aves > Passeriformes > Turdidae > Sialia > Sialia sialis. The sequence continues at coordinate 16,169,409 of VRYO01002482.1, forward strand.
CAAAAGATTAACTGTACATAAAAAAACTATAAATATGCAACAGGTTAATGCATTGTAAAACGTATTTAAAATGCGTTCACAAAGCAACCTCATGCCAAACCTCCCCAAATCAGCAGGTATCCAATGGGGGAGGTTTGAGACACAATCACCCCCTGTGATTTCTGCTTTTTTAGGGAGGCTGCTGTTAAATGTTTCATGAACTGCCAGGTCAGATGCAAAAAGATGTGGAATGTCTGATTCTGAAGATTTCCAGTAATTTTTTTATTAAGCCACAGAATGAAACAGATTTTCTTTTCTTCTTCAGAGAAAGTGAGTCCAAGAACACAACAAAACCTCCAGTGAAGCCCCTCTGCCTTCCCCAGGCTCCAATTGCTCCTCCAGTGTCATTTCTGGATCTTTCTAATTTCATTTTTAAAATAATTGTCATGTGCCAAAAGTGATGTGACTTAAGAGCTCTGAAAGAACAAGCCGGCAGTCTGCCAGTGTGAACTGAAAAAAGTGAAAAAGTTCCTTTTTTAGAAGCAAGCACACCTCAGCCAGGTGTGCCATTATTAGCTCTGCTATTAATTATGCCATTTTTTAAATCTAAACCTTTTCCTAAGCACCTCACACATGTCTGAGATAAAATATTCAAATGCATTCAGTGTCTCTAAAAGGGTAAATTCAGCTGTGAACAGATTTCCATTTTCCTAATGCTTTCTGGCACTTGCTGCTGTCCAGTTACATTAGCCTGTGAAAACGTTTCCAGATTTATCAGCCCCAAGCCCGTGCCAAACAAATGTGAATTCATAATTCTGAGTAAATAAATCCTGCACAAAAAACTCCCTCAAAAACTAATAATTTGTAAATAGAAAGGTGATAGGTTTTAAACGCCTACAATCACAATGCTGCGCCCAAAAATGGGATGGATCCAAAACAAATTAAAAAATCCTTTTCAGGTAAATCTTGACGGGAGTAACAGCTCGTGTTTGTTCCCTGCTCTGGCGGAGCAGGCGAGGACATTTCAGACACATTATGCATTTTGACACTAAGTAACTGGCAATTAGCTGAAGTACATAATTGCATCTTAATGCAGCAAAGGAGAAAATAACAAAAAAAGCCTGGGAAAAGGGTTATACAACTGAGGGGTTGATGACAGCTCGAACCGACAACAAACCCAAACAAAATCTGGGAGAAAATGAAAGCTAAAAACAGAGCCCGGAGCTCTGCAGGGACTAGCAGCCTGGCTGGGGGAGGTGAGGGCAGAACCTGCATCCCTCTGCACCCTGGTGCATCCTCCTGCATCCCCCTGCACTGTTCTGCATCATCCTGAGCTCCCCTGCACTGTTCTGCATCATCCTGAATCCTCCTGCACCCCCTGCACTGTTCTGCATCATCCAGAGCCCTCCTGCATCCCCCTGCACCCTCCTGCACCCTCCTGCATCATCCTGAATCCTCCTGCATCCTCCTGCACCCTCCTGCATCATCCTGAGACCTCCTGCATCCTCCTGAATCCTCCTGCATCTTCCTGCATCCCCCTGCATCTTCCTGCATCTTCCTGCATCCCCCTGCATCTTCCTGCATCCTCCTGCACCCTCCTGCACCCTCCTGAATCCTCCTGCATCATCCTGAGCCCTCCTGCACCCTCCTGCATCCCCCTGCACCCTCCTGCAGCTCCAGGTGGGCTCAGGACGGCTCCTGCAGCCCCAGGTTCGCAATTGCAATTATGATAATTAATATAATTAATCCCTGAATCCCTGGCAGTGCCCAAAGCCAGGCTGGACACTGGGGCTGGAGCAATGGGACAGTGGCAGCTGTCCCTGGGGTGGCACTGGACAGTGGCAACTGTCCCTGGGGTGGCACTGGAGGGGATTTAGGCCCCCCAACCCAGTCCGGGGTTTGGGGATTTAAAGAAATCACATTGGGGGTGCAGCAGGGGAAGAGTTCTCTTGACACATCTGTGAGAGGAAAGAGCCTGTGCAGCTCTCGTGGCTCAGAAATCCAAAACGGGTGGCAGTGGCAGAAACCCTCTCAGAACTGGAAATGCCCAGAGAAATCCCAGATTTGGGCAGTGGCAGAAACCCTGGAGCTCCCAGAGCTGGAAATGCTTAGAGAAATCAAAAATTTGGTGGCAGTGGCAGAAACCCTCTCAGAACTGGAAATGCCCAGAGAAATCCCAGATTTGGGCAGTGGCAGAGCACCAGGAGCTCTCAGAGCTGGAAATGCTCCCTGAGCTCCCATTCCCAACGCTGTCGGGGCTGCTGCTCCTGCAGGGACCTCCCAGCTCGGCTCCAGGGCACCTGGTGGCCACAAACCAGGAGCCAAACCTCTCCAAACCCAGCCAGACCTTGGGTACAGCCTCCGAAAGCTCTGCCCCTCCGGCTGAAAACGTGCTGCAAATCCACAGCAGCACCTCGTGTCTCATTCCTGTGCAATTATCCTGTGCTTGGGAAGATGCTAATTGGGATTTCCATTTAGGGCTGGGATCGGCCCAGTGCCCCTGCAGGATGGGGAATGGGGAGCCCAGCAACACACAGATCCCGGGGGGGTGGGGAGCCCAGCAACACAGGGATTTGGGAGGATAGGGATGAGGAATCCAACTCCACAGAGATCCTGGGAGAATGAGGAATCCAGCTCCACAGAGATCCTGGGAGGATGGGCAATGGGGAGCCCAGCTCCACAGGGATTTGGGAGAATGGGAAAGGGGAACCCAGCAACACAGGGATTTGGGAGGATGGGAATGGGGAACCCAGCTCCACACAGATCCTGGGAGGATGAGGAACTCAGCAACACAAGGATTCGGGAGGATGGGGATGAGGAACTCAGCTCCACAGGGATTTGGGAGAATGAGGAACCCAGCTCCACAGGGATGTGGGGAGGATAGGGATGGGGAACTCAGCTCCACACAAATGTCCCAGCCTTGACTGTGCTGCTGGATTCCAGAATTAATCCCAGAGTATTTTTATCTGGCCCCAGAGCCTATTTAAATTTCCCCAGAAATTCTGGGATTTCTTTCTAAACCCAACAGAAGATTTGCTCATCATTCCTTTCTTTGCCCCCAAATCTGCACTCAGCAGTGCTGGCTGCTGCACAGATTTTGTTTTACCCCCAGTTCTGCACTGGTTGCTGCACAGATTTTGCTTTAACCTCAATTCTGCACTGGTTGCTGCACAGATTTTGTTTTTACCCCAATTCTGCACTGGTTGCTGCACAGATTTTGTTTTAACCCCAATTCTGCACTGGTTGCTGCACAGATTCGCCTTGGTGGGATGCTGTGAGTTGGCCACTGGCAGGAGCAGCAGATGCTGCAATATTCCAGCTCTCATTTGAGTGCTAATTGTGCTCAATAGTCACAGCTTGCTCCTTATAGATCGTTTGTTAAAAACACATTAATAATGCAAACGGAGCCGTGGCCGGACCTGAGCAGCTGTGGAGCTATCCCAGGGACAGAGCAGGGCTGAGGAATGATCCCCTGGAGTTTTGTGTGCTGGAAAATCCCGGAATGTCCAACATCCCACAGCTCTGGGAATGGCAGAGGGGAAGGGGGGATGTCCCTGCCCTGGGGACACTCCTGCTGGGCCACCAAAGAGCCAAAAAACCGAGGGACCTCATCCCTGTGAGTGCTTTTAGTGCTGCTTGGTGCTGAGATCCAAACCAGAGTAACATTTTTAATTGTGAAAGTGATAAAGACAATGAATTATAAACGCTTTTAAAGGAATTAATTAATTAATTAAGGTGGGGTGTGATATAAAATTTAATTAGAATTTTAAGCCTTTAAGGATAGAGTGAATTAACTAAAAGGCTTTATAATGAACTAATATAATACACGAGCCAGAATTTAAATGGAATTGAAGGTATTTTAGACAGTTCTCGTATGGAAAAGCAGCCATACATGTGTCTAACTTTTTAATTGGTTTGGAACGCTGGGAAGGAATTGTTGCTGGCTTCCTTTTATTTGAACATAACTTTTATTTATGCATATTTATTCTCATATTCTAATGCAAATAGAACGCTGGAAATGAGGTAGTTATGCAAATAACTTGATTGGATTAGGAAGAATTATGGAATATCCTGCAGGGATGGTGGGGCCAAGCACAGAGCCCAGCCCGTTGTGACCAAACTGAGCTCCAGATGTCCCCTGGGTCCCCTGAGCCCTTGAGGGGAGTGACCCAGACATGGGGGTCAGAACCTCTGCAGGGCTGTCCTAGGAGCTGACCATAAACCCCACACCCTGAGTGACCAGAGTGACCACAGACATGGGATGGGGGTCAGAACCTCTGCAGGAATGTCCAGAGATGACCCTAAACCCTGAGTGACTGCAGACATTGGGGACAGAACCTCTGCAGGGCTGTCCTAAACCCACACCACAGTGACCACAGTGACCCAGGCATTGGGGTCAGGACCTCTGCAGGGCTGTCCTGAGAGCTGACCCTACACCCTGAGTGACCAGAGTGACCACAGTGACCACAGTGACCACAGACATTGGTGTCAGAACCTCTGCAGGGCTGTCCTGGGAGCTGGCCCTGACCTGCCCAGGTCTTCAAGCCGGGTTTACCGATAAATTCAGCCCCAGGGCTTGTCCCTGGCACACACACCCAGCCCTGCTCCTGAGGAGCACACGGTGAGGAAACCATGGTTACAGGCTCTGAAACCTGCTGCACTGCCACGTTTCCAGCCTCTCACTTCGTTAGGATCAAACCCTGGCCAAGGATTGAAGCCCAGATTAGGAGCGGTGCAGGAGGAGATGCTGTCCCTCGGCAGGGGTGGGGCAGAAAGGTCCTGGTGTTGATTAGGGTCTAGAACCAGTTTGCTGAACTAATTACTTTTACTGGTTTATTTATCTATTACTGGTTTGTTGCACTAATTTTCTTTTCCTAGACGAGCCCTCACACTCCCAATGTCCCTGTGGAACGGCAGATTCCAGAGCTGGAATGACCAGGACATGTCACCTGCTCTGCGCCCTGGGAGAGAGAGCTGGGGAAAAAGGAGGGGAAAAAAGGATTCCCTCATCCTGCCCCCTTTTCTCCTAAAAACTGCAAAATGAGCTCAACGTGGACAAAAAGAACTATGAAAACAGAAACAGCATCTCCCGAGCTGCAGCATCCCCCCGAGCTGCAAGATCCCTGAGCTGCAGGATCCCCTGAGCTGCAGGATCCCCTGAGCTGCAGCATCTCTCAAGCTGCAGGATCCATGAGCTGCAGGATCCCTGAACTGCAGGATCCATGAGCTGCAGGATCCATGAGCTGCAGGATCCCTGAACTGCAGGATCCATGAGCTGCAGGATCCATGAGCTGCAGGATCCCTGAGCTGCAGCATCCCGGAGCTGCAGGATCCCTGAGCTGCAGCATCCCGGAGCTGCAGCATCTCTCAAGATGCAGGATCCCTGAACTGCAGGATCCATGAGCTGCAGGATCCATGAGCTGCAGGATCCCTGAGCTGCAGCATCCCGGAGCTGCAGGATCCCTGAGCTGCAGGATCCTCTGAGCTGCAGGATCCATGAGCTGCAGCATCCCCTGAACTGCAGCATCCCCGAGCTGCCCCTGCCTGTCGCGGAACTCCATCGCCCTGGGGTGCAAACACAATCACCCTGTGACTCAGCCTCCATCTCCCCGAGGTGAGCCCAGGTCTCGCTGCCTGCCTGGGAACATTTAATCAGACATTTGCATTATTTACAGCCAGCTTTCAGAAACGTGTTATTTACAGTTGCCTGCTCAGGAGTTAACTCCTTGCCCTCCAGGCTGTCACCTCTGGCTGTGCTGTGAAGCTGAGGCAGGTCCCAGCCCATGGGAGAGATAAAATTGGGATAAAGGACCTGTGCACAGCCCTCACAGCTCCGGGGGCTCTGGCTGCAGCCTCCAGGAGCAGGAGGGGACACAGGGACATCGCTGCCAGCTCCACCCCACTGCCCTTCCATGCAGAGCACGAAACTCAGCTCCAGGGAAGGACAGACAGAGGTTCTGATCAAAGGATTTCCAAACCCAGCTCAGCTCGGAGAGCAGAGAAAACCACGATGGCAGCAAAAGTGTGAAGTGGCCAACAATTATTTGTTGTTTCTCCAAACGCAAGAACAAAGGGTTGTCAGAAAATAATTAGAGAGTGGGTGCAAAACAAAGAAAAGCCAGTAATTTTTCACATAGTGCATAATGAAAGTGTGGAGCTCATTACGTGGGAGCCAGACGCACAAATGGATTTGAAAGGCAATTAGACAAATTAATGGAAGAAAAGTCCATCAAAGCCTATTAAACACAAAGCCACGGATGGGAGACAATTGACAAACCCCAGCAGCAGCAGCAGCAGCTCCTGATCCTGCCAGAGTACCTGGGAAATGCCAGCGACAGGGAAAAGGCAGCTCTGCTGGAAATGATGGATGGGATGGGATGGGATGGGATGGGATGGGATGGGATGGGATGGGATGGGATGGGATGGGATGGGATGGGATGGGATGGGATGGGATGGGAATGATGGCTGGTAATGGATGGGAATGGCTGGAGCTCCCCAAGACAGCTGGGTGTCACCACAAAGGGACAGGAAACACTCAGTGGGCACCAAAGTGGTTCTAAACAAACCCTGGTTCTGAATAAATCCTGCTTTTAAACAAACCCTGGTTCTAAACAAACCCTGGTTCTGAATGAGCCATGGTTATAAATGAATCCTCAGTGGGTGTAAATGAACAGTGAACACTCACAAAGAGCACTGGAAAACAGCCGCACCTGGGGGAAAACGAGAACCTTGCTGTCTGTTAAAAACTCCAGCGAAGTGCCAGAATAGCTCAGGCTGGAAAACCCCAGTGGAGTCCCCCAGCCCTGCCAAGGCCACCCTGCCCCGTGTCCCCAAGTGCCACATGCACAGGGATTGACATCTCTGCAGGGATGGGGACACAGCCCTGCCCTGGGCAGCTCTGCCAGGGCTCACAGCCCTGCCCAGAAGGAATTCCCCAGAACCCAGGAAGAATTCCCCAGAACCCAGAGGGAATTCCCCAGAACCCAGAGGGAATTCCCCAGAACCCAGGAGGAATTCCCCAGAACCCAGAGGGAATTCCCCAGAACCCAAGCTGTTCCTCTCCTGGCACAGCCAGGGGCTGTTCCCCTCTCCTGTTTTTTGTTCATGGAAGCAGAGGCTGAACCCCCTGTCACTCCTGGCAGGAGGAGCAGAGCTCCTGCAGGTCACAGAACGTCCCTCCCAGCAGGAGCACATTTCCATCTTTATTCCACTGGGAAACATAACCTGGGGCTGCCTGCTGCTATTTTGATGTGGTCACAATAAATGCTCTTTCTGCTCCTTATTAAAGAAATGAGAGAGGAGGGAAGTGAATTTTGCAAAGTTCTAAATCCTTGCTGGTGGCAGTGAGAGATCCCAGCGCCCTGCACAGCCCAAGCCCTGCACACTGTTATTGTTCTGATGTCTTTACCTGGGGGGAAATTACAGCTTGGGCTGCTCTGCCACGTTTAAAGAATGGTGCTGAATTCACAAGTGTGCTCCTCATAATTCAGAATTTATACAGGAGTGAAACAGCAGAGTGTCGGTGCTGGATTCCTGACACTGCTCTGCAAGTGAGCAGAGCCTGCTGCAAACCTTGCACAGACACCCACTGAAAACAAAGCAGGGCAGGAAAAGCCACAGCCCCACAGCCCTGCCCGTGCCCGGGAGTGTTTCCACTCAAACACTTCACCTTTGGGCATCATATCTCCACACTGGACTATAAGGCGCGGCACCAGTTAACGGGAAAGCGTCAAACCATTTTCACATATAAGGGGCACTGGATTATAAGGCACACCATCCCCTCCCCGCCCCCAGTGTTGATCTGAGCAACTTTCGCAACTTTTAGCGTAAAATTGGGAGGGACGTGTGCACGCCTGCTCGTGGACATTTGATTGCGAGCTTCATGTTTGTTGCTGCACAATGTGAAACAGAAATTGTTTTGACATCTCTTCAATGCTCAAGGTTCATGTATAATGCGCACTGGATTAAAAGGTGTGGTATCAGTTAACGACAATATCCCAAACTAGTTTCACATATAAGGTGCACTGGATTATAAGGCGCAGTATCAGTTAACAGGGAAACGTCAAGCTAGTTTCACATATAAGGCACACTGGATTATAAGACACACTTTGTTTTTCCTGCAATGCTGATCTGCGCAACTTGTGCAACTTTTAGCATAAAATCAGGAGGGACAGACCTGAGGGACCTGTGTGTGCCTGCTCGTGGACATTAGAGTGCAAGCTTCATGTTTGCTGCTGCACAATGTGAAACAGAAATTGTTTTGAGATCCCCTCAATGCTCAAGGTCCATACACAAGGCGCACTGGATTATAAGGTGCACTTTTGGGTTTTGATCAAATTTTAGGACTTTCAGTGCGCCTTATAGTCGTGAAAATACGGTGCTTCTGTCCAAATTTGTAAATTCCAGCAGGAGGAGCTGACTCACACATGCTGAGCTGGACAATGAGAATGTGGAATGCAAACCCACTGCTCCTGGCAAACATCCAGCCTCTTCCAGCAGCACACCCTAAACTGAATCCAAACCACTGCTCCTGGCAAACCAACAACCTGTTCCACCAGACACCCCAAACTGAATCCAAACCACTGCTCCTGGAAAACCTCCAACCTGTTCCACCAGACACCCCAAACTCTGCCCTCCCACATTTCCCATCCCCAATCCTATTCCCAGCTCTGCACCTTGGAAAGCATGGCAGCAAAATGCTCTAAAATGCAAAATACAAACAGCAGCCCATCAGCTGAATTCTCTAATTGAAACTGAACTAAAGGTTTTCTTCCTGATTAGGATTTTGTTCTCACAACGCTACCTCTGATTTTCTAAACAGTTCCATTGATTTTATATTATATACACATATAACTTAATTTTGTAAAGCATTTCATGGATCTGTCATGCAAAAGGTTTTGGCATTATGTTTTTTTCTAACATCTCTGCAATGATGATTAGGAATAAATAAATTAAAAATGCTCCCACTAAATTCTGTGTATTTGGGTTTATACTCAGCAAGTGTGGGTTTCATTTTTGGCTTCAACAGCATAATTGCTTTTTTTTTTTTTTTAATTAATCTGCAGGCCTGCACAAGTTCGGTCATCTGGTTTGAAGCAGAATAACTTCAGTGCATAAAATAGAAATATTCCAGTTTTGTAGAGTTTCCACTTCTGGGATATGAGCAAATGGTAATTAGAGCAGCATTTAGAGAGGTAAAATGCAGGTTTGTGTCCCCCTGAGGGGGCTCTGGAACGCTGTGCTGATGATGGACAGAGAGCTGCAGTCATTACATGGAATTGGAGCCTCGTGGAGCTTTCCAATAACTTTTTAATTACAGCTTAATGCTGCTTTCCAGCCCTGGCAAAATTGAAATTTCCCTTGTAATGGCTGAGTTTCATATTGCACCTCTGCTCGTTCCAAGGAGCTCCCAGGAGAGCTCTGGGGCACAGCGACTTCTGCTGCCTCCTGTGCCAAGGGCTGGGGACGTGTCCAGAGCCCTGCAGGGACCCAGGGAGGGGAGCTTGGGAACAGCAGTGTCCCAGGGGCTGCACTCCTGTCCCTGTGCTGTCCCTGTGCTGTCCCTGTATCCATTTCCTGTCCCTGTCCCTGTCCCTGTCCCTGTCACCATCCCTGTCCCTGTGCTGTCCCTGTCCCCATCCCTGTCCCTGTCCCTGTCCCTGTCCCTGTCCCTGCAGTTCCAGGGGGTGGAGGAGTGTCCAGGCTCCAGACTGCTCTGATGGGGACAGCTCAGGGACAGGAGGAGGGGAAATGGCCCCAGACTGCAGCAGAGCTCTTTAGGGACTGGGGACAAATGCTTCCCTGGCAGGGTGAGGAGGGGCTGGGCTGGAACCCCCAGAGCAGCCCCTGGATCCCTGCAGTGTCCCAGGCCAGGCTGAACACTGGGGCTGGACACCCTGGGACACCCTGGGACACCCTGGGACACCCTGGGACAGTGGCATGTGTCCCCATGGCAGGTTGGCTCTGGGTGGCTCTGGGGTCCCCCCCAGCCCAGCCCAGTCTGGGGTTCTCGTGCTGGGACTGGAGCTCTCTTTCCTCAGTCCTCCCTGCCTGCCTCTCACAAATCAATAATTTACAGCGCCCACAATGCCCAGACCCTGCTCTCAGACTGAAGGAATTAGTCCTGGTTGTAATTACCAGGAACATCAAATGAAATATTAATTCAGCTCTTTCACGTTTCCTGCTCAGTCCGGCCCGAGTGCACAAAGGGTGACATTTGGGAAGACAAAATCCAATGTTCCAGGCACAGCCCTGATGTGCAGCCACTCTCTGCCTCGCAAGGCTTGTGCTGCCTGTGTTACAAGCTCACAATGTAGGGTTTTAACAGGTATAAAGGATGACATTTCATTCTTGTTCTCTGGAACATTTCTGTTTGAATGGAATTCTTTCCTAAAGAAAATATCAAAAACGAGGAGGTTCGAGTGACATTTCTGGCATTGCAGAGCTTTGATTCCAAATGCACAGATCCCAGCCCCCGAGCTACAGAGCCTGGGGGCTGACATTCCTGCAGGGTCTGGGCTGAATTACCATCACCTCTGGAAATTACCTCGGTGCAATTCAACCTGGGCACACCCTCAGTGGCCAGTCAGCTAGGGAGAAATTAGTAAATAGAAATTAGAAATTAGAAAACCATTCCAAAAGACCGGCAAAAGTCTTTCAAGATGATGAGCAGAAGCTTCAGGCAGCCAATAAAAGCTGAAATATTCTCCTGAGAGCAGAACCAGGAACTCTTTTATTACCTTTAACTAAAATTGTGCCCGGATTTCACTCCTTGAGCTGCCACAGCACGAGGGAGGCGTGAGCACTGCACCCTGCACACAAAGCCTTCCATCTCTAAATCCTGAAAACCAAGAGCCATGCTCCTCTAATTCCAAACTTCTCCCAGTGCCCTGAAGTGCCCTGTCCTGGCAGAGCAAAGCTCCTCCAGCGCCTCCTCACCCTGCCCAGGGCACCAAGGGGATCCTCTCCTTTTTGGGGAACAGCAGATGCTGAGTGAGAGGGAACATCCATTCCACATCAGGAGAAAACTTACAGGAAACAGCAATCCAGCCCAGAAACATCACCACACTCAGCTAAACCACAGTGGGATGTGTGCACGCACCTCATGGGATAATTCAAGAATTCCTGCATGGAAAGAAACCCCTGCATGGTGCAGAGCAGGTGATTGCCATGGTGCAGGTGCTGAGCACGCATTCCCTGTAATCTCTGTTAACTCACGGGGTCTGGGGGTGTCCCCAGAGCTTCATCCCCTCCAGGGGTGCCTGGGGCTCCTGGGAGGCTGGCACTGACTTATTCCTGGGACAGGCCAGGATCCCAAAGGGACCCAGACTGTTCCTTCCACGGGGCTGAGTCACTTTGCAGCAGAAGGATGGAGAAGGGGTGGAATGGAAGCTTCAGGAAATCTCCTGGTCAATAATACATTATTTATGTTGAAATGAGTTTCTCACATCCATCATTAGCATCATGATGCTGAGGGTCTGGGCCAGGTCCGAGCACGTTCCCTGACAAATGAATCCAGGACAATCACAGGAATTCACCTGGAATGAACCCCTGGGATTTAACAGCACAGGGAAATCTCTGCACAGCCCCCAGAAACACCTGCAGCTCCCATAGATGAATCCATCCTGCATCCTGCTCCTTCTCCTGCGTGTCCTTATTGCCCTGGGGCTGCCTTCACCTTTCATCTTTTTCTCCCTGGAAGAACAATCCTCACATAATATTTAATATAAAAACATCTCCCCTCTATTTCCAGCTCCTCCAGTGTCCCACACCCCTGCTCTGCCAGGACCTGGGCTCTCACATTTCCATCCCTTCTCCTTTCAGCCCTGGGCTCGCCCCGTCCCGTGGATCCCTGCCCTCCACAATCCCTCTGTGTGTCCCACCTGGGAGGGCAGGATTTGTGTAAAATCAAACCCAGGATTTGCTTTCCCAAAGCCCTGAGCATGTCTGTGATAAGCTCATTTCTCCATCTCCCTTCTCCTCCTTTGAAGTTTCCCCCCAAGCTGAGACCCCTGAGCTGCCCCTCTGCCAGGTGGGGATGGCATTTCCAAAGGATCAGCAGGGACTTCAAACGCTCAGAGCCTTTGTAGGGAAGAAATTTCCGCCATTTTAAAGCATCAGATCTCTCTAAAAGCACTTCAGAGACAAAAGGGAAGGGTTTGCCCTGCTTTGGGAACAGGGACAGAAAGGTGAAGTTGTTAAATGAACTCCCCACAGCAAAGGCAGCACTGCCAGGCTCTGGGGACACTTTGGGGACACTTTTGTCCTCTGCAGTGCCAGAACCTGGAATTCCAGAGGGAACAGCTTTGATGACCCCAAAATGTGCTCCCCACTAGTCAGGCCCAGGGGGTCCTTGTTGGTTCAGTGTAACACAAAAAAAAAGGGAATATTTTCAATCAAGATGAATTAATTAAAAAATCAGCACTTTGAAACACTTAATGCAGCACTTGAGCCCAGGAAGCATTGAAGAAAAGCCATTGAGCCAATTCCACTGAAAACCATGGCAAAATAAATGGGATTTGCATGTTTGGATTAAACCTTTAATTCTTCCATGTGATTTTGTGATTTTGTAACGGGAACCACGCTCTCTGAGCTTTTTCTCTTAGCTCTCTGAGCTCTTTCTTTTACCCCTCTCTGAGCTTTTTCTCTTACCACTCTCGTACTTCTTTCTCTCACCCCTTGCTCTATTACCCCCCTCTCTCTCACTGCCCTTCTCTGAGCTGTGCTGGGAGCTCCAGGACCCTTTCACCCACGCCTTTTGTAATAAACCACAAGTTCCAGACCTGGCTTTAGAGATCTCTCTGTCTGTCCCCACCATCCTGCCCACTGTCACTCCTACAGCCCATGGCAGGAAATCTCCTCTCACTGGTCCATCAGCAGCCCCGAGGCAGGGTGGATGCTGTGAGCACAGGGGAGGCTCAGCTCTGCCGGAGGGGAGGAAGGATGGCTCTGTCTTGGGTTACAGTACAGGATGTGATCAAAGGTCTCTGTTCTATCAGCTGAGGCAGTGACCCTGATCTCTGTGGGACATCTCCTGCTAATGGGCCATCCATTGAAACCAGCTGGGGCAGTGTTCTTTATTTCCAAAGGGGACATCTCCTGTTCATGGCCAGATTTCATAAACCAGCTGGGCCAGTGTTCTTTATCTTTTCACAACCCATCCTTCCTGCAGGGAGTTCTCTTCTGCTCATGGTCATTGAGTCCCACTGTGGCACTGATCAAATTACTGCATCCCATGGGGAGATGCTCCAGACAGGGGGAAGAGCCCAACATTTCTTACCAAGATAAAACCAGGGGTTTGGGGACATCAAGGGAGCCCTTTCTCCACTGAACTCCAGAGGAAAACCAGACTTCTCCACATCATCACTGGATCTCCAGAGGGAAACTGCCCCTTGTCCAGGAGCACTGCTCCAACTGAAGCACATCTGTCACTGCAGGAGGATGCAGCCACCATTGAATGGCACTGCTGCCACCACCCTGACTGACTGACGGCTCTCAGCTTGTGTTCTGACTCTGGCAGGGTTTGGGCTTTGTTCTTTGTAGTTCCATATTTCTATTTCAATTTCCCTAGTAAAGAACTGTTATTCCTAATTCCCATCTCTTTGCCTGAGAGCCCCTTGATTACAAAATTCTAATAATCTGGAGGTTGGGAGTTTCCATTCTCCATTTCAAAGAGAGGCGCCTGACTTTCTCAGCAGACACCTGTCCTCCAAACCAGGACACTCTCCAAGCCCTAGCAGAACTCCCAAAATTACATAGAACTCCATGTCACCAATGGAAGCCATGAGCCAACTGCAGGGACTCCTGCTAGGTCTGCACCTGTTTGTTGTTTCTTTCAAATGCCACGGAAATTGGCAGCTCCGTGAAGTGAATGTGCTGAAATTGTTCCTTAATAGGAGTGAAGTGAGAATTAGAACAAAAATAACACAAATATTGTATTTGCAGCCAAGAGAACAAAGTGTTCACACTTCCAAGAAGATGTCTGAATGTTCTTATTTTTCCAGCGGTAGTTTACTGCCAATTTCAAAGGAAAAGAAGCAGAGGAGGGGGCAAGCTTGGGCTTGATAGGAAACAGATGAAGACAGGCAATGGAAAAGGAGAAAAATAAAACACTCTGTGAGCAAACCCTTCAGGGTGAGGGTGACCTTGAGGGTAAACCCACCTCCAAGACACCAAAATCGAGGTGCAAGGGGAGTGTCTCAATCACTGTAAGGACAAAACAAGCCCTGGCAGCCCTGGAGGTGACTCAGCTGTGGCTGCAGGGCAGCAGGAATTGTCACAACTGTCCCCTGGCAGGGGAAGGGCAGTCAGAGCCTGCCGTGCTGGGCACGGTTCAGTGACCTTGGCAGTGTGATAATTGATAAAAGATTCCTGTCAATCATAAAAGTATTGGAGTTTGTATAAACCAGAATACTGAGGTCTGCAGAAATGCATAGACACTTGATAGAGGAAAAATGTGATTAAATTGTTCTGTTTTAAATCCCCTGTTATGAACATTATGTTCCTAAATAATTTGTATCAAATACAAGTTTGTAACATCAGACTTTCCAATAGTCTGATTGATTTTGCAAAATCAGACTTCCTGCCTTTGTTTTATCAATGCTGCCTATGCACAAAGATCAGAACTTCCCAATTTCTGGCACTTTTATCCACCAAGAGCAGATGGGATCTATGGGACTGACTCCCAGAGACTTTACACAGATGTTTATTCACCACCACTGCTTGCCTGGCAAAATTATGACAGCAAAAAACCAAAAATTATTGATAACCATGAGAGACCACACTATAAGCAGAAGCTGCAAACCAAGATTTGGTGGAGCATGGAGTGGGCAGTGACCCCACACATTCCCCAGCGCTGCTTTGCCCTGTCTGTATAAAATGAAACAATCGGAATTTTGCTAAATATCAGGACTTTTGTTTCCCATTTATAACAGCGGGGACAGCTCTGTCCCCAGCCCTGGCACAGAGACCCTCATTCCCCCTGCACATGCTCCTGCCTTTGTGAGATCCCCCATTCCCCTCTGCCCTCCAGAAATAATCAAACCCCTCACCACAGAGTGCCAGAGCTCTTTGCATGGCTTCCTTCTCCAAAAAGCCCAGAGCTGTTAATCAAAAGCTCAGAAGTGACTTGAAAATGTCAAAGAACAAATGAAAATTGCTGAGGTTAATGGAGCCCAAGCACAGGCACAATCTGGTTTTAGATGCTTGTAATCCCTTTTGAACTGTTCTCCAAGGTTTCACACAAAATGTTTCCCATTTGGGAAAGATTTGCCTTTGTCCATAACCTGAATATATCACAGAAAATTTCCATCTTTCCTGGGGTCACCTGAGCTGGGGCTGATTCCCTCAGCACCACAGACTCCTTTGGATGTCAATTCTTTTAATGTAAACTTTTTAAATCCTTGTTTTTCTGTCAGCAGCATTTGTGAACAAATGCTTGTTCCTGGGACAGCCCCTCAGCACCAGGAGCTCCCAGTGCTCCCAGTCCAAAGCCAAGCCAAGCCCATTTGTGAGCGCAGGAAATGCTGAGCAGAGCTGGAGAGGATTCCAGGCACAGCTGAGCGTGCATATGGCCCTGCATCCAAACTGACAGCCGTCCAAACTGCTGCGAGTGTCACTGCTCGCTGCTCCACGCCTTTGTGTGGGACTGGGAAAAACACATCCTCAAAAATCGGGGATGAATAAAGCACCACCATCCACTGATCACAACCCTTCCTCAATAGTTCATTACTGCTGAAATATTCTGCTGTGCCTAACAACTGCTGCCAGCTGCTCTGGAGGCTTCCCAGAGCTCCACAGAACCCCAGGCAGGAGAGTTCATGGGCTAAAACCTGCAGAGCAGCAGAGAGAGCACACAGGGAGGCAGGAAAAACAATTTGTGCATCTCTTTCTGGGTCTGTACACACACTGTTATAAGCACGTCATTTTATTGGCTTTTTGCAAATATTCAAATAAATGCTCTATGTGTAATGTTGGAAAACGTTGCTGTATGAATAGAGTTTCTTTTAGTTCTGTTATTAACAAAACTTAGAAATAGTCGTATGATAAATGTATTTTTTTGGACTATAACATGGTGATGTAAAAAGATTTTGTTCATGTAACTGACTCAGAGAATGGTAAAAAGATAATCAGGAAATTCTTCACATTCTTGGATTATCTGGATTAAGACAACCACAACTCCAGGGAAGGGTTTTATTGATCTCTTTTATCAGCGACTGGGACAACAAGAAGGAGCCTCAAGGAAAAAAAAAAAAAAAACAACCCCCCCCCCAAAAAAAACCCCAAAAACAAGAAAGTAAATAAATTGATTTACAGGTTGGGGGATAATTTTGGATAATGCAGGAAGGTCCATGAATAAACAACAGGGTGATGCATTTATGGAGAATTCTCTGAGTTCAGGAGAGCTCTTGGTGGAATCCCCAGCACCCAACCCTTGGAACCTTTGGCTTTATTGTCTCTTATTGATTTTATTAAACTTTTAAAAATCTACCAGGAAACGGCACCTCATTTTTCACAACACACACAATTCCCACTGCCTCTGATGGAGTTTGTAATCAAATCCTCCTCTGAGAGTCTCAGGAGGGAACATGGAATTGAGATTGACTCCTGTCCCAAAGCTCCCCTCAGCTCCTGAACTTGCTGAGCTCCCACCATCGATTTGTCTAAGGACCTTTAGAAATTGCCATTTCACCAAATATCTAATCTCTTTTATCTTTAGCTTCCTTCAAAAATAATTGCATTAACATTTTAGGTAAAGTCCTTTGAGTTTTTGGTGGATGTTTTCTGAGGGATGAGAGCTGGCATTCGAGAGCATTACAAGGGAATGGATCACAGTGCCAGAGGCACTGGGTGGATTTGAGGTCCCTCCCAACCCAAATCAGTTTGGGATTCTCTGGTTCCTCCAGCACAAGGCAGGTCTTTCCCCAGTTTATGTACTTAATTCAAGCTTTCCGATCATTATCATTCAGAGGTGCCATTGCAAATCTCTTCACTCTGAGGTTCCATGAGGACTCAAATCCTTCATTGAAACTTTCAATTTCTCTCTCCCACATTCAAACCTACACAAGCCCTCAAACCTACACAAGCCCTCAAATATGTCCAACCCTTCAAACACACCCCCCCAATCCATCAAACACCCCCAACCCCTCAAACACTCAATCCTTCAAACACCCAACGCTCTAACACCCAACCCTCAAACACCCAACTTTTAAACCTGCAACCCTTCAAGCACTCAAACCTCAAACACTCAACTTTCAAACACCCAACCCTCAAACACCAACCCTTCAAACACCAACCCTTCAAAACCCAACCCTCAAACACCAACCCCCAAACACCAACCCTTCAAAATCCAACCCTCAAACACCCAACCCTTCAAACACCAACCCTTCAAATACCAACCGTTCAAACACCCAAACCTCGAACACCCAAACCTTCAAACACTCAAACCTTCAAACACTCAAACCTTCAAACATCCAACCCTCAAACACCCAACCCCTCAAACACCCAACCACTCAAATACCCAACCCCCAAACACCCAACCCACAAACATCCAAC
Organism: Sialia sialis; assembly: GCA_009812075.1. Lineage (NCBI taxonomy): Eukaryota > Metazoa > Chordata > Aves > Passeriformes > Turdidae > Sialia > Sialia sialis. The sequence goes on from VRYO01002482.1 coordinate 16,186,941, forward strand.
CCCTATAACCCAACCCCTCAAACACCCAATCCTCAATCACTCAACCCCCAAACACCCAACCCTCAGACAAGAGGAGCTGCCTTTTTACACTAAGACTGGAATAATTCTCAGATCAGGACTATGTTTCTGTGAGCACTGTCACAGCAATTAGGGGTTTTAAGGGAACCCAAGTCACAGATAATGTATTGAAATAATAAAGTGACACTTTGATATGCAACCAGCAGACATTAAGGAAATGACAACTGACTCCAAAACGTCCAGAAAGATATTTAAATCAGTAATGCTGAATAAATTAAATGAGCAATTACTGGGATGTTTGACAAAGCATGATACAACAATATATTAGGCATATATTAGCTCAGTCTTTACCCACTGATCTTTATCTGCTTTTAATTAATGAATTTAATTGACTGTAAGGGAGATTTGAGAATGGCTCGTTACAAGTCAAGGAGGAAAAGCATTTCAGATTTTGGAGAGGAGAAGCCAAGGGAGTCTGCAGAGACAAACACTGGGGTGGAACCATTCCTGGTCTGAGTCTGGGAAGGGCAGGAGAGTCTCCAATAATTGTGATTTTCACTGGGATTACCTCGTGTGTTCTCTGTGCTCTCCTGTGCGCTTCTCTGTGCCAGTCCAATGTATGTTATTCCAAACAAGCATCAATAATGTTGTCAGAAAAGAAGAGCAAACTCTCTAAAACTGAGGATTTATTGTGCTATTATGCACATAATCCTTACAAAGACTGAATATTATTATTATTATTATTATTATTGATGTTGTTGTTATTATTATTATTTTAGCTTTATTTTCAATTGCATTTTATATAACCACTGTTTATAATTTTCTCTCTTTGCCACACCTGGGGACTAAAATAGATGCTTAAACTATTTGAAATCAGTTGAAATTAGTTCTACTTTCCATATCTGGGGAATAGAATATAGGCTTAAACAGTTTGAAATAAGATAAGCCTGGAACTGTGAGATGGAGCTCACTCCTGGAGTCTCTCCCAGTAAATGATATTTAAATGGCTCGTGGCTTTGCCATTTCCAGAATGGAAATCTTTTGTTCCCACCAAACATGGAACAGCAAGGCCAGAAACGTTCTCTACACCCCAGAGGTGCCAATTTTAACAAGCCTGGCCCAGCAGGAATGACCCTCCCAGCTCACTGCAGCTTTTCTTAGTTTAAATCAATGTTTATAACAGGTGCATGGACAAGCCAGTTTTAAAGAATTTTTCTGTAACTTATTGAGACCCTTCAAAGTTGCTAAAATACAAACAATACCAAATTAATTTAAAAAACCCCAAAAAACCCCAAAAAAACCCCCCAGCAAAACAATATTAGAAGAACTAAGACAAAGGTGAACAGCAACCAAGCACTGCACCTGAAAAACTCATGCAAGTCATGTGGACAATCAAAAAATACATAATTGCATGGACTGTAGGCTTGGAATGTATAATTAATGCTAAATGTAAACAATAACTCAGCTTCTGCACAATCCCATTAATGCACTGTCCAAAAGTGCTGTCTCTCCTGCAGGGATGCATTTCTGGCTGCAGAATTCCTCCCATCCCTGAGTTTGCCACCACAGGAGCCCAGCAGCTGCAGAGCAGCTTGTGCAGCCCCTGGCTCCTCAAACACCTGAGAACCTGAGCACTGATAATCCATTTATTGCCCCAGAACAATTTGGGGTTTGGGTTTGGGGTTTTCCCGAGCTGGAGGAGCTGGCAGAGCTCCATGTGCAGCTCTGCACAGGAGGGGGGAGAACAAATCCTCATCCTCCCTGCAGGGGGGATGGATCGCACTGCTCCAGGGCAGGGCTGGGTGGGATTTGGGAATTCCTCTGGCACAGGGTGTGGCTGCCCCTGGATCCCTGGCAGTGCCCAAGCCAGGCTGGACACTGGGGCTGGGACACCCTGGTGTTATAAGAGCCTGACAGATTGCTGGCGTTTTGCAAATATTGGGATAAATGTTGTATGTATAATGTTAAAATAGATTTTCTGTATGAATATAGGCTTTTTTCTTTTCTTCAAATAGCAAAAGTTAGACATAAGTTTTTTAGAGATAGTATGCTTAAACTTAGTTAAAATAACAGCCTGTGAACGTGTAATAAAAACCCTGCAGCTAAAACAATTATCAACACTCACTGGCTGCAAAAAGCCAAAACCACCACCCAAATTAAAAAATAATAATAAAAAAAATTAAAATCTCAAGCAAAGAAACACGCATACTCTAAAAAAGCAAGCTCAAAAAGTGGCCATGTTAAACACTTCCCAAAAATGTTTGACTATGCATGAAAAACTATAAATATTCAACAAGTTAATGTATTGTAAAGTGTATTTAAAAAGCGTTCCCAAAGCAGCCATGTGCTCTTAATAGCCTGCCAAGCACCCTGCCCTTTTAACCCTTTCCTTTGTCTCCTATTGTTGTTTTATTAAACCTTTTAAATTTTACCAAGTCAGTAAAGTGTTTTTCACCCTGGCACAGTGGAGGTGTCCCTGGATGGCACTGGGAGCGTTTGAGCTCCCTGTGAACCCAAGCCAGGCTGGCATTCCATGGTTTTCCAGACAGGAAATATCCCCACACATCCTCCCGTTCTTTCCAGGCTGTTTTCTCACTGGGCTCTGACTAGCCAGGACAGAGCTGCCCCGGTTTTGCTCACACCTTTGTGTGAAGCGCAGAGCTGTCAGGGGGAGGTTGAGGAGGGGATCTGGGGATCAGGGGCAGCCCCCTGTTGTTGCTATCAAGCTAGGGGAAATCAAGATAGCACACATGGTAACTTCTAGAGAAGTTATTGACCAAAACACAGACATATTTATAATGAGGATCCCAAAGCTCAGGCAGAACAGAGAGTTATTGGACAGAATAAAAAAATCTCTGTCACATACTCACAGCACAGTTTCTAAAACAACAGGTATCTAATCTATGTTTTTCTTTTTCTGCCTGAGAATGTCTGCAGCCCCAGAGCTGTGCATTCAGAACAACCTGGGAACGTTTTAGCTATCTATGAGAAACAAGAACTGTGTAGTTTTCACTCCTAAGAAAATCCTGAGAGCAATTTTCCTGGGCCACAAGCAGTGTGTACACCCTGTGGGCTCTGCTCATCAGGACTAGACAGGAGGATCTCACCAAACATCCCAACAATGCCTTCAGCTGGCAGCTCCCAGCACAGCACCGCAGCTGCACTTACAGCCCCTGCTCTATTCAATATTAAAATACGGTTAAATATTGAAACTTCCACAAGTTAAAAGCCAAGCAAGAGTCGCCACCTATTCTAATACTTCACGTAGTTCTGTCTCAAAGCATTTTGTCACAGGAGCAGCCTGGGCGCTTGGGAAAACCAAGGGATGAGAGCAGCACTTAATTACAGCATGAAAGCATCGAGCTGCTGCTGGATGAGGGAACACGGAGCCCAATCACTGTGATTTGTTTGACAAATTCTTCTTCCTTCTCTGTTTCTACTGTAACAGGCACAGGAGGAAGAGGAGGAGCCACCAAAGAGAGCCACCTTTGAAATCCTGCCCTAAACTGCTCCTGTGCAGGACCAGGGAGAGGAGCAGGATCTGGAGGAGCAGAGGAGCAGGATCTGGAGGAGGGAGAGGAGCAGGATCTGGAGAAGCAGAGGTGCAGGTTCTGGAGGAGGGAGAGGAGCAGGATCTGGAGAAGCAGAGGTGCAGGATCTGGAGGAGGCAGAGCCAGGATCTGCAGCACCAATGGAGAGGAGGAGCAGGATCTGAGCCCCTCTGGAATTATCGTCCCCTCATCCCTGGGTAACCATGGCAAACAGCTGCTGTGAGCCCAGCCTGGTGCCCAGGCTGCTCTATCAGCCACTTGCAGAACAATTAAACCCGCGGGGAAATCCAGCTTCTTTTCTCTCACAAAGCTCAGCGATGTTCATCTTCCATATTGTAATTCATGTTTTTAAGGGAATCTTTGCTTGTGCAGCAAATACAGTGGTCACCTCTGTTGTATTTGTTGACACTGCAGCCATTGACAGAAGGGGACACAAGGAGGGGTGGCTGTCATACGAGCGGGGTGTTCATGGGATTTTGGGAGGGGATTTTGGGAGGCAGGCACTGCCCTGGCTACAGAAAAGGTGACCTCGTGGTTATTCCCTCATTCCCTGGCTCGGGGGTTCGGTGTGATGAGGTTCTGGGAGCAGCTCTGCCTTCCCTGCACCTTCCCGGGGTCTTTGAAAAGCCCCCCTGGAGCCCAGAAAAGGAGAATCCCCCCTCCCCTCACCCTTTGTACTCACAGAGCTCACAGGAGCTGCCTGGAAATTAAAGAGCATTTCCAAGAGGCTTCCATTTACACTGGGCTGTGCACTGGCTTTGCAGATGGCAAAAAGGCACAGATAAATCAAATTACTGCTTTGCAGCAGCACAGCAAGCACTGCAGGCTGGAGAAACCAATTAAAAGGAAACTAGCATGAGTACTGTTTCTAACTGGAATGGACTGGGAAGCTTGTCCTGCCTGGAGCTTTGTTGGCTCCAGAGCATCGCCTCTGTGCTCACACAGCTGAGTGTGGACCTGAATATTCAAAAACTCAGCACAACAACCCCTGCAGGACACACATTCCTGTTAATTTTCCTTTCTTTCTTTCCCTGTCTCCCCCATTTTAATGTCTCTCAGTGCAGATTATAATCTCATTAATGAACTGATCACCCCACTGAGATTCAGTCAGTTTGGTGACAAACTGGGCATTCGATGCCCATTGTAAATACAAACTATTGTATTTATATTTGTGTTGTATTTGTATTTGCACTGTGTGAAAAACACGGTTTGCTGTTTTGGAAGAATTAAAAGGTTTAATAAAAAGACAACAGGAGACAAACATAAAGTAAAGGGTTAAAAGGGCCAGGTGCTTGGTAAGCTGCTTTGGGGATGCCCCTTTAAATCCACTTTATAATACATTAACTTGTTGCATATTTACAGTTTTTATGCATAATTAAATGTCTTCTGAGAACCAATTAGCATGGCTACTTTTTGGGTTTGCCTTTTTAGAGCACGTGTGTTTTTTGGTTTGTGGTTTTATTTATTTATTTTTTATTTTTTTTAAATTTGGGTGGTGGTTTTGGCTTTTTGCAGCTGGTGAGTGTTGATAATTGTTGTATCAGCTTGCAGGGTTTTTATTACATGTTTATCGGCTATTATGATAGCTAAGCAAGTAGTTTAAGCACACTATCTTAAAAAAACTGAAGTCTAACTTTTGTTATTAACAAAGACTCTATCCATATAGAAATGCTATTTTAACATTACACATATAGCACTTATCTCAATGCTTGCAAAGAGCCAACAACATATCCTGCATTTATAACACACTATAAACTGTTGCACATTTTGGAGAGGGTTGTACAGTCCCTCTCCCTCTCCAGAGGGAGTAGATTTGGTGTGCAGGAATGCTGCTGTTGCTGTTGCTGTTGCTGTTGCTATTCCTGTTCCTGTTGCCGTTCCTGTAGCTGTTGCTGTTGCTGTTCCTGTTGTTGTTGCTGTTGCCGTTCCTGTTGCCGTTCCTGTTGCTGTTGCTGTTCCTGTTCCTGTTGCTGTTCCTGTCCTGTTCCTGTAGCTGTTCCTGTATCTGTTGCTGTTGCTGTTGCTGTTGCTGTTGCTGTTGCTGTTCCTGTCCTGTTCCTGTAGCTGTTCCTGTATCTGTATCTGTAGCTGTTGCTGTTGCTGTTCCTGTAGCTGTTCCTGTTGCTGTTCCTGTAGCTGTTGCTGTTGCTGTTCCTGTTGTTGTTGCTGTTGCTGTTCCTGTTGGTGGTGGTGTTGTTGTTGCTGTTCCTGTTGCTGTCCTGTTGCTGTTCCTGTAGCTGTTGCTGTTGCTGTTGCTGTTCCTGTCCTGTTGCTGTTCCTGTAGCTGTTGCTGCTGTTTGCAGAGTCCTGCCCTGAATCCCAATAGTCCAGGGCAGCACTGGTGTGTGCCTCACTCACTCACTCACTCACGCAGTGCCAGGGCTCGCTGCTGGCCTCAGCTGCTCCACACAATTCCGATTCAGCTCACACTGCCATTCCCACATCCGTGTCTCAGCCTCTCTGCGTGGCTGGAAAGCCAAGGATCCACTGAACTCCACTTCTTCCTAAGCGTGGAAAGAGGAGTTTTCCTGGCATTTCAGGAAAAGCTGGACACTCATCCCTGCTGCAGAGCTCTGGGGGAGAACTCCCAGCCCCGGAGATGCCACGAGTCCTGCATGGCAAGCTGGGGATCCCTGGGGTGCTTTCAGGGTGCTGCTGTCAGGCTTCTGCTTCCAGGATGCAGATTCAGGCTGCCGTTTCGGGGTGCTGTTTCCAGGATGCAGTTTCAGGATGCTATTTTTAGGATGCTGATTTTAGGGTTCTGGTTTCAGGGTGTTGTTTTTAGGGTACTAGTTTCAGGGTGAAGTTTCAAGATGCAGTTTCAAGATGCAGTTTTTAGGATTCAATTTCAGGATGCAGTTTCAAGATGCAGTTTTTAGGATGCAGTTTCAGGATGCTGTTTCAGAATGATGTTTGAAGATGCTGTTTTTAGGATGCTGTTTTTAGGGTTCTGGTTTCAGGACGCTGTTTCTAGGGTGCTGAAATGGAATTTTCAGGGAATGCCCCTCAGGGTCTCCCAGATCCCTGCGGTGCCAGCCTTGGCTGCGGGTCCCAGCCCTGTGAACAAACTGTGCTGGCTCACAAAAACGCCTTTGTGGGGCTGGGGGGACAGGGGGATGGCTGAGCTTCCCCTGCCAGGACAATCCTGCTCCACTTCCCCATTTCCTAGGACAGCCCAGAGCAGTGCCTGCATGCAGCACAGTGACAGCACTGCTGTCACCGCTGTCACTGCTGTCACCGCTGTCACTGCTGTCACTGACAGTGCTGGCCTCTGTGCAATTATTATTATTATTAATAATATTAATAATAATTATTACAGCCCAGGAAAACTCCTCGAGCAGTTCAATGCTCAGCCAGCTCCAATCTGCTGCAACAAGGCTGTGTGCCCGTTCTGCTCATCCCTTCTCCTCTGAGATAAAGGAGGAATCCCTAACTCAGGAAATTCGGGGCATCAAGCACCACGTCACCAAAGCCAGGGATTCACACTAGACTCGAGTCTGGCCCTGTGATTCAAACTGACTGAGCAATATATTGCTTTTTAATTTATTTACTATTGTCTGTGTGGCTGTATTATTACTGTATGTATATAAAATGATAAGTTATACAATTTCTATTGTGTATATTGTATACATGTTGTATAAGAGGTAAAGAGAGGAACTAAGAAATCACCGATTGGGAGAGGAATTTTCCTGTATATTTCAGATTTCCTGGAAGCCCTCGCACACACATCAGAGACCCTCCTGCTCTCAGCATCCCTGCAACCACACATCCCGATTTCCAGAGATCCAGATCCACGGGAACAGAGCAGCTCATTAACACATCACTAATTACCTGCAAGCAGAGGGAGCTCTGACTCTTCCCAGAGCAGCCTCGGTGCTCAGCTCCTCAGGACCCGCCCGATGCTCTGGGGTTGTCCCTGTGTGTCCCAAAATCCGCCCACAGCGCCCGGCAATTCTCTGCCCTGCTCCTTGGGGGAGTCACAGAACCCATCCTAAAGGAAATACCCGGTCATAGAAACGATCCTAAAGGAAATCCTGGCATAGAAATTATCCTAAAGGAAATACCTGGCCCTAGAAACCATCCTAAAAGAAACACTTAGACATAGAAATGATCCTATAGAAAATATCTGGCCATAGAAACGATCCTAAAAGAAACACCTGGACATAGAAATTATCCTATAGAAAATACCTGGCCATAGAAACGACCCTAAAGGATCCTAAAGGAAATCCTGGCCATAGAAATTATCCTAAAGGAAATACTTGGCCACAGAAATGATCCTAAAGTATCCTAAAGGAAATCCTGGCCATAGAAACGATCCTAAAACAAATATCTGGCCATAGAAACGACCCTAAAGGAAATGCTGGCCATAGAAATGATCCTAAAGGAAACACCTGGCCCTAGAAACGATCCTAACTTTTGCTATTAGAAAAAACTTCATACAGAAAAGCTATTTTAACATTACCCATATAGCATTTATCCCAATAGTTGCAAAAATCCAATGTATGGACTTACAACATCATCTCACCAGGTGGGTTTGAGGTCCCTGCCAGCCCAGGGGATTCCCTGAGCCCACAGCCCCTGCTCACTGCTCCCTGCACAATTTGCTTCCTTCATTTTGACCTCTGAGCTGCCTGTGCTTAAACCAGAGTCTGCCTTGGAGTGTCTGAGCTGATTGCAGAGCCCACGTCATCACTGGGATTAGCGAGATGGATTGCATCAGAGCTGCTCCAGCCCTCCCAAAGCCAGCCACAGCTCCAGGAACAGCTGGGGAACAGCTGGAGGCTCCCCCAGAACTCTGGAAGCGCAGCAATAAATCCTGGAGCTGCCCTGTGACACCCCAGCCCCATCAGGCACAATGGATTGCCAGCACAACGTGTAATAAAGAGAGATGCCAAGGCAGGGCCACGTCTGCCAGCAATAATTTGGAGTTGAAATATAATCACACACAATATATATGATAAATAATGCCAGACAAGGTCTCCAGTGACAAAGGTAAATAATGAATTTGTGTGGAAGTAAGGATTTACTGAGGCTGGGAAATGGAACCAGAGATACTGTAAATATTGTCCTGTCCAGGTGATGACTTTCATTTCTCAGCCAAGCAATTCTGAAGTTTTCCCAAGGATTTCCTGGACCTGGAACCCGCACATTTCCCATCCCTGGAGTTCCCAGACAATCTCCAGCACTGGTATGAAGGGAGGGAGGGATCTGCCAAGGAGAGGATGAGGAACCCCAGAGAACTGCACACACACTAAACAGCAACGAGGTAAATCCTGTTCTGCATGTTCAGCTCAGGACAGGTCAGTGTATCTGTCACAGGGCTGGGGTTTTCTCCAGATTAATCATCATTGTTCATGGTTGATTTTGGTTGTGTCACAGATGTTTGAAGGGAGTTTGCTGCAGTGGGAGCTGTGTCTGTGCAGAGCTGTGTGCCCAGTCGGGGTTTGGCACTGCCCCAAAGCACTGAGCTCACCCCAGAGCCCCAGAGGGGCAGAGCGGGGCCAGGGGGTGCGGGATGGGGACAGCACAGCCCCAAAATATCCCTGTGAGCCTGGGGGACAGCATAGCCCCAAATGTCTCTGTGAGCATGGGGGACAGCACAGCCCCAAATGTCCCTGTGAGCCTGGTCACCTCCTTTAGGGCCATGGCCACCCCCCAAAGCCTGTGCTGAAGCCCACAGGGGTTGGGATCTCAGCCCAGCATGGGAGATGCAGCACTGGAAGTGCCATGGGTGTTGGGGGCAGAGAGAACTCCTGTCACCCCAGAACCTCACCATGTTCCCTTGGCCAATCTCCACCCCGTAACCCTGCCAGGGTCCCCTGGCCAATCTCCACCCC
>VRYO01002482.1:16197346-16214695 GCA_009812075.1 Sialia sialis
CCATCCCATCCCATCCCATCCCATCCCATCCCATCCCATCCCATCCCATCCTGGCATTACATGGAATATCCCAGCACGGCACATGGGGGCTCTGCTGGTGCTCTCCCCTCCCTGTGTGGAGTTTTTGTGGGGACATTGAAGGTCCTGGCCAGGACCAAAGCCCAGAATTGGGCTGCAGCTCTGTCCTCAGAGAGGGAACACTGGAATTCCCACACTAGAATTCAAGGGCTGCTCTCCAGATCACATCTTTCCTCTTGCCATTTAGCCAATCATTTTTTAACTTCCATTTCTGAGATTTATTTTTTGGTTTTGTTTTGGTTTGGTATGGTTGAGTTTTTTTGTTTTGCTTTTGGGAATTTTTTGGTGGTTTTTTTGTTTGTTTTTGTTTGTCTTTTGGTTTTTTATTCCTTTCTCAATACTAACCAGAAGTAAAAGGCAGGACCATCTTTGGATAAGAACTGCTGGCACATAAATGACAGACAATTTCTGTTTCTCATGAATTTCCGAAGCAGGAGCATCCGTTGCTGGTAATGCACCGTTCCTACATCATTCCCAAAACCCAGAACTTTGACATCCTGACTGCTGTTTACACTCCATTCTCTTGCAGGCTGATTACACTGAAGGGATTATCTCTGCTGCTCAGAGCAATAAATGGCTGCCAACTCTGGGTAATGGCCAAGAAGAACCTCAGGCATTTAATCCATTGCAAAGCTTTTTATTCAAATATTCTACCAGGAGCTGATTCCCGTTATGAACAAACCGTGGAGAGAAAACCAAGAGAAGCATTCTCCCTCCCCTGGGAATTTGCAATCCAGCACAGCCCTGCATTCCCAAGCATGGGAGCTCCTGCTGGTGCCAAGGCACGCAGAGATTGGAGTGGGAACAAAAGGCGTTAAAATAAATAAATGAGTGGCATGTTTAAAATAAATAAATGAGTGGCACACGTGTGGAGAAGCACAAGCTCTGCACACCTGAAGCCCGGCTTGCAGAACCACTCAGCAAAACTGCGATTGCTGCCGACTAATTACCTGATTTGCATATGAAATGTCATCTGAGGCCAGCCCTTCCAGTAGGGACAGCAGGGTCATTCCAAGGGATTGGGAAATTGTAGTTCCACGGAACTGGGACATTGCAGTTACATGGGATTGGGACATTCCAGTCCCAGGGGATTGGAACATTCCAGTTTATAGAGATTGGAACATTCCAGTTCCGAGGGATTGGGAAATTCCAGTTCTAAGATATTGGGACATTCCAGTTCCAAAGAATTGGGACGTTCCAGTCCCAAGTGATTGGGACATTCCAGTTCTGAGCGATTGGGAAATTCCAGTTCTGAGGGATTGGGACATTCCAGTTCATAGGAATTGGGACATTCCAGTCCCGAGTGACTGGGACATTCCAGTTTATAGAGATTGGGACATTCCAGTTCCAGGGGATAGGGACATTCCAGTCCCAAGTGATTGGAACATTCCAGTTCCATGGGATTGGAACTTTCCTGCCTGATGCAGGAAGGGAATGACAAGGTTTACCTGAGTTCAGTGCTCAGGACAGGATCCCAGGGAAAGCAGAGAGTACAAACCTTTCCTGGCAGCCTGGGTGCACCCTGAACGCCACAAGTGCCACTGTCACACATTCCCTGTCCCCTCAGGGACAGAGACTCGCCCTGCCCTGGCCAGCCCCTCTGACAGAAGCTTCACTTTAGTTTTAATAATTACTTTATAATATAACAATAACTTTATATTTAATCAAAATTTAAATATTATTGTAAGTTTAAAAAAAAGAAGTTTAAATATAGAAAATATATATAAAATTAAAATATAAGTTTACTTTATAAAATATAAATATAAATATAAATATAAATATAAATAAAAAAGAAAAATTAAACTATAGGAATACAATATAAATATATAAATATTAATAAATTATATATTAGTATATATAAATGAAATCTAAATATAGATATGAATTTACAATAAGTAACAATAAGTTTTTTTATTTAAGCATAAGTTTAAATATAACAATAATTTTATTTTTTATTTATTTCCAAACCCTTGGGATTAGTGATGCACATGTTCCTGTTGAGCTTCCAAGGAACCACAGCAGTCTCCTTGGGGAGATCTGATTTTCTATTCCATTAGATTTCCCTTGATTGAATTTTACCTCACTAACCAGATCGCTGTGACAGGCTGCATTCCAAGAGATTTTTTTTCCCCTGTTATAATTAATTCTCTCTATGACATATCAAAGACAACCAGCCCTGAGAAGGGATTGTTGACCAGAAGCAAATCAAGAGTTACACCTACAAATACAACTAAAAATATTTCAGGGAAAAAAAATCTATCAGGAGAAGCTAAAAAACACACTGAGGGAAGGCAGTGTGCGACTGAGTTCCACTGATTTCCCAACAGGACACTCAGGGAAGGATCTGTGGAACGGATTTCCACGGATTTCCCAACAGGACACTCACAAGGAAGGCTCTGTGGAAGTGACTTTTACCAAGTGATCTCTCTTGGAGAGCAGAAGCAGAAATTCCTGCCCAGTGCCATTTTCTGTCCCCAGCGCCAGGGGGGAGCTGGGACAGGGAGCTGCTGTGTGGGGACAGCCAGGGAGAGTGGGCAGGGACCCCTCCTGCTATTGATTATTGATTATTAATTATTGATTATTGATTGTTTTTGGTCCCCTCCACACGGTGAAATGGAAACTCTCTGCTGTGTGCGGACAGCCTGGGACAGTTCCAGAGCCTGGCAATGAGCAGGGACCACTCCTGCTATTGATTATTGATTAGTAATTATTGATTATTGATTGGTTTTGGTCTCCTCCTCACGGTGGAATGGAAACTCTGCTGTGTGGGGACAGCCAGGGACAGTTCCAGAGCTTGGCAATGAGCAGGGACCACTCCTGCTATGATTATTTATTATTAATTATTGATTATTTATTGGTTTTGGTCCCCTCCTCACGGTGGAATGGAATTCTCTGCTGTGCTGGTTCTGGAGCTGTGGGTGTGCCCAGGGCTGGGAATAACCAAACCCTGCACTGCCCCAGGTTCCCAGCATCTCCTCCTCAGCACACGGGGCAAGGAGGAGCTGGGCTGCCATCAGTGCAGGCTGAGCTGTCAATAAATTCATTTTCTGTGCAGGAGGGCTGGTGGCAGAGCTCATGATGGACGAGGTTCCAACCCCAGCCCCGTGCGTTCTCACGGGCGCTTCCATCCATCCGGAAACATTACTCAGCCTGAATTTCCCTGCGCTGCTCTCCAAGCCTGAATTTTAGAGCACAAAGCAGCCCAGGGTCCAGCTGAGGCAAATCTTTACAACCAGCACTCTGAGAACTGCAGCAATAATTAAAAAAGCACAGCAGCAGAAGAGAGGGTGAGCGTGCCCCTGCTCCCCTGGCACAATGTGGGGCCGGTTCCTCTCACCAAACATGAGGGGCTGGCATCTGTGAGATGATGTAGCTATGAAAAGCAGTAGGCACTGACTGAGATTTGATTTCCTGCACTCAGGTCAGTGCAGTGCTGGGGATCTCTCTGTTTGCTCAGAAATTTGCTTTACTTTGCCATCCCTGGTGCTGGCAGAGGGATCTGCTCGTTCCCTCACAAACCAACACTCCGAATCCCTCAGCAGTTTCCCTACTTGCAATTCACATTTTAGTGCATTTAAAGTCTGCACTCACTGACTTGGGCTGAGGAGATCTTCAAGATTTCCTCTGTCATTCATTTATTTGTAACATTAATTTGCATGCCAGCCAGGCTGACAGCTGTCAGGAGGAACAAACCTTTCCACCTGCAACGATCCCATGAATTTGCAGCTGACACACTTGGACTCAGGCAGAAAAAGATCTTTACTTGTGGGCTTGGGGGTTGTTTCTTTTTTAAGGAATGCATAATGAGGAAAGAATTCTGGCCAAGCTTCCTCCATTAATGCTGGAGGGGTGAGTGATTGGAATAGGAAATCTTTGCACTTCCCAATAAACTGCCACAGGAAAAGGCCCTGATCTGACATTTTCTGAGTCCATACCAGGACAAGTTGAGGTCACAATGTCTCAGCAGGGTGAGCAGCCTTAGCCTTCCCAGGAACATTCTCCATTTCCCTCTGGGTCCCTGGGCTGCTCTGATCGCAGCAGAACTGATCCATACTGATTATTCTCAGTAAAACAGGAAGTTTTTCCACCACAGTGCAATCACAGCCAATTTCTCACACTTTGCTTCTCCAACTAACATTTCGTTTGCAGCAGTGTTTTATTTTTTAATGGAGTAGTAACAAAACATCTCAATCTTCGCAGAGCAAGCTGTAAAAGCTGGAGAGAACAGCAACAGAAAAGGAGCAAGGCATCACCCTAATGAGGAAAAATCTCTGGCTGTGTCAGAGTGTGCTGAATGAATCTGAGGGGGTTAGGAGACAACACAAAGCTGCAAAGAATCCAGGGCAGGGTTTAACTGTCCTTGGCTGGCAGGGGCTGCCCTGGTGGGTCGGGCAGGGAATGAGCTGGGGTTGGTGCTGGAAGGAAAATCCCAGCAGGATCTGGGCAGATCCAGTGGGACTGAGAGCTCTGAGTCCAGCCCTGTGACAGCCACAGAGCCAGAGAGTCACAGACTGGGCTGGGAGGGACCTCAGAACCACCCATCCCTCCCTCCCTGCCATGGGGACACCTCCACTGTGCCAGAGTGTCCCAGTGCCAGCGTCCAGCCTGGCCTGGGCCACTGCCAGGGAGCCAGGGGCAGCCACAGCTGGACCACCCTGCCCACCCTACAGGGAACAATTCCTGCCCAAATCCCACCCTGCAGGGAACAATTCCTGCCCAAATCCCACTCAGCCCTGCCCACCCTGCCCAACAATTCCTGCCCAAATCCCACCCAGCCCTGCCCTCTGGCACTGCGAGCCACTCCCTGTGTCCTGTTCCCAGATCCCCAGTCCCTGTGCAGCTCTCCTGGAGCAGAGGGGGACAATCCCTCACTGACGCCACTGCCCAGGCTGTGGGAGCAGCCCAGGACACAAAACCATCTCACAGAACCAAAATCACTTCACAAAATCAAAACCATCTCACCAAACCATCTCAGAAAACCAAAAACATCTCAAAAACCATGTCACAAAACCATCTCACCAAACCAAAACCATCTAACAAAACCATTTCACCAAACCAAAACCATCTCACCAGACCATCTCATGCCCTTCACCCTGAATTCACAGCAGAGATCTTTACCCTGAAACCTCCTCACGCCAGCCAGGGGGCTGTGCTGTGTCCAGGCTCCCAAATCCAGTCCCTGGGATGAGCAGGGCAGCACACAGGGAATGGAATGAGAATCCATCAAGGTCTCATTTGTGCTGCCAGCCCCAGCAGCTGCTCCCCTGAGCAGAGGCAGGTGCTCTGCAGCAGTGATATTCTGCTAAAGGAGCAGCCCATTTACTGATAACTTTGCTTCCTGCATCAAAAATACCTCCACATTTCCCAAAGTGTTCAGCTGGGAAACAAAGCTGAACAAAAAAAAATAAATAAATTGTGTTTTGAGACGAAGAGGAGAGAAAGAAATCTTTTTTCTTGCTTGCCTTCATTCTACAATCCACAATCTTTTTTTAAAAAATCATGCTTCAAGCAGAGGCAAAAATAAAAGATACAGAGAAAAGATAAATCTTAACTTCTTCTAAAGCATAGAGAAATGTTTGAGAAAAACAACTGCAGAGGGTTGGTCACTGAGCGCTGTGTAATCCTGGACTGTACTGAAGCTCACTAGACCCAGCACAGCCCCGGTGCCTGCAGATCCCCTCCCTCAAGTGGTTTGGAAGAAAAAGCTGATCTAAGTGTGCTGGAACCAAATGCAGCTCCAAGAAACCCCTGTGGGTTTGGGATGTCCTGCCAGGAGAGCAGAGGATCCAAGGGTGGCTGCGGGGAGGTCAGAGAGTGCTGCACAGATGGGAACTGTGCTGAGAGCTCTGCAGAACCAGCCAAAGCGTTTCCCCAGGATCTCCAGGAGCAGTCATGTCCTGGGATTTCATTCACCCTGTTCCAGTCCTGTTCCAGTCCTCTTCTAACCCTGTTTTAACTCTATTCCATCCCTGTTCCATCCCTATTCCATCCCTGTTCCAGCCCTGTTCCAGCCCTGCTCCAGCCCTGCTCCAGTCCTGTTCCAGCCCTGTGCAACCCCTGGGGCTGAGCGAGGCTTTGGACAAGGTTTTGGTGCCTCTATGAGATGTTTCAGTCCCTATAAGATGTTTCTATAAGATGTTTCTGTCCCAGTAAGGTGTTTCTGTGCCTCTCTGGAGCTCCCAGCCCCGTCCCAGGCCAGGGAGGCTCCCTCGGCTCCTGGAGCCTGGAGCTGCTCCTGGAGCTGCTGCCCGACCCAAACACCACAGCAGGATCCAAGCTGCAGCCATGGACAGCCACTGGACAGCAAATTCCACCTGTGCTCCTGCCTTCCCAGCAATGCCACCGCTGGAAACAGCTGGAGAAGGAGCTGGAAACACGGATTTTTACCTCACTCATTTGTACCTCACACATTTGTATCTCACATTTTGTACCTCCGTATTTGTACCTGGGTATTTGTACCTGCGCATTTGTACCTCAAGTATTTGTACCTGTATTTGTACTTCACACATTTGTACCTCACATATTTGTGCCTCACATATTTGTACCTCAAGTATTTGTAACTCACGTATTTGTACCTCACATATTTGTATCTCATATATTTGTAACTTAAGTATTTGTAATTCATGTAGTTGTACCTCACCTATTTGTACCTGTATTTGTACCTCAGCTATTTGTACCTCACATATTTGTGTCTCACATATTTGTGCCTCACACATTTATACCTGTATTTGTACCTCACCTATTTGTAGCTGTATTTGTACTTCACTTATCTGTGCCTGTATTTATACCTCAGTTATTTGTACCTCAGTTATTTGTACCTGTATTTGTACCTTACTTATTTATACCTCAGTTATTTGTACCTCACTTATCTGTGCCTGTATTTATACCTCAGTTATTTGTACCTCACTTATTTGTACCTGTATTTGTACCTCATTTATTTGGACCTCGCCTTGCACCAACAGCTGCCAAGTGAATCTCATTGACAGGAAAGAAGTGCCCCATACAGGAAATATTCCCAGTTCCAAATTCTCTTCCATTTGCTGTGGTGGTTCAGGGCTGAAGGGAGCCCTTGCTGCGAGCAGGGAGATGACACACACAGATCGCTGCTGCCATCTCCTAATTGTGGTCAGGCAATAAGGAAAAGCCTGCATCAAAGTAGGAGGTAGGGAAAATAACAGCAGCAACCGGAGAAGGAAAAACAATAGCAACCATTCAGATAATCTGCAAGGCCCTGGGAAATGTGTGAAATGTTGTGATGAAGAGAAGGAAAAGGAGGCAATGATGGAGTGGGAACAGAGAGACTGGAGCTGGGAGAGGCAGGGACCGAAGGTGGAGGGAAAGCTGCAGTCCCTAAAAGCAGAAATGGCACCAAGAACAGCCTGGCTTGGCAGGGACCGTAACGCTGAGCTTGTTCCCACTGCTCCCACGGGCAGGGATTCACCCACGCTCCAGGATCCCCTGTGCCCTCCAACGTTGGGCTGCATATCCCTCTGGAGCTCTGGGGTTTGGGAGCATTTCAGTCACTGGGAAAGGCCCAGGGCTTCTCATGCTCTCTGAAAAATTCAGAACCTAAATTATTAAACCATAAATTCCTCTGCAGGTTCAATTGAGAGGAGAACAAAGGTGATAAAAATGTCTGGTGCTGCTTCACTGATAAATTCCACAATTAAGCACAGGAGAGCCAGCCCAGGGCGGAACTGCCTGAAGATTGCTGCCAGGAGCAGCGTGGAGAGCTCAGAGCAGGGGCTGGGGCTGGGCAGGCACAGCCCAGGAGCCTGGGGCAGCCAGCACTCATCACCATCATCACCATCATCATCATCACCATCATCATCATCATCACCATCATCACCATCATCATCATCACCATCATCATCACCATCACCATCATCACCATCATCCCCATCATCATCACCACCATCATCACCATCATCATCATCACCATCATCATCACCATCATCCTCCTCCTCGCTGAGGAGCTCCTCAGTGCCTGGGATGGCTCCTCCCAGGACAGGAAAGGTTCTCTGAGCCATGGAGAGCTGATCTCACTGCACAGATGAGCCCTGCTCAGGTGAGCTGATCTCACTGCTCAGGTGAGCTGTTCTCACTGCACAGGTGAGCTGATCTCACTGCTCAGGTGAGCTATTCTCACTGCACAGGTGAACACTGCTCAGGTGAGCTGTTCTCACTGCACAGGTGAGCTGGAACAGGCACTGACAGGCATAATTCCAAGGCACAAATTAAACTCCTCTCCACCCTTTCTGCATCCCACGGATGTCGCTTACACGATGAGAGCAGCAGTTTGATTTCCCAAACACCCCAAGGTGAGGTGGACTGAAGGTTCTCTGTCCCACAGGACACAAACACACAGGACATGGGCAAGGGTTGCTGGTACTTTGGGAACTGGGAATTGTTCCCTAGCACATCTGTGGTGCCCCTGCATCCCTGGAGTGCCCAAGGCCAGGCTGGACATTGGGACTGGGACACCCTGGGACAGTGGAGGTGTCCCCATGGCAGGGTGGGATGGGTGAGCTTCAAAGTGCCTCCCAACCAAACCAGTCTGGGATGCTGTGACATTAACAGGGATAACAAATCTCTTTTCAGATTCACAGACATCTCTGAGGACCCCCAGCCACAGCCCAGGCGTTTTTATGAAGATGATGCAGATCAAGATCAGGCAGATTCAAATGCTGGCATTAAAAACACATTATACAAAACCTAATGAGTGTGTGGGTGGGGAATTTGGGATGCCAGACCCCCGAGCTCAGTGCACATCCATCTCTGCCTCAGCTTGTCCCACGCTGGCAGCACAGCCTGCATTTCCTATTTTGCACTCATTCTCCTCCTAAACCACTGGAATTGCCCTCGCTGCATTGACAGCAGTGGAGCTTTAAGTTGCCTCAAAGTCTTGCTGTTCATATTTATTTCCCCACACAAAGCAATCAGCAGGCTGGGTGAGAGCTTTGGGGAGTGTTTATGGGCACGTCAGCAGCGCCCACCTTAAATAAAAACACACTTCAGATTGCAGAGATTGCCGGGGAAATTCATGCAGCAAAGTGGGAGCTGGGATGTGCAGAGCCTGCTCCCGGGCTTGGATGAAAAGAATCTATTCTCTAATTCTGATACAACTCAAAACTCCCACTTGTGTCACCACACTTCGCTGTCATTTGGAGGAAGGAAATGGAAAATTCAGCTGGCAAGGAAAGCACAGACACGTTTCAGGGCCAGCCTCACTGCTGGCATTTTTTTCTACACAGACAACATCCATGGCCAGACTGAAAATGACACCTGAAGGGCCCAAAGAAACAAAAGAGGGATTTAGGACGTGGCTACTCAGCCACATAGTAGTTAGTAATTTCATGACTATAAGGTGCACCAGATTATAAGGCACACTTCTGGGTTACTGACAATCTTATGTACCTTTTTCCATATATAAAGTGCACCGGACTATAAGGTGCACTTTTTTTTTTGCAGCAAGGATCCACGCACAACAAAGTGACGAATCAGTAACAGAATGGAGTGGATCGCGGGGTTTACTGGCAGCTGCTCAATTTGCAAACATTTTTCACGGATTGACGCAGCCTTTAAACGTAGCCTCAGGGGCCCTCCCCGTGCCGTGGGCCCCAGAACTCCCGCCCGCCCCCAGTGCTCGCAGCTCGCACTTCGGGTTGGCAAATTTCTGAACCTTGTCCGTGTATAAGGTGCACTGGATTATAAGGCGCACTTCCAGGTTTCGATCAACATTTCAGTCAAAAAGGTGTGCCTTATAGTCATGAAAATTACTGTAGTTTATCTCTGAGGCAGCACAAATGAGTCCCTCACACAACTCTGAGAGAGGAAAGGTGTCTGTGCTTCCCTGGCGCAGCTCTGGGGCAAGCAGAGCCCAGGGGCAGCCAGGCCGAGGCAGCTGCAGCTCCAGGCTGTGAAATCACAACCAGGGCAGGTCTCTCACAGCACACTTCCACTGCTTTAAAATTCCATGGAAGAGCCCTGTGCCCTTGGATTGCCGTGGCATCAGGGTTTCACCGTGGCAGAGCTCAGGAAGGGACAAGACTTTGATGATGGAACACTGATTGTACATCACTGTGAGAAATTAATTAATTCATGGACTCAAGCACGTTGAAGTGCATTTGATTTACAGCAGGAGAACAATTTAGGAGCAGTAAAAGATGAGCCCTGCCATGGTTGTGTGACCTGTAGAAATTTAAATTACCGAACAGGAAGGCCAAGGTTCCTCACTACACAAAACACAAACGTTGTAAAGGCAGAGGCACCACAGTGGCTCCCACCCTTGGGAAGGCAAAGCCCTCAGGTGTCTCCCAGAACTCTGTGATCAAGGTGAGGAAATTATTTCCCAATTCAGTTACTCAGAATCCTTGGAGGAGCAGCCTCAAACAAGCAAGAGCAGCTTTCAGAAGAGGCAGGAGAAGACAAATTGCACAGGAAGCTTTGAAGATGTATTACATTTAGTGTGGCTTTAATTACTCACACCCATCATCTCCTTTAATCAAGGGTCAGCTTTATTTGTCAAGAATAGCAGTTTAAATAATTTTCAGTGCAAGATGCAATAATTACACTTTCTGCTAATGAGTCCTTGTGCAGATTATTTGTCATTGCATCTAATGAGGGAGCTTCAATTTCTGTTCAAACACTGCAGAGCCCACCCAGGCTACTGGGGCAGGAGGGGTGGCAGCATCTCCCCTGCACCAGGACAGGCAGGACACACACAGGACACAGAGGACATGCACAGGGCACACAGGATACACACAGGACACAGAGGACATGCACAGGGCACACAGGGCACAGAGGATAGGCACAGGGCACACAGGACACACATAGGACATACATGGGACACCCAGGACATGCACAGGACACCCAGAGGATACCCAGGACACACACAGGACACAGAGGACAAGCACAGGGCACACAGGACACACACAGGACACACACAGGACACCACAGGACAGCCAGGACAGCCACAGGACACACAGGACAGCCACAAGACACACAAGACATGCACAGGACACCCAGGACATGCACAGGACACAGAGGACACATACAGGGCACCCCCAGGACACCCAGGACATGCACAGGACAGCCCCAGGATAGCCCCAGGACAGGCTTGGCTTTATCTTTGCTGCTGCTGAGGCTTTTCCAGAGCCTGGCTCAGACCAGAGCCTTCCCTCCCCCAGTTTCACCCGGAGAGCTCCAGGTGCTGCAGGCTGGCAGGGACCAGCAGCTTGTTTCTCCAGGAACATTTCTCATTTGCATTATCACGGGAACCCTTTTTATTGAGATCCTATTGATTTGCAGAGGTGGCTTGCATTTTAAATCACACCTGAGCGCTCCAGCTCCATCTCAGCTCCTCAGGAAGGTGCAGTGCTGATACTGCCCCATTTCCACAGGAGAGCAGGTGCTCCCCAGAGCTTTCCCAGGGGGACAGCGGGGCTTGAGCTGCTCAGCTAGGAGCACAAAATCCCACATGGGCTGGGATTAAAAAAAAAATTAAATTAAAATTAAAAGTAAAATCAAAATTTAAAAATTAAAATTTAAAAAATAAAAAGAAAATTAAAATTAAAACTAAAATTAAAATTTAAACTGAAATTAAACCTAAAATTAAAAATAAATTTAAAAATAAAAATAAAATTAAAATAGAAAATTAAAATTTAAAAAAATAAAATTAAAATTAAAATGGAAAGAAAATCCCAGACCAGCCAGGCATGCAGGGACAGTCCCACTGTCCCAGGCTGTCCCAGCCCTGAGTCCAGCCTGGCCCTGGCCCTGCCAGGAGGGCTCAGGGGCTCTGCTGCTCACACTACTCTGGGAATATTTCCTTTGATAAGATAAAGTGCTTGGGCCAGCTGATTCTGTCTGAGCAGCGAGCTGCAATTTGTACATTGAGAAAAATCACTGCAAGTGTATTTTTATCCCCCTCCATGTCCCCACACACATCTCTGGATATCTCATTCCCAACCAGCAGAAAACACATTTTAATGTGTTGCAACACCACAAATTTCTGTCTGGTGAATCAGCCAGACAACACAAACAACAAAAAGCCATTTTTGTCCTCTCCACACAAAACTCAGTTTCTACATCTCATGCTGCAGAAGCAAACAGCAGAAATGCCAATTCCTACACCCAAACCCGTGTGTGTATTTTCCATTCCCTGAGGTCACTGTTGGTCCCCTTGTCCCCCCTGCACACCCAGACCCTCCCACAGGTGACGAGGTTTTGTTGTAGCCCATAAAACACGACCTGAACACAGGTGATATTTCAGCAGTGCATTTCTCCATGAAAGTGTCTGGTAAAATCCACAGGGATTTATCACTTCTACATTTTATATACAATAAACACCTGAAATATTGCGCTCTTTTACCTCTCCACGTGTTTGGGTGACTCTTAAGGACCCGCCTCGGTGCCACAGGATTTCCTGCTCATCCCTGGGGTGGGAAAGCTCCCCCAGCCCATGGAGCCCCCCCCTTGTCCCCAGAGCACCCAGTGTCACCTGCAGGGATTCCTGGGACACTCCGGGCTGGGGATGCAGCCCTCCCTGGGCAATGCCATCCCTGAGCTCCCTTTCCATGGGGAAATTCCTGCTGTGCCCACCCTGAGCCTGCCCTGCTGTGAAAAACACCTTTTACTGTTTTGGTAAAATTTATAAAGTTTAATAAAACGACAATAGGAGACAAAGGAAAGGGTTAAAAGGGCCGGGTGCTTGGCAGGCTGCTGAGAGCACACAGCTGCTTTGGGAATGCTTTTTAAAATACATTTTACAATACAGTAACTTGTTGTATATTTATAATTTTTCATGTATAGTCTAACTTTTTTGGGAACTGTTTAGCATGGCTACTTTTTGGGTTTATTTTTTTAGAGCATGTGTGGTTTTTGGCTTGTGGTTTAAATTTTTTTTTTTTTTTATTTTTTTAAATTTGGGTGCTGATTTTGCCATTTTGCAGCTGATGAGTGTTGATAATTGTTGTGTTAGTTGCAGGGTCTTTATTACTTGTTTACAGGCTGTTATTTTAATTAAGTAGTAACTAAGTAGTAACTAAGTAGTTTAAGCATACTATCTCTAAAAAACTTATGTCTAACTTTTGCTATTAGAAGAAAGAAAAAGAAGCCTATATTCATTCAGAGAAGCTATTTTAACATTGTACATATATTATTTATCCTAATATTTGCAAAAAGCCAACAATATGTCACACATTTATAACAACACCCACCCTGAGCCGCCCTGAGCCGTTCCCTGTCCCTGTTCCCCTCCTGTCAGGAGTTCTGCTCCAATTGTTTTCTGGAGCAATCGGGAATTGATCAGGAGTTCCTCAGCGTTCCCTCCTGTGAAAACCAACAATAAAACTTTCTGTGCCTACGAGTTCCTCGGCATTGTTGGAGGACTTGTCTCGCATTCATTAGTGGCTTCCCTTCATCCTGCAACTTTAATTAGCAGCTCCGGAGTGGGATTTACCTGCGGCTGCCACGGGTGAGGAGTGCGAGCTAATGAATTATTCCGAGTAAATTATGGGAGCGAGGGAGCTCTCCTCCTGTCTCGCACTAACACTCAGTTCATTAGCAGAGATTCTCACCTGTGACAGTCGCAGGAACCGCTCAGGATGAATTTCCCTGCTCACCTGAATCGAGTCCTGGCTCTGTCCGTGGGAATGTCAAACCCCGAGTGTTCCTCACAGGGATTTCATTAAGGGTGACAGTCAGTAAATTGGATCCCAGAGATAAGGGGTATCTTCATTAATCCTGGGCAGGCACATTCCTGTCCCCTGGAACACC
Source organism: Sialia sialis (assembly GCA_009812075.1). Lineage (NCBI taxonomy): Eukaryota > Metazoa > Chordata > Aves > Passeriformes > Turdidae > Sialia > Sialia sialis. Next base: position 16,211,204 of record VRYO01002482.1, read on the forward strand.
CCACGGACCCACAGGGATCTGTCCCCACCCAGAGCCCCGGGGCACGGCTGAAACCTCCAGCAAAACCAGAGGAACTGTAGAGAAACATCCAGCTCCTCCAGGAAAACCAGAGGAACTGCAGAGAAACATCCAGCTCCTCCGGCAAAACCAGAGAAATGCAGAGAAACACCCAGCTCCTTCAGCAGAAACCGAGGAACCGCAGAGAAATATCCAGCTCCAGCACCTCCCTCTGGCCAGGCTGTCCAAACCCTCCCAGCCCGGCCTGGGGCACTGCCAGGGACAGGGGAACCACAGCTGGATCTGGGGCAGCCACAACTGGATCTGGGATAGCCACAGCTGGATCTGGAACAGCCACAGCTGGATCTGGGGCAGCCACAGCTGGATCTGGAGAAGCCATAGCTGGATTTAGGACAGCCACAGCTGGAACTGGGACAGCCACAGCTGGGTCCGGGGCAGCCACAGCTGCAGAAAAGGAGACTCAGGGGTGACCTTATCAATCTTTACAGCTCCCTGAAAGTGGCTGTGCTCAGCTGGGGTTGGGCTTCTGCTCCAGCAGAACCAGCCTCAAGCTGTGCCAAGGGAAATATAGGTTGGATATCAGGAAAAAGTTTTTTACAGAAATAGTGATCAAGCATTGGAATGGTCAGCCCAGGGAGGTGGTGGAGTCACCATCCCTGGATGCGTTTAAAAAAGTCTGGGTGTGGCACTCATGGTCTAGATGGAGTATTGGGATTGGTTGGACTCGATTTTGGAGGACATCTCCCTGCTTCATCCTGTCCCTGCCATGTGCCACCAGTGCTGTCCCCAGGCTGGCAGGAGTGGAGCAGGAGCACAAAGGCATCAGTGCCTGCTGCTGACAGAAATCACTGCTGCTCACCAGCCTGAGTGCCACACTCTGCAGATCAGACTGACTGGTAAATGGCACTGTTCACTGTGGCACAGAGTGATGGCTTTGTGAGCACAGGACTGGGGGGGGAATTGTCTCCTGTAAGTGTGGGGGAACGGCACAGCAGTGCCTGCAGTGGCCATGAGGAGCTGGAGCCAGCCCCGCTGCCCTGAGCCCTGGGCAATGAAAGGCAAAGGCCAAGCTGCCCCTGCACAGCTCTGGCATTTTTCTCCACGCCTGCAGCCTACTTTAGAATATTCTCAATATTGAATATTCTCAATCACAGTCCTGCACACAACACCTTTCATTTGGGGCACTACAGAAATCAGACTTTTTGGCATTGAAATCAAATCATTTCAGGTGTTTTGAAGAAGAGGATGAATCGCACAGAGACCCCAATCACACCCAGGAACCAAGGGCTGGCTCCAGGGAGTCCCCAGAAGAGCTGTTCTGCTGTGACACCAGCAGGGCTGCTGGGGGGAGCAGAGCCCTGCACCCCTCTGGCCTGGGACAAGAGGAAATTCTGCCTTTCCTCTGGCCAAGAACCTCTCCTGGCATCACTGAGCCCAGCACGGGCTGCTGCAGGGTGAGGAGCCCAGCCCTGCTCTCAGATCTGCTCCCAGCAGCTCATTGCCTCCAAACCCTCTGTTCAGCGAGGCTGGGATTGTTCAGCTACAGTTTCCATCATTAGTTGGCAGGATGGGTTGTTTGCCACGACTGGATTTTGGTTTTTCAGTCACAAACTCTGCACAACAAGGGTTCCTAACGAAGGCTGAGCTAATTAGCCGGAGCTCCTGAAGCTGCTCCCTGTAAACATCTTTTATTTCCCTGCAATATTTCTCTCCCTCCTCTGCCTCTTTCTGCTCTGCCAGCAGCCTTGGGAAAGCAGCTCCCAGCAGATTTCCACACCAGCAAATCCTTTGGCTGCTCCTCCAGGGCCAGCTGTGCACACCTCTGGATCCTGGGGGCTTTGCTGAGCCAGGCCCAGCACAAAGCCTGGTTCTAAATGGGCCCAGCTCATTGGGACAGTCTTGGAGCAGCAGGAATTTCCCCATGGGAAAGGTGCCCAGCCTTGGCTGGGGCTGCCCAGGGAAATGTCCTTTGCTGGGGCTGCCAGGAATGGGACAGGAGGGATTTTATTTCCTTTTAATGGGCAACTGCAAGGACAGCTCAGCAAAGTGAGCGCTGCAGTTCACAGCTCAGACAGAAAAACATCTCCGTGCCACCCTCAGGGACACTGCAAGCATCCAAGAGATGAGGGAGCAGCCAAGGGGATCCAGAAGGATCCAGGACCTGCCTGCAGGGCAAAAGTGGAAAACTGGGAATATTCAAAAGAGAACAAAAAAAAAAAAAAAAAAAAGGAAAAAAAACCCCAGGAAATGTATGAGCTTTACCTAAAAAATCATTCACAGCCGTATTCATGAAACCATCCTTTGAGAACAGATGGTCGATAACCTCAATAATTTTTAGTTTAGCAGGAAATGTGAAATATTCTGTTTCTGTACAAGCCCTGCCCTGGGAAGAGAAGCTGATTAAATGAGTAGAAATAAGTCCTGGAGGTCTTGCAAAGAGCTGGGGCCCATTTCTGCTCCCACTGCAGGAAGGAGGTGCCACAGCCCTGCCGAGCACCTGAGATCCTGTTCTGCTAGAACATCCCTTCCTGGGGGAGTGGAGCACCTGTGCACCCTAAATAACATCACCTCTGTGGGTCCCAACCCACACCCAGAGCAGACACTGCAGTCATGCTGGCAGCCTGAGCTCTGCTGGAGCCAGAGATGATGATGAAACCACCTAAACTTCATTTCCATCTGCAGCACACCTCCAGGTCCTGCAAATCCCAATGTGGAGCAGAGCCTTTTGTTATTTATAACCACGCTCAGACCATTCCTCAGTGTGGATTTGAACTTACACCAACGAGGATGATGAAATTACCTTCCTTCTTAAATAATCAAGCCACCCTACGAATGCAAAATTAATGGCATGGAATGAAAATGTTGGGCAGTTTCAAAATAAATTAAGTGTGGAAGCAGGTTACGTTTAATCAAGCTGTCATGCAAATTAGCAGCCTCGCTTGGAGAGGACTATTTAAAGAATCCTTAGCTGGTGAAAATGTTTTTGGAAGCACTGCAGGAACAGCCCCGGTTATGTTGAGGCACAGGAATGTTAAACAGCTCCTCAGAACAGGGCCAGAATGTGGATCCTGAGTTTGCTGGGAGGGAAGCACCAGGGCTGAGCCAGCATTCCCAGAAAATCCCAGGATCTGCTGCACAGCTGCCAGAACAAAACACACCACCCAAGACAAAACAAAAGGAAAAAGTAAAAGCAAACAAAGCAAGGAAAAACAGCAAACCAAGGCAAAACCAACCCAAACAAACAAAGAAATTACATAAACACAGACTTTTACAGGGAGGAATTTCCACACTCCCACACTGCTTGGGCTTGGCAGGGACGTTCAATCCCATCCCCTTCCCTTCATGGCAGGGATCTTAAATCCCATCTCCTTCCCTTCCTTTCCTGCCAGGGATGTTCAATCCCCTTCCTTTCCTGCCATGGCAGGGACACTTAATCCCCTTCCCTTCCCTTCCCTTCCCTTCCCTTCCCTTCCC
>VRYO01002482.1:16221471-16234747 GCA_009812075.1 Sialia sialis
CATCCCATCATTCCTGCATCCCATCATTCCTGCATTCCATCATTCCTGAATCACATCATTCCTGAATCCCATGGACATTCCAGCATCCCATCATTCCTGAATTCCATGGACATTCCAGCATCCCATCATTCCTGAATCACATCATTCCAGCAGCCCATGGATATTCCAGCATCCCATGGACATTCCAGCATCCCATCATTCCTGAATCCCATGGACATCTCATCATCCCATCATTCCTGAATCCCACCATCCCATCATTCCAGTAGCCCATGGACATTCCCACCGCTCCCTCCCGGCTCAGCAGCGCTGCCAATGTCCCCTCTGTTCACAGAACACACCCTGGCCCTGCCCAGCAGCCCCACGAGTGTTTCCAGCTCCCGTTCCATTCCAGTATCCACCAGCAGCCCCACGGGTGTTTCCAGCTCCCGTTCCATTCCTGTATCCCCCAGCAGCCCCAGCCCCGAGCGCAGGCCTGGCAGCTCCGGCTGAATCCTCCGGAGCTCCCCCTGGGGCAATCACACCCTCCTTTTATAAAAGATTTTAAACGTATTTAGGTGCTGATCCTGCTCCATAATGGCTGAGTGTGTCTCAGCAGTTCTGAACCCAATCAGGTTACTTTCTCTGCAGCAGTACAAATGAACCGCTTCCTAATCATTGTTTCCTTTGATTCTCCATTTGTGCCGCGGAAAGCACGAGGACCTGAGCACGTCTCAAAATACAGAGGATAATTGAGGTGCACATAAAAACCACTTGTCAGCTGCCCTACATAGACATCTACTGTATTTTCAGGAGCTACTACAACAGGAGCAGCCTCAAAACGCTTCCACATCCCTGCCGAAAACGCCTCACGCAGCATTTTCCAGCAGCCCGCTGGATCATTAAAAATGGTCCTGGATAAAATGCTTTGTAACCTGGAGATTTCCGTGACAGCCCAACAAAAAACAATACAGCCAGACACTTCCTAGCTGAGAGGGGCTGCTAATTAAATGAGAGATTTCTCCCCAGCCAGGAGCTCCAACCAACCGCAGCCGTGGCAGGAGAAGGAGAAAATGGGGGGGTTTTGAACTCGGGTGGGATCAAAGCAGAAGTACAACACACGGATAAAAGTTGCATTGAGGGCTGGGGGAGTAATTCCATCAGGGCAGAGGATCGCTGAACGCGAACCAAAACCAAAGGTTGGCGTGGGTTTCAGTGTCTGATGCCGTAAACAGATTCCGCTCCAGCCCAGAGACAGCAGATCCGGCAGCTCCGGGTCCATGAGCAGAGGCAGGAGCAGAGCACGGGAAGCACAAAATCCCCTCGTGGCGCGAAGCCAGCGTTCCAATCGTCGGGAAACGCAGAACCGCGTATCGAAATAAATAACAGCGATGGGAACGCTCCTGGCAGGGTTCAATCGTCCTCTGCCTGCCTCAGCCCCGCGCTGCTCTCTCTGCAGAGCCCCGACTGCTGCCGGCAGCCAAACCCGCAACATTTCACCCCAACAAGCCATGCCTAAAGTTCCAGCAGCAGCCAGGGCTCCTCCAGTGGAGTTAAACAGGGCGAACCGCGGAACCAACGCGCGCCGGGAGCTGCGGTGGCGCTGGGGACGAGTCCTGGGAACGAGTCCCCGCATCCCCGGGACACCCCGCGAGCAGCGGCGGGGCCGAGCGCTGCCGCAGCATCGCCGGAGGCAACGGGGCTGAGGCGGGATGAGCCGGGCTGTGCCGGGATTGTGCCGGGATTGAGCCGGGGCTGAGCCGGAGCCTGGGCAGCCCGGGGATGCTGCAGCAGCGCCACAGCTCCGTCCCCGCGTCCCCTCATCCCCCCGTCCCCGCGGCCGCTCCTACCTCAGCACCGCCGTGTCCCCTTTCCTGACCACCAGGCTGTCCACGGCCGAGCCCGGGAAGTCTCCGCCCGGCGCAGCCAATCTCCCGGGAGGCAGGAACCAGCAAAGGCCGAGGAGAACGATGGGCAGCCACTGGTGGGAGCCGCCGGCGCTCCGCAGCAGCGGCACCATCTCCGCTCCGCGCCGGGCCCGGCTGCGGCTGCCGGGAAGCGCGGCCCCGGCTGCGGGGAGCGGCGGAGCGCGGCTGCTCCCGGGCGGCCTCCGCAGCATCCAGCGCGGAGGGAGGGAGCGAGGAGCGAGGGAGGGAGCGAGGGAGGGAGCGAGGAAGGCAGGCAGGCAGGGAGGGAGGGAGGGAGGGAGGGAGGGAGGGAGCGCTGCCGCTCCGCTCGGCTCCGCTCCGCTCGGCTCGGGCGGTCCCCGCTGCCAGCCCGTTGCCACGCAGCCGTCGCCTTGGCAACCGGCCCGGCGGAGGAGGATGCTCGGCCTTCCCGAGCCCGGCCCTCCTGAGCCCGGCCTTCTGTGTCCAGCCTTCTGTGCCCGGTGCCCGCTCTGCTCTCCTGAGCCCGGCCCTTCTGAGCCTGGCCTTCTGTGCCCAGCCTTCTGAGCCGGGCCTTCTGAGCCCGGCCTTCTTGAGCCCGGCCCTCCTGTGCCGGCCCTCCTGTGCCCGGCCTCCTGTGTCCAGCCTTCTGTGCCCGGTGCCCGCTCTGCTCTCCTGTGCCCAGCTTTCCTGATCCCAGCCTCCTGTGCCCAGCCTTTTGAGCCCGGCCTTTCTGAGCCCGTTCCCCCCTGCCCGGCCAGCGGGCACCCCCAGCCCCGCATCCCTTCCTGCCCTGCCACACCCCGCCTGCCCCATGGAACACGGAATGAAAACCGACCCTAAAGTCGGCCCTAATGGGGCCCCTGGGACCTGCTGGAAGCTCCAGATATTTCTGGAACAGAGGGTTGCCCACTCTGGTATTTCCATTTCCTAACATTCTACCCAGGATAAAATGATCTAGGCTGGAGACCTTTGCCGAGGAGCAGATGAAGCACGGGCAGTTATTTCCCCAAATTCTACCAGGGAAGCCAGAGACCTTTAGCGAGGAGAAAGAGAAATCACCAACAGATCATTTCCTGAAATTGCCCTGAGACATTCAGACACCACCAAGCAGTAAAACCACTGATCTGTTATTTCCCAGAGTTCTACCAGGGCATCCAGAGACCTTTGCCAAGGACATAAAGTCCAGTGAAAGATTCTTCCTGGATATTTAGAAGCCTTCACCAATGAACAAAAATCCATTGGGAGATTATTTCCCCAAATTCCACCAGGACAGCCAGAGCTCTTCACACCAAGGAGGGAAAAAACACCAAGATTTCCCCCAGGATTCTAGCAGGGTGTCTGGAGACCCTGCCTGGCAGATTCTGACAGGGCATCATCAAGGAACACAAATCCACCGACAGATTATTTCCCAGAACTCTACTGGGACACCTAGAGACCCTCAAAAAAGAAGGACAAGGGGACCAGCAGCACCTCCACCCCCGCTCCTCCCCACCCAGGGCTGTACCCAAAGCAGATAATCCCATTCACACAACTCTTCACAAAAGGGGTGCAGCCCAGGAGAGCCCTGGCCCACCAGACAGAGCTGCAATCCAAGTGAGACCTGGCTGCTCCTGCCCCAGAGCTCACCAAACACTCCCTGTGAGGTACAACATTTCCCAGTGTCTGTGCTCTCCCCAGGCTGTGGGGAGCCCCACGCCGAGCTCCTGCAATCCCTGCAGCTCCATCACGTTTGGGCTTTGGGGCTCCCAGAGCTGCCACGTGAGGAGCCCTTGGAGGCTCTGGGACACTCAGTGCTCTGATCACCGGGATGTAAGAGCCCTGATTTAATTCAGGGACAGCTCTGTAACCTTTAATGATCCCAATGATGCTCCTTTTGCCTGACCTTAACAAACAATCAAATCATTTGTTCCTCTCTGAATGAGCAGGACAAAAGACATCTCCCCAGCATTATTTATTCACCTTGCAAAAGATCTTACAAATCTCAATCAAAACAGCAAAGATGAATCTCTTTATTTTGTTTGGTTCCTTTGCAGATTCATCTCTTGCCTTTCCTGTTATTTGCAGGTCAGTGGGAAACGAGCAGGTCAGGGGGCAGGAGCAGCTGTGCCAGTCAGAGTTGGTGTGGACTCTGAATTCTCTCATCTCCACCTGCCCCACCTCCTCCCCAAGCCCAGGGAGGGTTTTAGGGGAGGGGGGGAGGAAATAAAAGAGGAAGACTCTCACACCAGCTGTGTGCACACACAGAAAAGCATTTCCAGCGTCCCTGAGGCTGGACCAGCCTCCCAGCCCAGGCTGTGCCCGAGGCTCTGGGTGCCCCAGCAGTGCCAGCTCCGGGTCAGGGACAATGCAGCTGCTGCCACAGCTCTGCCAGGCTGTCCCTGGCCACAGGGCTGGCAAGTGAGCACCCGTGGAGGGCAGGAGGAGCCTTTCCCTGGCTCTGCTTCAGCACCAGGTCCCCAGCCCAGCCCTGCTAACACCATATGATAATTTCTTGCAATTCAGCTGCATGTTTTTGTTTAGAACCATTTCAAAAAGCTAAATTTAGTTGTTGTTTGCAAGTATTCGTTCAACAGTTTGCACAAATACTCAAGACTGATTCCCAGACTTCACACTTGGCTTTTTGCTTGGTTTCCTTCTGTTTGTTTAACTCTCCTGCACCCGTTCCCTCCCCGAGATGGGAGCTGGATGATGAAAATAAACTCCAAGAGAGTCAGCAGTGGTGCTTTTGGTCTGTAATGCCAGAGCCACAGGAACACAGGAACAGGGCACGGACGCCAGAGTGGCACTGCCTGTAAGCAGAGCCCCGGGCACAGAGCCCTTCCCACCAGGACACCCCGTGTCCATCTGTCCATCTCCCAGGACACACAGTGTCCATCCCTCCAGGACACACAGTGTCCATCTGTCCATCCCCCAGGACAGTGTCCATCTGTCCATCCTCCAGGACACACAGTGTCCATCCCCCAGGACATACAATGTCCATCTGTCCATCCCCCAGGACATACAATGTCCATCTGTCCATCCCTCCTGGACACAGTGTCCATCTGTCCATCCCCCAGGACATACAGTGTCCATCTGTCCATCCCTCCTGGACACAGTGTCCATCTGTCCATCCCCCAGGACCCAGCAGCTGCCCCTGGAATCTCTGCAGGGTCCCAGGCCAGGCTGGACACTGGGGCTGGACAGGGGACAGTGGGAGGTGTCCCCATGGCAGGGGTGGCACTGGCTGGGTGTGAGGTCTCTCCCAGGACAAGGAGGGAACAATAAAAATAAACAATAAAAAACCAAAACCCACCCACACCACACTGAATTGTAGGAGTCGTGGTTTGTGTCCAAACGCACAGAAACTTTGGAAGGTTGAAATATTTCCACAGTGACCAAAGAGCAGTGGAATCCTAGAGGAAATAAATAAACTGCTCGTGGAGGTAAAACTAGTTTTTAAATATTATTTTAATATCTTTGAGGAAGGGAAAAAAGGTAATAAAGGCAATCAGCCCAGGAATTCTCAGGTAATAATCTCTAACAGGGCTGCATTTTGGTTTTTTCTCCCAGAAACGAGGACAGCACTTCCCTCCTGTGCCGCAGCACAAACCCTTCCAAGAAGCGCCCGGCCCCTGCTCAGCGCTCTTCAAAAGAGCCTCAAAAGCTGCCTCAGATTTAAACAAACACCCCAGGGCACCCTGATCATTTGTCAGCTTTGATTTTCAAAGAACGGTTTCTGATGGCTCTGCAGAAGTCGCGGAACAGAGCTCGCCCAGCCCAATCCCAGCGGATCATCAGCCACAGCCCGGAAAGCTTCGGCAAAAGAGACTCCCTGGAAATCCCACCTGGAAACGGGGGGAAGGTGCAGATAAATCAAAGGATAAATCTCAGCAAACACAGACCCAGCACCCTGACATTCTAAAAGGAAAGTTTTTGCTTGCCTCTTTTTTATTATTCCTTATTATTATTTAAATCTCTTGCATATAAAAAAAATGAAAATTGTGATTCTGTCAAGCACTGGAGCCAACAGAAATTTCCTTTTAAGTGTCACCAACGACTCCAGCATTCCTGACACAAAGGTAGGATTTTTGCTAATAGGATTGAAAGCAAATGCCCAGATCTCCATAAAAAGCATTTCCCGTTTTGTGCATAATCTCTGACACAGGCACCAACAGAAGTGTATGGTAAAACACAGAATTATTTCCTGGGCTCCCAAAGCTGGGAGAGCCCTGCTGGGCCTCGTGTCCCCAGTGTCACCCCCAGCATGCCACGTGTCCCCAGTGCCATCCCCAGCACTGCTCCATGTCCCCAGTGCCACCCCCAGCACTGCCCCTTGTCCCCAGAGCCAGCACTGTCCCGTGTCCCCAGAGCCAGCACTGTCCCGTGTCCCCACCCCCAGTGCTGCCCCATGTCCCCAGTGCCATCCCCAGCACTGCCCGTGTCCCCAGTGCCGCCCCCAGCACTGCCCCCTGTCCCCAGCACTACCCCGTGTCCCCACTCCCAGCACTGCCCTGTGTCCCCAGTGCCATCCCCAGCACTGTCCCGTGTCCCCAGTGCCATCCTCAGCATTCTCCCGTGTCCCCAGTGACAGCACTCTCCCGTGTCCCCAGTGCCACCCCCAGCACTCTCCCGTGTCCCCAGTGCCAGCACTGTCCTGTATCCCCAGTGTCACTGTCAGCACTGCCACGTGTCCCCAGTGCCATCCCCAGCATTGCCCCGTGTCCCCAGTGCCACATGTCCGTGGTTTCTGGGTCCCTGCAGGGTTTTGGGGACTCAGCCCTGCCCCGGGCACGCAGGAGAAAACAGAAGGAGCTGTTCCTTCTAAACACTCAGGAGAAAACAAAAATCCCAGAATCACCCAGGTGGGGAAAGAACCTCCAGGGTCACCCAGTCCAACCTGGGACCGGTCCCCAGCTGTCCCCAGCCCAGAGTGCCACGTCCAGGAGTGTCTCACACACCTTCCAGGACAGCTGATGTTTAACAACCCTTCCCATGAATAAATGGTGAATAATTCTCTCTTCTGCCTCCACAGGCCCTCAGGGCCAGCAGTGCTGCCCCAGCACCTCCCAAGGCAGCTTTTCCAAGCCAGGAGCAGCAGGAAAACACCAAAATTCCCTGGAAACACCGAAATTCTCAGAATACACTACAATTCCCTGGAACACCACAGTTCCCTGGAAACACCAAAATTCCCTGGAAACCTCACAGTTCCCTGGAAACACCACAATTCCCTGAAAATACCAAAATTCCCTGGAAACACCAGAATTCCCTGGAAACACTAAAATTCCCCAAAAATGCCACAGTTCCCTGGAAACCCCACAGTTCCCTGGAAACACCGAAATTCTCTGAATACACCACAGTTCCCTGGAAACATCACAGTTCCCTGGAAACACTAAAATTCCCCGAAAACACCACAATTCCCCGAAAACGCCACAGTTCCCTGGAAACACCAGAGTCCCCCAAAGCCCAGGCCCTGTGCCTGGCAGGAGCACACGGGGCAGGGGAATCCTGCAGCAGCCCAGGGCTCCCAGCAAAGCTTTCCTGGCGCGTGGGTGAATGCAAACATTCTCCTGAGCATATGGCGCAGGGTGGGAGCGGCACCGAGCGCCAGCAGCTCACTAATAGTGGTGCCAGAGCCCAGGAGACGCTGACAGCTCCTCAGCCCACCGCTCCCTATTTCGGGAGGTGGGAGCAGCTTGGAAACATCCCCCCGGGCTCAGGCTGGAGAGCTCAGCAGAGCCACAGCTTCCCCACTCGCAGGGCACCTCGGGGTTCCCTTGGGAGTCTGGATCACAAAGGGGAGCTGAGGGGATTGCTGAGCAGAGAATCAATCACAGAGCTGTTTCTCTTGCACGGGAACTCCAAGGTCACACACACAGAGTCCCTGCTGTGCCCAATCCCCCCTTGTCCCCAGAGCGCTCAGTGTCACCTCCAGGGATCCCTGGGGCACCTCCGGGATGGGGATCCAGCCCTCCCTGGGCAGTGCCAATCCCTGAGCTCCCTTTCCACGGGGAGATTCCTGCCGGGAGGAGCAGAGGAAGGAATTGCAGCAGTTTGCAGCTCTCCAGCACGCTGGGGCCGAGCCCAAACCCCTCCTCTGTGAGTGTGGTGAATTACCTAAAAAACGCTTTTCAAACGTCAGGAAAGGACACCGAGAGCTTCCCAAGGATCCCTGCAGCACACACGAGGCAGGGCCCAAGGATTTTACCTGCAGGGTGTCCCAAACTCACAGAACAAACCACAGCTGCTCCTGCAGCCCGCAGAGGTGCAAACCCATCCTTCCCAAAACGGATGGATTTGAAATCATTTCCTAACCGAGTCATTTCACACCTGCAGTGCCTTGGTGGGGATCCCTCGGTGCGGTGAGTTCAGAACTCGGACGTGTTGTGTCAAAGCTTAACAAGTGTGAACAACCTGCGAGTCCGTGCTCAGCAGCCCAGATCATCGCTGCCCGCCGGGATTTCATTCATCCAGCAGTTCCGTTTGTCCCAACAGCCTCCGACACCTCCTGCGGGAGCTCCGGGCCGGCCAGGAGGGTGGGACACGGCCGGGGCAGCAAAGCCGGGACTAGCGGCTGAGCCGGGACCAGCGGCTGAGCCGGGACGAGCGTCAAAGCCCGGACTAGCGGCAAAGCCGGGACCAGCGGCTGAGCCGGGACCAGCGGCTGAGCCAGGATTAGCGCCTGAGCCAGGATTAGCGGCACAGCCCGGACCAGTGTCAAAGTCGGGACCAGCGGCTGAGCCGTGACCAGAGCAGAGCCCGGATCAGCGGCAAAACCCGGACCAGCGGCAAAGTCGGGACCAGTGTCAAAGCCCGGACCAGAGGCAGAGCCGGGACCAGCGGCTGAGCCGGGACCAGTGTCAAGGCCCGGAGCAGTGCCTAAGCCCAGAGCAGCGGTAAAGCCCGGACCAGCTCCCGCTCCTGCCAGCTGGGCAAAGCCTCCTCGCCCTCATCACCGCCACGGGCGGATCCCAGCCCGGGTTCCCAGCCCAGGACACAAACCAGAGCAGAAGGAAGGGATTTCTGTCCTGGGCTGTGACACACGCGGGCCTTGGGGACACAGCCACCCCCGGCACGTTGTCACAGCCACCCCCAGCACATTGTCACTTGTTTTCCCTCTAGAGCACCTCAAAGAGAGCTGGGTTTTTGGCAATGGAGCCCCTGCCCCATCACATCCCACAGGTCCGGGCGGGCGAGGCTGGCAGTGCCCGCAGTGCTCCCAGCTCAGCCCAGAGCACAGGATCCAGATGGTTCTGGAATATCTGCACGGTGGGAAGAGGGGCTGAAAGCAGGGGTGAGGGGGTTTCGCTCTTTGATTTTGGTATGCAGCATAGTGGCTGGAGGATACAAAGATCGCTGATCACAGCACATCAAACAAACCAAGCTGATAAATTGATTAATGTGCTGACTTCATATTATCCCATTCTGTTTTCTGTTTGATTTACATGTATAATTTACTTACTCATTTAATCTCATTAATAAAATATCAGATGGGGAGGCTGTGTGGACTGCATGTTTTCTCCTAGGGTGCTGAGATTAAAAACCTGAGGAGTCTCCAGACAGCGCCTTTGTAAATCTCAGAGCGATGCTACAAAGCCGTGCCTTATAGCACTGCCATAATTGATGCTGGAATCACAGCACTGCTGGAGTTTAGAGGAAACAACATTTGCATATCAGTCATTGCTTCTGACTAACAACAGGGGCTGGGGGAGCTGTGAGTGCTGGGCAGAGAGCAGCACCAGGCGGGTTCACACTGCTCCCAAAAATCAATTTCTGCTTCTCGCAGGGCTGGGAAGTGAAAAGGCACCTGCACTTTTGGAGGCAAAAACAGGAATGGAGGCGGAATCCCAGGAGCAGGGAGGTTGGAAAAGAGCTCCGGGATCACAGAGTCCACCCTGTGCCCACCCAGAGTGCTGAGTGTCACCTCCAGGGATTCCTGGGACACCTCCAGGGTGGGGATCCAACCCTGATCCAATCCTGAGCTCCCTTTCCATGGGGAAATTCCACCCTGAGCCTGCCCTGGCCACCCTGAGCTGTTCCCTCTGCTCCTGTCCCTGTTCCCAGATCCCAAATCCCCCCGTGTCCCCTCCTGGCAGGGAGTTGTGCAGAGCCACAGCCCCCCCCACCCCCAGGTTTGGCCATAATTAGTGAAAATGGGTGAATAAATGAAAATGAAGTCAACATTAGCAATGTTTTTGGTCAAGAACAGAAATGGAGTTTCACAGTCACATTATCAGAGAGCAATCACCCTCCCAAGCACAGAAAGGTTTGTGCAAGAGGAAGTGAAGCAGCAGAAAAACCACAGACTCAATGTGATTTATCTCCCCCACCGCAGAGCAGCCCCACTCAGCTCAGGGTTTCAATATTTCCACCCCATCCTCAGAGTAGCATTGAAAAGGAACCTGTACCTGTCAAATAAATGGAATAACTGCACGAGGTGACCCCCAGCCTGCTGGGAGATGACAGACTGCTAAAACAGGCTCAGCTCCTCCCAGCAGCACACCTTGCTGTGCAACACTGGGAGTGCTGGGCCAGGAATGTGTGTGCACACAGACACTGCCTGCTCACAGAAAAATGTCCCTGCTCACGGAAAAATGTTCCTGCTCACACAGACACATACCTGCACACAGAAAAACGTCCCTGATCACACAGACACTGCCTGCTCACTGAAAAATGTTCCTGCTCACAGAAAAATGTTCCTGCTCACACATAGACACATCCCTGCTCACATAAAAACCTCCCTGCACACACAGACACATCCCTGCTCACAGAGAAATGTCCCTGCACACCCAAACACATCCCTGCTCACACAGAAAAATATCCCTGCACACACAGACACATCCCTGCACACATAAAAACATCCCTGTTCACACACAGACACACAACAACACATCCCTGTTCACCCAAAAACCTCCCTGTTCACCCAAAACCTCCCTGCACACACATCCAAGAGACACAGCCTGAACAAATCTTCCCCTGCTGCAGAGAGCACGGCTGCAGCTGGCACACACAGTGCTCTGGTTCAAAGGCTCCGTTTGGAGGAGAAACTTTCCAACATCCAGAATTCTGGCTTTCAGGCATTCCAAAACCTGCTCAAAGATCAGCTCTAACACCTGCCCAGGGAACACTCATTTGCACATTTTTAATCCAGATCAGAGCAACATTCGATGAGCCAGGCAGATATTTCTGCCCCAAAAGCAAAACCTCTGGTGACTTACCCAGAAGTTTTTTAATTACTGTTTTTTTCACATTGAAATACCAATGAAATGCCTGACCTTAGCATGAAGATATGTCTTACGTCAAGTCTATTTATTACACTTTAGCAGGTTTTTATTCCCATTTTTTTTAAAGCCAGTGAGGCTGCTGGCCGCAGCCCTGTTTGTGGATTTGTGGCCACGTCCCTGCAGAGCTCTGGACACACAGCCCAAGGTTTAAATGAGGATTTGCTGCTATCCAGTGATGGAATTAAGAAGCAGGGACACTCCATTAGTGCCCCAGTGAGGGAATGCAGCTCAGCCTGTCCTTTACCAGGAGCTCAGCCCTGCAGTGCTGAGTCACAGCACGTGGGCACACAGAACCAAAGCTGCATTTCAGACTGGTTCTGAACAGCTGAGCCTGAGAACCGAGGTGTCCCCAGGGGAGTCACTCATGTGGGACACGTCAAACACACCCAAAACTTTCTGGGACCTGCTGGCTGCTCCTGCCATGCCCTTCCACAAGGAATTGTGCTGCCCACAGAGATCCTTACACAAAGCTCCAGGTGGGCAATAATCGACATTTCACCTTCCCCTTTCAGCTCACAATTGCAAGGGAAGACTTTCCAGCTCCTGAACCAGTCTGTGTCACCATAATTTGCATTTTTCCACCTTTTGGTGTCTGTTTCCAGTCTGAGCCCCCATGCCAGGCCCAGCAGCCCCAGCTCTGCTCCCACCTGCACAGGTAAAGACTGGAGGGCTCCAGGGACCAAATCAGCAGCACCTTGGGGTTTTTAACCAGGGATTTACAGATTTGAATGAGGAGGGATACTCAGGTTCAGCATTCACTTCCCCTGCCTGGATCCCCATAAACTCCTGCCTTTCATGGCCAGAGGTTTGGAAAGCATCAGGGCAGAATTTCCAGCACAGTCAACTCTGATAAGCAGCTGAGCCAAGTCCAGAATGGAGTCTGAACTAAGTCTGATCAAGAATAAATCAATGAAAACAATCAAATAATAAAGCAATGAAACAAGCAATCGATGCACTTGCAGCAGCAGTGCAGATTTTGGGTGCTCAGGCAGACATGTTCTGCTGGTGCACATGCACAGGGCTGAGATGTTTGTGTCCGACACATCCCCGAGAAAAACCATTTTAAACAATGCAAAAAATACAATTTTGAATAATCTGGGCCATAATTTCAAGGCTTAATTGAATTCCCAGGGCCAGCTGTGGTTTATCTGAGCACAGAGAAGGCAGAGGAAGGAGCAGGGACAGCATTGCCAGCAGCGCTTGACCCCTCCAGGAAACAAAGCACAGACAGTGATGGGAAATGGTTTTGCCCAGGGCAAAATCTGGGAACTGATGTTCCAATTCTCATCCTTTGCTGGTAATTAATCACAGCAGCTTGGAACAACACATCTCCTGCAGGAGGAACTCGTGTCACTCACACTCACGGGGGTTCTGGGGCACAGAAACACAAAGGTACTCTGGGGGAGAGCCCAGCAGCACTGCAGGTGTACAAACAGAGTCACAGATGAGTACATGCAATATATGGAAATATTCTTTTATTGCAGAGCTCTGGGGTCAGGGGTACAAACCCAAATCTGACTCCACATGGATTCCACAGGGACAGGTTTTTATTCCCTTTTCTTTATGGAACTAGAGAATAATTATATATTGTTCTATTGTACAAATTGATCTTATGTCAGCATGGATTCTGTGATTTCCATCAGCTCCCCAAACATCTTTTCTCATGGTTCTTGTTACCATTACGTCGCTTCTCATGATTCTTATTAAGATTAAACACTAATATATTCAATTACCAAACAATTATTGCATTTAACAATCCCATTATTTATCCCATGATGATTCCACAGGTGCAGTTTCACATGATCCAATAAAGACAAAGCTCAGCATTCCTTCCAGGGCCTGGTTCCCTTTCCCAGGCCCGGTTCCCTTTCCAGCCCTACCAGGCCCAACCTTTCTCTGCACCCCTGGATCTGTTGTGTACAATTCCATGAATTTAAAAGCATTTTAAACACATTTTGGGGTAACTGTCCCCATGACACTTTTTAGGGTGGCTGTCCCCAGGGACACTTTCTAGGGTGACTGTCCCCTGTGACATTTTTGGGGTGACTGTTCCCCAGGACACTTTTTGGGGTGGCTGTTCCCAGGACACTTTTTGGGCTGGCCATCCCCTGTGACATTTTTGGGCTGGCCACCTATCACAGCTATTTTCTC
>VRYO01002482.1:16235747-16246007 GCA_009812075.1 Sialia sialis
AACCACGAGTCTCTGTTCCCCCCCCACTGCTGCTGAGAGGAGGAATTTTAAAGTGATGCGCGCCTTTTAAACTTACCTCTCTTTCGGCTTTGCGTCAGTGCTGTATAAAAGTCTGGCTTATTCTGGTCAAGGTCTGAGGTTCCGCAGATTGTGCCGACCTTTCCCCTAGGTAATTAGCTACACAAAGTTGCCAAATTCCTAAGGATAGCTTAGGTATCCCTGCTTTTATATATTTTCCCTATTTCAGGGCACAAAGCAAATTCCTTGGAGCTTCTCAGAGCCCCACGTTGGGCGCCAGCTATCACAGTTATTTTCTCTATTTCCAATATTCCCGGCTAGCTAATTAGAAATAGGAATATGCTGTGCTATGAATGAGCATGCAGAGAGCAGCCCTCTCCCTGTTGGCTCGGTTCCAAGATTTATTCCTGAGGGAACGCAGGGGAAAAGAGGGAGAGGGCACACGCGGTTTCCAGTTTTTATGGGTTTCCCAGGGGGCAGTGGGGGGAGTCGAGGGTCTGTCTTCCTGTTGGTCAGATCTCGGACCGGAAGGCAGCATGTTGGGTTCATGGGAATGCAACAGCCACCCCCAGTGACACTTTTTGGGGTGGCTGTCCCTGCACATCCCTTCCCTGCCTCTCCTCCCAGACAAGACTCACAACAAGAACTTTGCCATTTGCATTCTGCTAACAACTCACTCAAAATAAGCAGATCAATCACGTATAATTAAGTTGTCAACCCTTAATACAGGGTGCTGCACTACTTTAGGAAAAGCAAATATAAATACCAAAGCAAAGCAACAGGAACAGGAGGAAAAGGTCTCACTGATGTTTATGGGCAGCAAAACCCAGGCCTCTGATTTTCCCCATTATTCCAGTTAAAAGCTGAAATTTAGCTGTTTAATATTTCAGCTGGATAAATCTCAGCCACATTTGAGACATTTAAATGTGCCATTTGTGGGTGTGTAGCTGACCCCTAGCACAATATAATCCCTGCAATATATTTATGAAATCTAAACCCAGCAGCTGGGGCTGCAGAGACTCCAAAAGCAAAATCTCTGTTCCAGGAGGGTAAATCAATGGAACGATTTCCATGAGCTCGAGGCAGCTCCAGCAGAAAGCAGAGGTGGCTTGGCCTTTTGGGGAAAATGATTTCTAACAAAACCTGACATTTTGATGAAGGTTGTTCCAAATTTCAGTGGCACGTACAGAAAGAAAACGCAATAATTTCAGTTTAAAAAGAGTCTGGAGCAGTGGGGAGGGTGAGGCAGGGTCCGGGTGTCACCCTGGTGTCACCCTGGGGTCACAGGGACCCCCAGGCACAGAGGGCTCGGGGGGGGGTCAGTGCAGCACAGCTCAGTGCCCAGCTTCACTCGTGCAGGTTATCAGCTCCCAGCACCAGGCTGCTTCATTTATTCCATTTATTTCATTTTCTTCAGCACCTGAAGGAGGCTTTGGCTGCAGCCTCATTCACAGGCTCCTTTATGAACCTGTGAATGGAGTTTTCCTCCCCACAGCAGCATTCTCCTCTGCTGGCTCCGTTCTCCAGCAGCCCTTCTGCCTTGCAGGAGGTGTCCAAAGAGGAAAACACACAACACCCATAAAAAACATAAAATATTTCTGGAATCATCCTCTCCCTCTGACTAGTCTGGGGTTGGCATCAAGGAGAGGATTTCCTGCTGCAGCAGAGGTGAGGCTGCCCCTGCACCTCCATACCAGGGCAGCAGGAAAACCTGAGCTCAGCCTAAAGATCAATGTCCCAGAGCCAGGAACACCTGAGCTCAGCCTAAGGATCAATGTCCCACACCCAGGAGCCATCCAAGGACAGCAGGAAAACCTGAGCTCAGCCTAAGGATCCTCAGGAGCCATCCAAGAGCAGCAGGAAAAGCCCAAGCTCAGCCTAAGGATTCTTAGGAGCCACCCAGGGGCAGCAGGAAAAGCCCAAGCTCAGCCTAAGGATCCTTAGGAGCCATCCAGGGACAGCAGGAAAACCTTAGCTCAGCCTAAGGATCCTTAGGAGCCGTCCAAGGGCAGCAGGAAAAGCCCAAGCTCAGCCTAAGGATCCTTAGGAGCCACCCAGGGGCAGCAGGAAAAGCCCAAGCTCAGCCTAAGGATCCTTAGGAGCCACCCAGGGGCAGCAGGAAAACCTGAGCTCAACCTAAGGATCAATGTCCCACACCCAGGAGCCGTCCAAGGGCAGCAGGAAAACCTGAGCTCAGCCTCAGGATCCTCAGAAGCCAGGGCAGGGAGGCTCTGCCCCTCCACCTGCAGCCAGGCTAACAGCAAACCAAGCCCCAGACCCCACAAGGCAGGAGGGCATGTCAGAAGTTCAAAATGGATTATTCTCCACCTCAAACCCCAGAAAGATTTTGATCTTTGGCATCGACATGTACTTCAAACATGATTAAGTGGCAAAAAATAAATCCATCCTTTATTAAACCAAATGACAAGTTATTTCCTTTCTTTTCACAGGGAGCTTATACAGGAAAAAAATGTTCCACAGAAAGAAAAAAAGTTATAAAGGATCTGATCCAGTGATTTTGGTAATTTCAGGAAGAGCTGGGAAAGGATGGAGTAAAGCCATGAGCCTTCCTACTCAGGAAATATCCCAATGAGGGAAGAGTAAAACCAGGGGAATTAAACCCAATCTATATTCAGTTCAGCACTTTGATTGATGGCACTTCCTCTTCAGGAATATCCAATAAATAAAGTGAAAGGAACTGCAGTTATCTATATATTTATATATTTTTATATATATTTTTGTAATTGTAGCTGAAATATGGAGCTGTAATTTTATCTCTGACCCCACAAATAATCCCTGGGGATCAGAGATCCCTCCTGGCTACATTCAAACACAAATCTTGGCTGCGTTGGGCCAACCCTGTCCCTGTATTTAATCACATATTTCCTCCATCAAGCAAGAGTCCACGCTTCACTTCAGACCTTTGTATTTTAATTTATATAAATGCCAATATTTTTATAATTAACACAAATCTTTTATCAACTACCACAGCAGACAGCAGAGTCAGGGATACCACAGGGATCCCATTCCTGTGGGGAACACAGAAACTCTGCAGAAACCTCGCAAGGAGAGGAATTCTGCACCAAAGAGGAGGGTTTGGGGTGGAAGGGACCTGGAAGCCGAGGGGCTTTGGGGTCCCCCTCACCCCAAACCTCCCCAGGGCTCGGGGGGTTGGGACCCTCCCCAGCCACAGCATCTCCCCAGCCCCCTCCGGGCATGGCAAAATGCTTACCTGGCCAAACTCAGGTCTGGCTCAGCTGAAACTGAACCTCTTTCCAAACCACAGCCCTGAGTCATCAACTCCATCCCCTTATTAAAAATAAATTCGATTGACAGATTTTTCAGCGAGCAGGTGGAGTTGTTGCTAGCGAGCTAGGTTTGATTTTTTCATTGGCAATCAGTCTGTAAGCAGCTTATTTCTGCTCCAGACATCATTTCTTTGTCTGCATGCCTGTTAGTGACTGGCAGGAGACTTTTCCTTTAAATGATTTTGCTGGAAGTGCTCTGTGAATAATTGATTGGCGGCAGGCGGATTGACTGCAGCCTCCTCCCTGCTACCTGCTCCTGCTCCCAGCATCACAAACCAGGGTTTGCTAGCCAGAGGCGATGCAATATGTGCACCTCCCGTTTTGCCTGCAGCCACAACACTGTAACCAGACACTTAAAACACATTTTAGGGAAAAAAACCACCCCTCCTAATAAGCAGCTGTGTTTCACCTGCTAGACGTGGATGATGCTGCTTGGATCTCCAGAAATCGTCTCTATTTTGTTTTTCCTGCAGGATTGACACGAGTTGTGAAACGGTTGACAAGAGGCTGTTGTGGGAGCCTTTGATCACCGAGGCCCAGGGAGCTGTTGCCCTTCTCCGGTGACATTTCTGCAGCAGCTCCTCCTCAGCAGATGAACTCTGATCAGAGCGAGCTCATGGGGCAGGACATCCCTTTGCCAGCAGCCTTTGTTCCTGCTCCACTGGGAGCAGATTCCAGAATTGGATTTGTCCGTTCCCATCTGTGCAGGAATGCCCAGAGCAGCTGTGGCTGCTCCTGAGTGTCCCAGGCCGGGCTGGGACAGGCAGGTGTCCCTGTGGTGGCCCTGTGGTGTCCCTGTGGTGTCCCTGTGGTGTCCCTGTGGTGGCTCTGTGGTGTCCCTGTGGTGTCCCTGTGGTGTCCCTGTGGTGGCTCTGAGGTGTCCCTGTGGTGTCCCTGTGGTGGCTCTGAGGTGTCCCTGTGGTGGCTCTGTGGTGTCCCTGTGGTGGCCCTGTGGTGTCTCTGTGGTGGCTCTGAGGTCCCTCCCAGCCCAGCCCATGATTCTGATTTCTGGGGAAATCCAGTCCTGGATCCATTTCTCAGCCAAACACAAACACACAGAGCACAGCACAGGAAAGGTCAGCAGAGCTCCATCAATAATCCTTTAAATGCATCTCAAATGCATCTCCAAGAGCCACAGAGAGCAGCAGCACTGCGGAACAACATCCAAAATCCTGAGCCTGGGGGTGCTGGGGAGCAAAGGAGCCACGGGAATTAAGTAGAGAACTTCTCAGTAGAGCAGCCAATCAAGCAGGGGGATAAAAACCTGGAATTGTCCTTTCCCTGCTTCCTGCACAGAACTTGGACAGGCTGATGGCAAATTGTCCCTAAGCATGACTCCATCATTTGAGCTGTTCCTAATTGCAGCAGCCTGCCTGGGAGTGCTCAGCTCCTCCTGAGCCTTCAGCAGGAGCTTCAGCCTTGTCTTCCCAAAACTCAACAGAGTCCTGAGAGAGCCCTGATCCTCTAAAACAGGAGGTAAAAAATGTGCCTTTATCTACAACTCCAATAGAAAAGCAGCACGTGTGAGGGAGGTGGTGACACCAAACAACCCCCAGCAGTCCTGGGGCCACACACGGGCAGGCTGGGCCACCAGCACAGAAAAATCACCCTAACCATGTTTATAAATCATAATTATAACCAATAGTTATAAATAATAATTATTAATAATATCTATAAATCAAAATTACAAATAATTATTACAAATAATAGTTATAATATATTTATGAATTGCATTTATAAATAAAATTTATAAATAATATTTATAAACCATATTTCGAAATAGTATTTCTCAATAATATTTATCCATAATATGTACAGGTCATATTTACAAATCGTATTTACAAATGCCACTTGCACGTTCCAGCAGGCAGCTGTGGGTGCTCAGCTCTGAGATGCAGCAGCCAGGGCTGCTCCCACTGCACAAGGTGGAAACAAATGTAATAATCCAAATAAATCACTTAATGAGATGGAACAAGGACTCAGATGAAGGCTGACAATTAAATACCATTTAATTATTTTAATTAGAGGAGCAAGAAGCCAAATCCCTTGGAGAAGGAGCTGCTGTGTCCCTGGGGGGGCTGGAGCTGAGCTCGCAGGTTTGGGCACCCAGGGCAGCCCTTGGGGGCTCTTCACACGGATTTCACCCAAATGTTTCACTAAAACATCCCAGGGGATCCCCGGGAGCCTGGCACAGAGCTGACAAAGCCACCAGGTCACGATGGGTCACCCAAAGCAGCCCAGCACCCACAGGAACACAAACCTGCTCCTTGGCCACCAGAAACGAGCCCAGCAGATAAAGGAGAATATTTGAATTCATGAAAGTTCAGCTGGGCACCATCTGCCTTCCTGCATGGAGCAGAGCAGGAGCCCAACTGCTCATTGACATCACTCACCCTTCCTGTGGGTGTGAATGCTAAAAACCCCACAGAGCACGAGGGGTGCTGAAACAAAGCAGGGATTTACACAAAACCTGCACCAGAGAAGGCCCAGAGTGACCCAGGGAGCTGAGGGGGAGCCAGGACCAGCTGTGCAGCAGTGTCAGGGCAGAAATGCTGCCAGGTATGGAACAGCCCAGGGATGATCAGAGCAGGGTCTGGCTCTCCTCAGAGCTGTCCTGCCTCAGAGCTGTCGTGCTCTCCTCAGAGCTGGGTCCTGCTCTCCTCAGAGCTGGGTCCTGCTCTCCTCAGAGCTGTCCTGCTCTCCTCAGGGCAGGGTCCGGCTCTCCTCAGAGCTGTCCTGCTCTCCTCAGAGCAGGGTCCTGCTCTCCTCAGAGCTGTCCTGCTCTCCTCAGAGCAGGGTTCTGCCCTCCCCAGTGCCGGCAGTTTGCCCTGATTGCCAACAGCAGCAGGATAAGGGCTGGACAGAAAACACAAACTCCACAGAACACCCTGTGCCCTCTGAATTGGGGTTTGAGCACACACAGAACACACAGTCACCCTCACTTCTTATCCAGAACAGGATTAAAAGCCGTTTTTAATAAACCTGTTCCTGAGAGGAGCAAATGAATGATTTGCTCCCTGGTTTACTGCCCTGCTCTCTGGGCTGTTTGTTTCGTGCTGTCCCGATTTTCCGCATGTGGATGAAGAACAACACACTTGTAAGGACCTGCATTTGTCTGGGCAGGCAGGAGCCTGCTCTGGCTTCTGCTGCTCCTGCCTGGGTGTGCTGGGGGAGCAGCAGAGATCCCCAGCAGGAACCCAGAGCCCCTGTGCCTGGATCCCTGCAGGGCTGGGACACCCCCAGAGCCACCCCTGCACCCCCAGAACGGCACAGCACAGCACAGGGTGGCACCTGGGGGATGTCCCCTCTTCACCCAGAGCAGGACCTGGGGGACAAACCTGCTGGGCTGGAGGCTGGATGAGAGGAAGCAGCTCCTGAGGGGTGAGGGGTGGAGGAGAGCAGGGGCTGCAGCCAAGGGAGCCCCTGGGGACACTGCAGAGCCACCCCAGGCAGCAGCAGCCACTCCAGCTGCTGGCTGTGTCCCCATCCTGTCCCCATCCTGTGCCCCCACCCTGGCCAGGGCAGGGACAGCCTGGGCCCAGGGCAGCCTCGAGCCCAAACTTTGCTGCCCAGGCCTTGGGGAGGGTACAGGGAGCTCAGAGGAGCGGGTGTCACCAGGTGACATCAGGTGACACCAGTGACACCTGAGCCCAGGTGAGAGAACCTGCATGAATGCCCTGGCTGGAGATAATGGGAAATTGCAGGAGAGCTCAGAAGATCCCACCTCAAATCCAGCACATCTTCCCCAACAAAGCCCTGTGGAACCCCCAAAGCAGGGACAGGGACAGGGACAGGGACAGGGACAGGGACAGGGCCAGAGCAGCACCCAGAGCAGCGAGGGCAGCAGCCTGCAGGGCCTGGGAGGGTGGGTGGAGAGCTGGGCACTTCACCAATGCAGAACTGAGTCAGCCCTGCCAGAGTCACCCCAAATCACCTCTGGGGACAAGCCAGGCTGTCCCTGCAGAGGCAGGAACTGGCACTCCCAGCACAGGAGATGAGGAGATGACAGGAGCTGGGATTTGGCTTTCCCAGCCCAGGAGATCAGAGCAGATGACAGGAGCTGGGATCTAGAACACCCAGCCCAGATCAGAGCAGACACGAGGAGCTGGATCTGTCTCTCCCAGCCCAGGAGATCAGAGCAGACACGAGGAGTTGGATCTGTCACTCACAGCCCAGGAGATCAGAGCAGATGACAGGAGCTGGATCTGTCACTCCCAGGAGCCCTCTGGCTCTGCCCTGCTCCATCCCCTGCAGTGTCCCCTCTCAGTGCCAGCTCTGGATTTGTTCCCTAGGGCCAGGAGCGCTCTGTGCACACCCAGCCCAGCTCCAGACAGTCCCAGAGCTCATTCCCAGCTGGGATGTCCCAGACTTGGACAGGGGGAGCCCTGGTGGGGACACCTCCTGCCCAAGGGATGTCCCAAACCCACCTCCAGCTCCAGCTCCTGCATTGGGATCACAGCAGCTGGAAAGGAGCAGGTCCTCACACACCATTCTTCATTTTTGGGGAATTACACACAGTTTCAGTCAAATGCAAGGCACTCCCCTTTCCCATTACCCTGTTTGCAATATTGACTTCATTTTCACTTTTGTAAAACCAAAAGCTTTTAACAGGAGTGTTTAACATCAGGAGAATCAGCTGAGCAGCCTCCAGAGTTTTCAGGGAAAACACATCTGAAGGCAGCAAACTGAGATGTCTGCTCAGAAAAAAAAAAATAAAACCACCTAGCAATAGATAAGCGTTATTTATTCCCCAAAATTGGTTTAAAGAGAAAAAAGATTTTATCTGGATCACCAAATGTAATTTAGCCTCAGACAGCTAAAGTAGGCTTTTAGTTCCCATCAGCTTTGGAGGGAAAAGCTTCAGCAGCCTGCAGTGGATTTGAACAAACCCACCAGTGATGAGCACACGGGGAAGGGATTCAATCATCAGCCAGGAGATGAAACAAAGACTCTCCAGGAGACACAGAACAAGCTGCAGGCAGGGGAATCCACGGAAATTATCCTAATTTCCATCCATTGCTGGAACAGGGTGATCCAGTCCTGCCACAGCTACAGGAGGGGATCCACAGGTGAAGACAAATTTGGGGAGAGCTGGAAAGTTTCCCCAGGAGGGACACAGAGCAATAACTCACACCTGGAACACCTGAGGGTGTGAACTGCACTCATGGTGTGTGACTGTCCCAGCACCTCTGCTCTGCAGCCAGGAACCAGAATCCAAACCTGCTCAGAACCCAAACCTGCCCAGGAACCCAAACCTGCTGCTCAGGAACCCAAACCTGCCCAGAACCCAAACCTGCTACCCAGGAACCCAAATCTGCAGCCCAGGAACCCAAACCTGCTCAGGAACCCAAACCTGCTGCTCAGGAACCCAAACCTGCAGCCAGGAACCCAAACCTGCTCAGGAACCCAAACCTGCTCAGAACCCAAACCTGCTGCCCAGAGCACTGAGCAGGCAGCACAGGGGGAAGAATCTCTGTCCAAAAACCTTCCATGAAACAAACCCACCAAAGTTTCCTCCTCAGAGCCCCATTTGTGTTTCATCTTCACCAAATCTGCAGTGCCTCCATTTGGAGGTGTCACCAAAGGCATTCAGTCACCAGCAGCACCTAAACAGTCACAGAAATTCTTTATTTCAGAGTATTTCCCCCCTGTGATAGTTGCTAAAAGATTTGTGTTAATTATAAAAGCCTGGGGACACGGCCAGGGTGGCCCTGGCAGTGCTGGAGAACAGCTGGGCTCGGTCCTGGGGGGCTTTTCCAACCTCAGTGATCCCACTGGAATCTGCCCTGGGAGTGACACCACATTCAGTAAAAACACAGGAACCTCAAAGCCAGGCTCACAGCTTGGATCAACAGCCCAAACAAATTCAATCTGATTTCATGAGGTCTTAAAACTGCCACATAAAATGCACATTCCATGGCCTCCCACTCTCCGTTTTTCGGGTAATGGTCAATCCAGAGCCAGCAGAGCCACACGGGCACAGAGCTGATGGGAAAGCTGTGCTGGCAGAGCTTCACCAGACACTGCCTGGGAAGGATCAAACCAGCAGCAGCCCTCGCATCACAGATGCTGGGGAATATTTTTACAATTACAGCTGATTTAATGCAAGATAAATAAGGCTTTAGAGACACTTTTACATCCACTGGTTCACAGCAAAAGGAGAGAACATAAAAAGATTTATTTAATTGCCTTTGCCTTTTAAAGTGTAGGTTACAGCAATTAATCACTGGATGCAGACGGGGAAGTGTCCCCAGTGTGGGGACAGCTCTGAGCAAGGACACCCTGCAGCCTCGGGCACGGGCTGGGGCTGCAGGCGGGCAGGGGACACTGCTGGGACCTCGGCAGGACACACGGACAGGGACAGGACACACAGACACACGGACACACAGGCGGGCAGGGGACACTGCTAGGGCCTCAGTAGGACACACGGACACACAGACACACAGGCAGGCAGGGGACACTGCTGGGGCCTCAGCAGGACACATGGACACGGAGAGGACACACGGACACACAGGCAGGAGCACAGGACACACAGACACATGGCCAGGAGGAGCACAGGATACAGGGACACACAGGCAGGACATACAGACACACAGACACAGGGACACAGGGACGCACAGACACAGAGACACAGGGACACAGGGACACACAGACACACAGACACACAGACACACAGACACAAGGACACGGACACAGGGACACATGGACACAGGGACACACGGACACAGGGACTCACAGCCAGGACACAGGGACACACAGACACAGGGACACATGGACACACGGACACAGGGACTCACAGCCAGCCGCAGCCTCCTCCATGTCCCTCAGTGCAGTGCTCCCTGACCCCCTCCAGCCCTGGTGTCCCTCACCTGTGCCAGGTGTCCCCTGTCCCCTGTCCCTGTGCAGGGCTCCAGGCTGGGCAGGGCTGGCAGAG
>VRYO01002482.1:16257300-16267490 GCA_009812075.1 Sialia sialis
TGGTTTCCTTGCACTGCTGCTCCTGGAGCTGCCTCAGTTTGTGTGAGGATCGTGAGACAGCACAATTAAAGCTTTGCTCAGGACTAACACCAGACTGGAACTAAAGCTTTGCTCAGCACTAACACCTTGCAAAGTGAGGGATTCCCCACTTGTCTGGCTTCCTCCAGTTGGTTTTATTTTTCTTCATCACTCTCCAAAGCTCTTTTTTCAGTCACTTAATAACAGAGATGCATCTCCTCCACCTTCACTTCCTCTCCATTCCTCCTCTTCTCTTCCCTGAACATTTTCTCCCTTTGTTTATCATTGCCATTGTTGCAAATAGAGTTTCACAGATTAAATTGCTTTTCTTGTTACAATTGCAGTACCATAAAATGTTAATTAGGGTTGTCTGTGTTTCAGAAGCTATTTAAAATGTACTGTAAGATCATCCCCTATTCTTCACCTCGGTACACAACTCCCACTGTTGCTGGAAAAAAAACAGTTCTGTAGACTTGAAAACCGGAGTTTTTTGTTTCACTTTTTTTGTTCTTTTACTGTGGGTAATACAGAAAGGAAACAAAGTTCAGCTCTCCAACTTAGGGTCTGTAAAGTGCCTCTGAGACTGACAGCACACAAAAACTCATCTCTTCCCACAGCTCTGCAGGGAATTTCCATCCCTGACTCCTCCTGGGGCCCTGTCATCCCCAGGCCTGGTGGATAAAACCATGGATGCTCTGCAACTGCAGCTTGCCAAAACCTGGATCATCTTCTGGGAAGGAAGGGCTGGTTTCAGAAATGTCCTGGCTCTGTGGAGATGTCCCACCCCAAAATAAAACCTTTGATGGCATTCGAAGGAAAGGGACTAGCTGGTGAAGGGTTTTGGGGAAAAAGAAAAAAAAAAAAAAAAAAAGAAAAGTCCACCTTTTTCCAGGGGAGCTCTGCCCTGGTGGGCAAGGACGTTCTTGGAGGGAGCTACTCCTGGGGATGGATTGATGCTGATCCAAGGATGGATTCTGCTCCTGGGGATGGATGGATTCTGCTCCCAGGGATGGATTGAGGCTGATCCAAGGATGGATGGGTTCTGCTCCCAGGGATGGAGGGATGCTGATCCAGGGATGGAATCTGCTCCTGGGGATGGATTCTGCTCCCAGGGATGGATTGATGCTGATCCAGGGATGGATTGATGATGATCTAGAGATGGAATCTGCTCCTGGGGATGGAGGGATTCTGCTCCCAGGGATGGAATTTGCCCCTAGGGATGCAGGGATGCTGATCCAGGGATGGATTCTGCTCCTGGGGATGGATTGATGCTGATCCAGGGATGGATTCTGCTCCTGCCCCCGTGGGACATTGCGGGGTGCCCAGGCCCCTGCCGTGAGGGCTTTAACGAGTCACTCCGAGACAAAGGGTGTGACAATGCAGGAAAATCACCATTAAGGTTTGGAGCGCTCTTCCAGGGCCTGGCCTCATTCCCGAGGGCTGCAGAGCGGCACGAGCAGCGGGAGGGAGGCGGAGGATTGTAAACAATCCAGCGGAAAGGATGAAATGGCAGAAAATGAATTAAAATTACACCTGGCTGTTCCCGTGAAATGGAGTGGAAGCTCCGCGGCATGCGCCGGGAAAGGAGAGCGCTCGCTGACATTATTGCTGGGCAGAAAAACCCGAATTTCCCCAGGTGACACCGTCGGGAATGTTCTCTACTATCACTATTGCTGGAGCTGAGCAGAAAAACACGTATTTCCCCGGGTAACACCGCCGGGAATGTTCTCCACTATCACTATTGCTGGATCTGGGCAGAAAACCCCAATTTCCCGAGGTGACACTGCCGGGAATGTTCTCTGCTATTATTGCTGGATCTGGGCAGAAAAACCCGAATTTCTCCAGGTGACACCGCCGGGAGTGTTCTCTGTCACTATTGAGAAAAACCCGAATTTTCCCAGGGCAGCGCCGGGAGCACCCGCGGCGCTTCGGGAAATTAAAATCCCGGTTTGGAAATCTCCCGGGAATTGCTCCCATCGGGTGCGAGAGAGGGCAGAACACTCTCCTGCTTTTCTCTCTCTTCCCCTCTCTATTTTTGCCTTTACAAGAGAACACAGGTTCAGGTTCTGTGGAAAGGATGTTACTGAGACACTGCTGAGATGTGCCCAAAAAAAGGGACTGATTCGCATAAATTATTTATGATTAATGTATTGTACTTCACCAGAGCAATTTAAACAGAGAGATTTCGGTGTTTCTGAGCGTGGTGATGGAGATGTAAAAAGCACCAGCAGCAAATCCCTGCTGCTGCTGAGGCAGAGGAGTTTGTGTGAGGAAAGGACAGAAACAAACCCACACGCGGGGCTGTGGGCTCTGCCCCCTTCAGATGCCAAAATCCCACCTGGGATCCGATCCCTGCCGGGCTGGGGCTGTCCTTGCAGGAATTCCTGGGCCCTGCGGTGGTGAGCTGTGCTTTTGGAAGTGTCACCAACTCCAGAACTCTGGGCTGTGCCTGGAGGGATGCTCGGGATGGATGCAGAGAACGCTGCCAGCTCAGCAGTGTGTTAAAAAAAATACAAATTAAAAAAAGATAAAAGGGCGTTAAGCTTTGGGTTAAATTCACTCCAGAAACTCAGGAGTGCTGCCAGCCTCACCAGCACCTGCCACCTGAACTTTCACTGGCCTGCTGGTGACAATGTAATCACCAGAGGTCTCAAAATCCATCTCTAAATTTTAATTGCTAGAATTCGTCTTTGAAGAATGTTTTTCAGTATCAAGAATGTAAATAGCAATAGGGCTGGCCAGGAATAACATGAATAATTCAGCCTTACAGTATGCAAGTTTTATACTTGGAAATGAGTCATTCACTCCTCCTGTACATTCAGTCACCACAGACTGCAGACACGAAAACAGGGAAAAATGGGAATAAACCATAATTATTTCATGTTGTCACAATACTGGAGTTTTTTATATTATATTTTAATGATAACATACCTGTCAGTGGAAATGTCCTGAGTCGTTATCAGCACAAGCAGCAGTGACTGAGGCCAGCTCCCCCCGGGCGTGTTTGGGTCTGCAGAGCCCTGAGGGGACAGTCCCTGAATCCCTGACAGTCCCTGCTCCAGCTGCAGAGCTGCACCAGCGACCCCGGCACAGCATGGTGGGGAATGGATCCCAAATCCCAGCACAGCATGGTGGGGAATGGATCCCTAATTCAATCACAGAATGGATCCCTAATCCCAGCACTGAATGAATCCCCAATCCCAGCATAGAATTGATCCCTAATCCCAGCACAGAATGGATCCCTAATCCTGGCAGGGAAGGATCCCTAATCCCAGAATAGAATTGATCCCTAATCCCAGCACAGCACAGTGGGGAATGGATCAATAATCCCAGCAGAGAATGGATCCCAAATCCCAGCACAGAACAGTGAGGAATGGATCCCTAATCCCAGCAGGGACTGGATCCCTAATCCCAGCACTGAATGGATCCCTAATCCCAGCACAGCACAGTGGGGAATGGATCCCTAATCCCAACAGGGAATGCAGCCATAATCCCAGCACAGCAGGGATGGATCCTTAATCCCAGCACAGAATGGATCCCTAATCCCAACACAGCAGAAAATGGATCCCCAATCCCAGCAGGGGATGGATCAATAATCCCAGCACAGAATGGATCCTAATCCCAGTAGGGACTGGATCCCTAATCTGATCACAGAGTGGATCCCAAATCCCAGCACAGTGGGGAATGGATCCCCAGTCTCAGCACAGCACGGTGGGGAATGGATCCCTAATCCCAGCAGAGAATGGATTCCCAATCCCAGCACAGAATAGACAATAATTCCAGCACAGAATGGATCCCTAATCCCAGCACAGCACAGTGGGGAATGGATCCCCAATCCCATCACAGAGTGGATCCCCAGTCCCACTGCAGAGTGGATCCCCAATCCCATCACAGAATGGATCCCCAACCCCATCACGGAACAGATCCCTCACCTCTGTCAGTGCCCCTGCCCTGGCCAGGGGCAGGTTTGGGAACCCCAGGCCCCCTCCTGTCCTTGTCCCCAGCTCTGGGGCCAGCCAGGGGCTGAGCCCTCCCCGTGCCCCTGGGCTGTGCCACCATCCCCTGAGCAGAGCCGGGCTAAAGGCCAATAAAAACTCTCCAAAAGGAGCTGCTCCCCTCTTTGATAACCAAATATTGATGATAATTCCTGCTGCGGCTCCTGCACGGGCAGGTGGTGAGGGCAGCTCACAATAAATATTCATATCCAGAGTTCATACCAGAACATTTTCTTTACCACTTCCACTTTACTTTTCTGTAGCTGCTGGAGAAGCAGGCATATTAGAATATTAATTTTCCGCTTTACTGGAATGATTTCAGAGTCAAGTGCCGTCGGAAGAGCGAATGCAAATGGGAGAAGAGAGGGTGGGGCTCTCACTAATCCCTTTCAACGCCGTGGAAAAAAGCTCTGTTTATTTGCATTTCCCTTTTCCGAGTCCTCTCCAGACGTTTAAAAGCCGCTTTGGAGGGGGTTCAGGGGATTTAAGGAGAGGTGAAGCGCGGATCCCATGGGTGCTGCCCATCCCTGCAGGATCCTGCCCAGGAGCAGGGGCTGCCCCAGGCTCAGGGCTCAGGACAGAGCCAGGCCAGGGCCCAACTGGGCATTTTCTGCTCAATCTGCTCATCATCCCGTGCAAGCTTTGCATTTCCTCATTTAAATTCCTCTCCCTGGTCTGAGGAGAGGAGGGAGAAGCAGTTTGGGGAATTCCAGCCCAGCTCCAGGAGAGTCCAGCCCAAACTGGGGGCACAAACCGAAGGTCAAGCTCAAAGCAGCCTGGGCCGGGCTTTGCTGGGCTCAGCTGCCACACGGGGACTTCGTATCAAACAGTAAATTGGGAGTTTGTCTTCTGCACAGAAAGCTGTTCCCTGAGCAGGGAGGGAGGGATGTCCCCAAAAGACCTTCCTGATGAAGGCAGTATTGCTGTGTGGAGAGCAATAATGTTCAATTTTAATTAGCTGCTAATATTTCGGGAGGGCGGTTGGGGGTTTGTACACAGTGATATTGGCAGTTTGTTCATTTTGTGGAATTTAATATTGGATCAATTGGTTTCTGCAGCTGGGGAGAAGGGTCTTGGTACTGTTTGAGATAAAAAATGCCATCTCTCTCTACAATAAATCCAATCCAATCATTATTAAATCTTTTGGTAAATATCCTGAAGAAATTAGGGCTCCTAGTGTTTGTGCTCATGGATCAAGGAGGGAAAGGCAGAGTCAGATGGTTTCCAGGTAGGCAAACAGGGAGAGTTAATTTCAGGCCGTGGATGGGTGAATAAATAAATAAACCAACATCAGCAGGAGCCACAGACACTGGGCTGGCTCCAGGTGCCAGGAGAGCAGGAAACGCTCCAGGCACAAACACCTTGTGCAGAACGTGAGAACACAGAGCTGGGGATTGATCAGGACAGAGCTGGGGATCCATCAGAACAGAACTGGGGACTCATCAGGACAGAGCTGGGGATTGGTCAGAACAGAGCTGGGGATCCATCAGCGCCCAGTTCTTCCAACCCAGCTCTCCCAGCTCTCCCAGCTCAGCTCTCCCAGCTCTCCCAGCGCTCCCAGTCCAGCTCTCCCTGTTCACCCAGCTCTCTCAGCTCTCCCAGCTCTCCCATCTGGCCCAGCCCAGCTCTCCCAGCTCTCCCAATCCAGCTCTCCCAGCCCAGCTCTCCCAGTCCAGTTCTCCCAGCTCTCCCAGCTCTCCCAGCCCCGTTGCCGCTCTCTCCAAGGCAGACACAAATGTGCCGAGTTTGTAATTCCCAGTGATTTGTCTCTGCAGCCTCCAAGGTGTGGGGAAGGCATTAATTCCCCTCGTGCCTGAGCCCCTGCAGGCTGTGCTGTGTTTGTCCTGTCCAGCACAGCTGTGCTTTCTGGATCAATCCCTGCTGTCCAGCATTCCACACTTCCCACGCCTGCCACGGGCAGCCGGGACAAACCTGCTGCTGCTATCAGATCACATTTGAAATTTTGATACCTGCTTTAAAAGGGCAAACGCTGCCAGCTGACAAATAAGAAGTGGCCCTTTTGTATTCCATTCCATTCCTATCCATTTTTCATGCCTTAGCAAGGTGAAGCTTTCCAATCAAGGAGCGGCAGCGTGGGCAAGTGCAGATAATATATTTTGATATTTTGATGGAGGTCTGTAATGAATATGGTATTTATGAAGACGCAAGTCATTAAAGGAAACCTTGCATGGCTGTTGCACATTATTTTATTGATTTTTCCAAATGCACAGATCAAGGCGAGGATCACACTTTACAAGAAACGTTTCAATTTCCAATCTTTAATTTGATAAAGCATCCCAGGCGATTTGTGCCGTGGAGGCTTGGTGGGTTCATTGCCTCCACACACACCGTGAATTCTCAATTCAGGCTGTGCTTGGGAGGCCTGGAGAGCGCTGCTGGAAGTTTGGAGAGCAGGTGGAGGTCACTGTTCCTCCTCCCAGTGCTTTATTCCCATGTGCTGTGCAGGGTAAGCTGAGGTAGTCCCAGCTCCACTCCTCACTGCTGAGGGCAGGAGCTCCTTATGCGCACAGCAGGCGTCAAACAGAAACTCCTGGGCACGAGGAATCATTTTATTGACAGAATAATGCCTGGCTACCAGCTCTGAGAGCTCCCCGTGCCCTCCTGCCCACCCCACCCATCACCGGTGTCCGTGCACAGCTGGGGCTGCCTCCAGATGCTGCACAGCTGGCCAAACCTCTGCCCTGGGGCTGCACTCCTGAGGAGCAGCCCCTTTACTGGTGCTGCTCACTGCAACCACTGCATCTTTGGGGGGCCCAGAGCCTCTCCATGGGTTGGGTTCCATGAGCTGGATCCACAGCCTGGGTTCCAAAGCCTGGGTCCCATGGCCTGGGTTCCATGGGCTGGGTTCCATGGCCTGGATCCCATGGCCTGGGTTCCATGGGTTGGATCCCATGGGCTGGGTTCCATGGCCTGGATCCCATGGGCTGGGTTCCATGGCCTGAATTCCATGGGCTGGATCCCATGGGCTGGATTCCATGGGCTGGATCCTATGGCCTGAATTCCATGGGCTGGGTTCCATGGCCTGAACTCCATGGGCTGGATCCCATGGGCTGGATCCCATGGGTTGGATCCCATGGGCTGGGTTCCATGGGCTAGGTTCCACAGCCTGGGTTCCATGGCCTGGGTTCCACAGCCTGGGTTCCATGGCCTGGGTTCCATGATCTGGATTCCATGGCCTGGGTTCCATGGGCTGGATCCCATGGACTGGGTTCTATGGGCTGGGTTCTATGGCCTGGGTTCCATGGCTCTGCAGCCAGGGTGTTCCCAGGACAGCCTGTGTGGAGCTGGTGGTGCTGGGGGTGCCTGCACTGGGGTGGGTCACCCTGGGGTGCTCAGCCCAGCCCTGGGCCACCTGGAGCTCCTCCCTGGCCCCCTGGATGGGACCATCAGCAGGGAACAGACTCGAGCAAAGGGGATCCATATGGATGAGGCAGTGCCTCCATCCTGCTGGATGCTACTGCCTTCCCAGCAGCATTAATGTAATTTCCAATGAATTTTCATGAGACAGAAACCTTTCCCACTCCCTGTCACACTCAAGCAAAACTCCTTTGGGTCTGCAATGTCTGCATTAAACACCAGGTGACTGCCTGATTCTCAAGAGTATTTTATGATAAATAAATTCTCCTTTTGTCTTGGGAGCCATTATCCTCTCGCTGCCTAAGAAGGGTCTATTATTTGGGTTGTGCTGCTGACATCCTGCTTTTTAAGAACAATGTAGATTATTATCCCTAAGTGGAGGAATCACAGTGCTTTATGGAAACCCAGATCTCTTACTGAACTCAAGCTTTGTTGACCCAAATCTGCAGTTTCCAGATTTTTACTCCTGTATTGTGCTCTCCATGTCAGCTTTCTGAAGCAGCTCCTGCTCACAGCTGTGCTCCTGGGTTTGAGCATTTGAGCATCTCCATTCGCCAGCTCTGCTTTCCTCACTCTCAATAAAGATTCACTTGGGGGGATTTACCTTTTATTAAACTGCTTTTCCTTTGTTGTGCTCACTTTGCAGACTATGGGACATTCCCAGGACGTGCGTGTGTGCAGGGCTGAGGCATCCAGGGATGGGATGGGTGATCAGGGATGGGGTGATCAGGGATGAGATGGGATGTCCAGGGATGGGGTGTCCAGGGATGGGGTGGTCAGGATGGGGTGATCAGGGATGGGGTGCCCAGGGATGGAATGGGGTTCCCAGGGATGAGATGTCCAGGGGTGGGGTGCACAGGGATGGGATGGGGTGTCCAGGGATGGGGTGATCAGGATAGGATGGGGTGTCCAGAGATGGGGTGCCCAGGGATGGGGTGCCCAGGGATGGGATGGGATGGGATGGGATGCCTGCTCAGTGGCAGGGCCTGTTATAATGGTTCCACTATGCAAGAAAGCACAAGAGAGGAAAACTGTCTGAGCCCTTCAGCGGAGCATGGGAGAAATGCACAAAGGACACAGCTGGAAACAGTCCTGCCTCGGTGTGCTGCCTGCCAGCCTCAGCCAGGGAGAATGAGATGGGGTTTGTGACCAAAAAGTGAGAAATTATATTGTCAAGGTAGCAAATGCCTCAGTGGGATTCTCAATGGCACCTGCAGGAGCTGCAGACACTGGTGGGAGAGAAGAAATGTCCCCAGGAGAGGGGCTGGGAATCAATTCCTTCCTTCCTTCCTTCCTTCCTTCCTTCCTTCCTTCCTTCCTTCCTTCCTTCCTTCCTTCCTTCCTTCCTTCCTTCCTTCCTTCCTTCCTTCCTTCCTTCCTTCCTTCCTTCCTTCCTTCCTTCCTTCCTTCCCCAGCTGTTCCCTGACAGAGGTCATATCTGATATTGATATTTTACAAATTTATATTTCCTCCCTTACGTTGCAAATGCCTTCACGATTAGTTTTACCAGGTGACAAAGTCCTGCTGGAAGTTCGAACACTCAAAGATTTTCCTTTTTATTTTTCATCAGGTGAACCTGGAAGCACGCCCTGCTCTGGATCTCTGGAACTCTGGATCTCTCAATCTCTGTAGCTCTGTATCTCTGTATCTCTGTATCTCTGTTCCTCTGTATCTCTGTACTTCTGTATTTCTGTAAATATGTGTCTCTGTACCTCTGTAAATTCATATCTCTGTATCCCTGTATCCCTGCATTTCTGTATCTCTGTATCTCTGTACCTTTCTAAATCTCTCTTTGTACCTCTGTATCTCTGTATCCCCGTATCCCTGTTATCTCTGTAACTCTCTATCTCTGTACCTCTGTATATCTCTGTATTTCTGTACCTCTGTACCTCTGTAAATCTGTAAATCTGTATCTCTGTACCTCTGTGTCTCTCTGTATCTCTCTATCTCTGTATCTCTCTATCTCTGTATCTCCTCTATCTCTGTACCAGTGTCCCCGGTCCTGGCTCCCTGGGTGCAGTTCCTGTCCCCACCTCTCCAGCCCCCTCGTTCTTGCCTGCTTTGCTCTCATTTCTCCCCTCCCTACGTCAGGTGCAGCGAGGAAGGTGTTGCAGAGGTTGAGAGGAGCTGTTAGAACTAATTTCCATTCTGCTGGATGGTTTAGCATAAGCTCTGCAACTGCATTTTAAGGAGGCTGTGGAGTGGGAGATGCAGCCTAGGGGCAGGAAAGTAATCTAATCAAGGTACACAACAGAAAAGTTAATTAAGGCACCCTGGAGCTCATGGTCTTCTAGGATGGAGTGACTCCAGCAGGGGACGAGGGAAGAGCCCCAGATGTCACCTACCTGGACTTGTGCAAGGCTGCAGCACAGTCCTGCCCAATTGCCTCCCCTGGGGATTGCAGAGACGTGGATTTGGTGGATGGGCTGTTGTGGGGGGAGGGATTGGTTGGACAGTGACAGCCAGAGGGACCTGGGCACATCCAGGGGGTCCTGGGCACAGCCAGAGGGTTTGGGCACATCCAGAGTGACCTGGGCACAGCCAGAGGGTTTGGGCACAGCCAGAGAGCCATGGGCACATTCAGAGGGACCTGGGCACATCCAGGGGGTCCTGGGCACATCCAGAGTCCTGGTCCCCTGCTGGAACCCAGCAGCTGCCTCTGCCCCCAGCTGGGGCTGCTCCTCACTCAGCCCAGCTAGAACTGGCAAAAACAACCCTGCAGTGCTGGGAACTGGTTTCTTATTGATCTGATTTGGACAATTTACTCGTCTGCTGCTTTTTTTTTTTTTTTTTTTTTTT
>VRYO01002482.1:16273052-16285973 GCA_009812075.1 Sialia sialis
TCTCCTCTCCTCTCCTCTCGCCGGGATTCTCGCTTGGCTGCAGAGGAAAGGCAGATGGCCTCACTGTGCGCCGTAGCCAGAGCAGGCTCCTGTTTATGCAAACCTTCCAAGATTTGGCAATGTGCAAAGCCCAGGCTGGGGCAGCCCAAAGCACATTTGTGCAAGAGGCTCTGTGAAATGAAACAAAACAGTACAAGCTGTGGGCACTGCCTGTCAACACGGAAACAACCCCCAGCCCCGGGCGCATATGCTGGGGAATTTCAGGGATGGGGGGAGTGAGATCCGACGGAAAAATCTGCAGCAGCCCAAGATCCCCCCAGCCTGCCCAATTAATATTCCTTCTCATTAAAACTGCCATTAACCTGCTTGTTAAATTACCATGTTTATTAATAAAAAAAACCCTAAAACACACACATAGCCTGTAATGACAGAGCATCAAACAAGGAAAAAAAGAAATGCTAATTTCAAGTGAAGGCATGAAGAGGTCAGCAGTATTTTATCCTGTTATTGCTGCCTCCTCCATATGGTTATATTTTCCATTTTGGTTTTTCTGTGACAAGAGGTGAAGACCCGGGAACGCATGAACATGATTAATTATTTGCAGAAAAATAACTTCTCAAACTTTTACATTTTAAATGGAAAGGAGGAAAAAAACCCCAGTGAGTGTGAGAAGCGCTGGAGAGTGGGCAGGAAACAAAAGAGGTGAGAACGCAGAACGAGGTGAGAACGCAGAACGAGGTGAGAACACACACGGAGAACGCGCGGGGTCTGCTCTGCCCCACCTGACAGCACCAGGGAAAACTGAGAGAAACTTCCACAGCCCAGAGTGACAGAACCACGGAATATCCGAGATACCTGAGCTGGGTCATGGAAGCTGAGAGAATTTTCCAGCAGCCCGAAATCACAGAACCATGGAATATCTGAGATAGCTGAGATACCTGAGCTGCAGTGAGCCCACAGGGTCACGGACCCAGCTCCTGCCCGGGCCAGCCCCAGAGCCCTCCCCGTGCCAGGACAAAACTCTCAGGTTTGGTGTCCAGAGGGGAGACACACTCATGCCTCAGATCCCCCCAGTCCCTCCCAGTCCCTCCCAGTCCCACGGGCTCTCCTATTCCAGGAGGTGCCAGCTGAGCTCAGTCCCAATGTGCAGGGTTTGGGTTTGCAGGGTTTGGGTTTGCAGGGTTTGCAGGTTTGGGTTTGGGTTTGCAGGGTTTGCAGGGTTTGGGTTTGCAGGGTTTGTAGGTTTGGGTTTGCAGGTTTGGGTTTGCAGGGTTTGCAGGTTTGGGTTTGCAGGGTTTGGGTTCGCAGGGTTTGCAGGTTTGGGTTTGCAGGGTTTGTAGTTTTGGGTTTGCAGGGTTTGGGTTCACAGGGTTTGCAGGTTTGGGTTTGCAGGGTTTGCAGGGTTTGGGTTTGCAGAGTTTGCAGGTTTGGGTTTGCAGGGTTTGCAGGGTTTGGGTTTGCAGAGTTTGCAGGTTTGGGTTTCCAGGGTTTGCAGGGTTTGAGCTGCTCTCAGCCTTGCACTCGTGCTGCTTCTCCTCCCCTGAGCTGGGGTGGTCAGAGCTGACATTTGGGGCACAGCTGCAATCTGCTTTTTATTGTTAACACTTGTCCCTTCCCAGCCCAAAGAGGTGAATTTTCTGTCCTACCAGCAGAACTGCAAATTCCAGTTTTGTGGGGAAATGTCCCTTCCCAGAAATCACAAACCTCTGTGTGAACCACTCCAGTGTGGCATTGTCCCTGCCCTTCAGCCCTAATTCTGCAAATTCCAGCTCTGGGGGGGCAATGTCCCTTCCCAGAAATCACAGATCATGGTGTGAACATTGCCGGGGTGGCACTGTCCCTGCCCTGGGCTCATGGGGGGCTAATTTTGCAAATTCCAGCTCTGGGGAGCAATGTCCTGCCCTCCTGCAGCCCCGTGAATTCCAGGCTATGTCACCATGTCCCTTCCCTTAGAAATTCCGTTTTCTTTCTAGCACGAGTCTGTAATTGTGATTGACTGCAGTGGTTTTATCACACTGCAGGATTGGTGAGAGCGCTTTGGACTCACTTACATAATTTTCCCCTCATGAGGAGTTGGATAACAATGATTAAAAGATCCTTTATTCTCTTTAGTGCACACACAGTGCATGTTTCTTGGAAGCAGCTCGGCACTTCTTTTCTGAAAGACCAAATGTTCATCCACATCATCATTTAAATTCGCTGCATTTCCTGCAAGAATTCCCACCCACCTCAGCCAAACCTGTGTCACACTGCAATCATATTTAATAATAATCCTGAGAACACAGCTCTGGTTTCACACACAGCTCTAACAGAGACGCAGGAAACCTTCAGGGAGCACGAGGAGAAAGTGGAGCCTCGCTGGGAGCGATGTCAGTGGGAGAAAACCACCGTGTGTTTGTGTAAAAAAGTTAATTTGCTCCATAAATGAGGCAAAATAAACACACAGAGGAAATGCCATTATTCCCCTGACAATGAGGTTAAATAAGCACTTGATGGGGAGTTCTCAAAGGCGTTTGTGTACAGGAGAGATACTCATCTCAGTGCATGGTGTTAGGCATGGTAATAGAATTAAAACGAATTAAAACTCAGCTCTTATCTGTTCAGGGGAAAAAAGCACAAGATATTAAAGCAAAGAGGATCAATTTGTGCCTTCCTAATTGGAAATTCTTAGTATGAATGAAATTATGCAAAAATCGCTGTCCTTTAATTTTCTTTGGTTTTCAGTGCTGTGGAGATCCAAGGAGCTCAAGTCAAATGCAATTTCAGCTGCCAGAGCTGGGCAGGAAAATTATTACTGAGAGAAAAAAAAAAAAAGGAGAAAAAAACCCAAAAAGCCAAGGCTGAGCCGATCTCTGGGTGAGCATTTGCAGTCCCTGTTCCTGCTGTGAGTGCTTCTCACACTCGCTGATGAATTCCCAGCACAGCTCAGCACGGAGCTCTCCCTCCCTGCTCCAGCCCGGCTTCCTCAGCCGCCAGGGAGGAGCTCGTGATTGATCCCAAATCCTAGAGCCAGAGTCTATTTAGAGTGAAAACTAGATCCACCTCCTGCCTGGCAGAGCCGAATTAAGAACTTTTTATCCTGATTTTACCATACTTCTTTTTATCATGCTTTTTTTATCACTTTCTTCCTTTTTATCATACCTTCCCTTTTATCCAGGGTTCTCCTTTTGCCCCAGAGAATGAATTTATTTATTTGGAGAGACTTCCAGCTGGCCAGGGGTCCAGTGACCATTAGGGACCATTCTGGACCATTTGAGGAGGCTGGTGCTGTCAGCAAAGCGCACCAGGGCTCTCTCCAGTTGCATCAGAGCGAGTTCTCTGGGCTGGTTCTGGTTTGATTCAAGGCAGCAGTTATGTTCCAGTGCTGACAGGCAGACACTCCTGCAGCTGGCACTGAGCACTGGGGGCGTTTGGGTGAGCACTGGGAGCACCCAAACTATCCCAGCCGTGCCCTGGCACCAGTGCAGAGCATTCAGTGTTCTGGATTATGGCACAGAACACTTCAGTGTTCTGCTGGATTGTGATACTGGAGACAAACACAGAACAATTCAGTGTTCTGCTGGATTTTAGCACTGCAGTAAACACAGAACAATTCAGTGTTCTGGATTGTGGCACTGAACAATTCAGTGTTCTGCTGGATTGTGGAACTGAACAATTCAGTGTTCTGGATTTTGGCAGTGCAGATAAACAGAACAATTCCATGTTCTGCTGGATTTTGGCACTGGAACACAGAACAATTCAGTGTTCTGCTGGATTTTGGCACAGAACCATTCCATGTTCTGGATTTTGGCACTGCAGATGAACACAGAACAATTTCATGTTCTGCTGGATTTGGGCACTGCAGTAAACACAGAACAGTTGAGTGTTCTGCTGGATTTTGGCACTGGAAATGAACACAGAACAGTTCAGTGTTCTGCTGGGTTTTGGCACAGAACAATTCCATATTCTGCTGGATTTTGGCACTGCAGTAAATACAGAACAATCCAGCGTTTCACTGGATTTGGGCACTGGACACAAACACAGAACAATTCCATGTTCTGCTGGATTTTGACACTGCAGTAAACACAGAACAATTCAGTGTTCTGCTGGATTTTGGCACAGAACAATACAGTGTTCTGCTGGATTTGGGCACTGCAGTAAACACAGAACAATTCAGTGTTCTGCCTGATTTTGGCACTGCAGATAACCACATCCCTGAGCCCGTGTGTGCAGGGAGATGTGAGCAGACACACTGCACCAGGGCAGCAGCCCTGATCCCAACCCCAGGAGAAAGGCACACAGCAAATCTATCAATTACCAGCACATTAATGTCATGGGGAGACACTCTGTGATGTTTGTGGTCATTCTTAATCCAATAAAATTGCCTGGGGTTTTATCTGTGAATTTAGAATATGATAAAGAAATGACTTCAGGAAATGAAGATGAAAGGGTTCTTTTTTTAGCCTCTCACAGAGCTGCATATCAAATTGTTCAGGGGAAGCGGGAGGTGTTTACTGCTGCCAGCCCTGCCGGCTCGGGTCGAGCTGGGAAGGACCAAGTGATGTCTTTAGTGATGAAAGGGCAGATAAAAGAGAGCAGGGATGGGGCTGAGAGCTCCGTGTGTGTGCCAGGCTCTGCCCCGAGCCCAGCCAGCCCCGCCAGGGGATGGTCACTGCTGGCCACCCTGCAGGGGATGGTCAGTCCTGCCAGGGGATAGTCACTGCTGCCAGGGGATAGTCACTGCTGGCCACCCTGCAGGGGATGGTCACTGCTGGCCACTCTGCAGGGAATGGTCTCTGCTGCCAGGGGATGGTCACTGCTGGCCACCCTGCAGGGGATGGTCACTGCTGGCCATCCTGCAGGGGATGGTCACCGCTGGCCACTCTGCTTTGGCCACAGCTTCTCTGCTTCCCAGTATCCCGAGCTGCTCCCGTGTCCTCTCCTGCAACTGGGAACTCTTGTGTTTTCTCATGGCAGTGAGCAGCACAACTTGCAAAGAAACATTTCCTTTGGAATGTTAATGTGCCGTCTCTCACCCTCCCCGGGTCTATATTTATCCCTGTACGTGAGAAGAGGGAAACAGCGAGATCCCTCGGGCTGCTGTGCGTGCTGCCGGCACTCAGGGATGTTTGGCTATCCGAGCACAGGCTGGGAGGGCTGGGTGCCCTTTTGGGACCCCAGCAGA
Organism: Sialia sialis; assembly: GCA_009812075.1. Classification (NCBI taxonomy): domain Eukaryota; kingdom Metazoa; phylum Chordata; class Aves; order Passeriformes; family Turdidae; genus Sialia; species Sialia sialis. The sequence goes on from VRYO01002482.1 coordinate 16,278,217, forward strand.
GCCCCGGCTCCATCCCCGGGAGCTCAGAGCATCCTCCCGGCCCGGGGCAGCTCCTTCTGCCAGGGTCCCATCCAGGAGCCCCGACCCAAACCCAAACCCAAACCCAAACCCAAACCCAAGCCCAAACCCAAACCCAAATCCAAACCCAGCAGCAGCAGCAGCGGGGCTCCCTGCCCTCCCCAGCATCCAAACACTCGCTTTTCAATTGCCATTTGTTCTGCGCAGAGCAGAAAACCAAGACCATTTCTGTTTATGTTCCATTTCTTTTGCTGACATTTTTATGAGAAGAGAAGCAGTGAGAAACTCTGAAAGGAGCTGGGAGCAGGACCGAGCCCCGTGTGGGCATAGCCCGGAGAGCATGGCTCGGGAACGGAGCAGAAATTCCATGAACTTAGCACCTTTTTAATCCTTTCAGTGGAAGGAATGCAAGAAAAGAGGAATCGATGTGGTTTGTGTTCCTCTCTTGTCTACAGGCTCCAGCAATGAGAGGAGAGCCCCTGAGGGATCTGTTTGGGATCTGTGTGGGGTCTGGGATCTGGTTGGGATCTGGTTGGGATCTGAGATCTGTTCGGGATCTGTCTGGGGTCTCAGATCTGATTGGGATCTGCTTGGGGTCTGGTCAGGATCTGAGATCTGTTTGAGGTTTGATTGGTGTCTGTTTGGGATCCATTCAGGATCTGTTCTAGATATGATTGGGATCTGGTCAAAATGTATTTGGGATCTGTTCTGGATCTGTTTGAGATCTGTTTGGGGTCTGATTTGGATCTGTTCTGGATCTGTTCGGGGTCTGGTTTGGATCTGATTGGGATCTTTTCAGGATCTGTTTGGGATCTTTTCAGGATCTTTTCAGTATCTGTTCTGGATCTGTTCAGGGTCTGATTGGGATCTGTTCAGGATCTGTTCTGGATCTCTTCAGGATCTGATTGGGATCTCTGTGGGACCCATTCCCAGGCTCCTCACCCTCATCCTTCAGGTCCCAGTTGACCTGCAGTGTGGGACAGCCCCAAAACCACAGAGCAGTTTCATTCTCTTTGCTGCTCCTCTCTCCTGCAGCAGAGGGAACCTTCCCAAAACGGAGCATGCCAACCCAGCCCCTCTTCCTCCCATCTCACCTGCACCCTCCTCTATTAAAACCAGAAACTACAATGTTTGAATAAAATAACCCCCAGAGGCAGGACCTTAATGACATCTTACAAAGTTGTGCCACCTCAAAATAAATTATTAAACTTGCCATGTTAAATTCTTTTTATTGCTGTAAAGGAGCTCAAGTATTTTTAATTTTAGAAGCTCATATATCCTCCTGTTTGATTTTTATGATTAAACAGGGCAGAAACTGGTGGCAATCACCTACTTGCCTTCAATTGCATGCATTACAGCAGTGAAATCAAACCACACTCTGCCACGATTTGCTGGATTATTAATAGTGCTGCCAAGCTCATTACATTATAATTTAAAGACAGATCTAGCACAGACACGTGTGAAGGATGGTCTGAGATCAGGCCCTACAGCAAATTGCTTGAATCTTCATCTAATTAGCCCAGAAGAGCCACTGGTACCAGGCTCACGTCTGGCAGGGAATTTGTGAGAATGAGATGGGTGCAGGAAATGCAGGGGGAGACTTGGGGTGTTTGCCCTGTGGGAAAATGAACAGCCAGGGCTCCAGGACCCCCAGTGCCTTTGGCTCATCCCCAGCGCAGGGTTTTGCCAGGGAACGGGGAGGAGGGTTTTGGGAACAGGGAGGAGGGTTTTCGTAGCATGGAGGAGGATTTGAGGAACATGGAGGAGGGTTTTGGGAACAGGGAGGAAGATTTTGGGAAGGGGGAGGAGGATTTGGGGAATGAGGAGGAGGATTTTGGGAATGAAGAGGAGGGTTTTGGGAATGGGGAGAAGCATTTTGGGAACATGGAGGAGGATTTTGGGAATGAGGAGGAGGAAGATTTTGGGAATGAGGAGGATTTTGGGATTGGGGAGGAGGATTTTAGGATCAGGGAGGAGGATTTTGGGATCAGAGAGGTTTCCCTGCTCCAAGGGCTGCGGGCAGCAGCACAGCCAGGATTTTTCACGCCTAAAGTTCAGCTCCATTTCAGAGCAGCAGTTGAACAGTTTGACCTCCACCAAATGCTCTGCCTGGCTGCAGACTGCGAGGCAGAGGATAAATCCATGAGCTCGAGCAGGCATCTGAGTCATAATCACTTCAGCACCCAATACATAACCGAATATTGCTCTTAATTAATGAGACAATTAGACTTTGATTATGGCACTACAGTGCCCATTACCATTTTTATCTATCATGACCCTCTTGTACAAAGCATCCACTTTTCCTTATATGCTGCTGCATTTCTGCCTGGCACAATGTCAGACAATAATTTATATAACAGCACGGACTGGATGAGAATTCCAAAGCATCCCAGTCAGCTGTGCTGGGATCCTGTGCCCAGTGAGCACTGTGCCCATTCTGGGGTCACTCTGCTCCCCCAGAGCCCAGCCCTGCTCCCCTGAGTCACAATCTCACAGTCCACACTTTGTGCACAGGCTCCTGTGGCACTGTTACAGGTAATAAAGCAATCAAGCCAAATTAAGAACGATTAAAGAAACAATTTTAATTTCGCCACCGAAATACAGTCCTCGATAGGCACAATGAGAAAGGACAACACCGAGCCTGGGGTCGGTGCTGGGTGAACACACTGATCCATTTTTTATCGCTTCGGATCCCCAGTGTTCACCCCACTGTCTCAGTCAGTCCTGGTTTTATACAGTTCTTCTAGCCCGGAGCAAAAGTCCTCCTTTCCTGTCATGGTTTCACAAATTCATGTGGCCTCCTTTCTCTGCGCTGGACTGGACAAAGCCATTTCTGGGCAACGATGAATTCTGATGAGTGCCAATTTTGGTTTAGGGGAACCTGTATTGAGATGTAGTTTTTCTTGAGGGTGTTGATTTTGGTTTTTGGTTTAGAGGAACCTGTATTGAGATGCATTTTTTCTCGAGGCTGTTGATTTCAGTTTTTGGTTTACAGGAACCTGTATTGAGATGTAGTTTTTCTCGAGGATGTTGATTTTGGTTTGTGGTTTACGGAACTCTGTATTGAGATGTATTTTTTCTTGAGGGTGCCGATTTTGGTTTTTGGTTTAGGGGAGCCTGTATTGAGATGTAGTTTTTCTTGAGGATGTTGATTTTGGTTTTTGGTTTAGAGGAAGCTGTATTGAGATGTAGTTTTTCTCGAGGATGTTGATTTTGGTTTTTTGGTTTAGGGGAGCCTGTATTGAGATGCATTTTTTCCCGAGGGTGCCGATTTTGGTTTGTGGTTTACGGAACCCTGTATTGAGATGTATTTTTTTTCCAGGACTCTGGTTATCTCGATTGGCGATATTATCGAGTGCTCATCCATCGCTGGGTGTTTCCGGGACTGTCATTGTAACGAGTCACCTCCGCTGGAGCCGGTTCTAATAACTTGTTCATCTCGGCTTTGTCCGCTGTTGCAACTCTGTGAGGCAATCCTTCCTTCTCACTGCGGCGTTCTTAAAGCTCCTTTATTAATCTCTTTATTTATACGGACATTATTTATCTTTCATAAATCACAAATTAACACAAATTACCTTACAGCATACATCACAGCTCCAAGGGAACCAGGAATAAATAAATAAAGAAATAAATAAATGGCAGCGTGCCTTGTGACCAGGAGCCACCCAGTGATGTGCAGAGCACACAAAGCTCTGCCTGCAGCGCTGGGGAGCAAAGGGACGTTTCCTCTAGCATGTGGATTTATTGTTCCACTGTGAACTCAAATATTTGCTATTTAAATTTTTGCCTCGGCATCCAGAGAAAACAAAGCCGGCAATTCAAAGTGCCTCAGATATATATTAATATTTCTTGGGTTTCCAAATGCGTGTGGAGATCAAATCCACTGCTGCTGTGCCAGCTTCCCTTTCATGTGGGGCTTCCCATCAAAGCTGATTTTTGTTCAACAAGTGAAGCAAAGTGCAGAAACCCTGGAAGAAGCCAGTGGGAGTGGGAAGGTAAAACCCAGGTCAGAGCATCCCTGCTCCAGTGGCACTGCAGATGTGCAGGTGCCACCTGTAAATCTCTGTGTGATGGTGTCATGAAAATGAATCCACCAACACCAGAGGGTCATGTCCAAACAGGAGCCAGAGGCACCCTTTTGCTTTATTCCAATAAAGGCAGAGGCCCTGGGGCATCCACTGGGCTCTCTCAGATTTTTGGAGGACTCAGCCTCCTTTTTATCCCAATTTCCTGAGTGCATTTCCCTCTCTCTGTTCCCATTGCTGAGGTGCTTGAGAGGCTCAGACTTCCCAAACACTGATATCTGAGATTCCCCTCTCATGTATAACGCTCACTTTTAATTTTTAATTCTTATAGAATTCATACTTTCCCCCCCATTGTTTCTTTCATCTTCCAATACCCGGTGTAATTTCTACAGTTTGTTTGTAAAGGCAAATGTTTTTTTCCATTCATCAATCACTGGAATCAACCCCATTGTTTCTTTTCTCTCTCAGTGCTGGTCTTATCCACCAGCAGATCCAGAGTTTGTTTGTAAAGACAAATCCAGGTTCCTCCCAATGTTTCACAGCACCTGGAGCATCACAGACCCTGCCAGCCCCTGTGGAGCTCTCACAGTGCTGGGACACTGCACACACTCCTGGGTGGGACAGCCCTGCACAGTCCATGAGCTCAGAGGAGAAGTGCCATGGTTCAGCTGCTGCTCAGCAAAACCTGGAACCATTTTCGGATGGACCGTTTTCCTTCCCAGGCAAAAGCAGCTGCTCTCCCGTGGGGCTGGTGGCCACAGCGTGAGCTCTGCCTGCCACAGTTCAGAGAGATACCATCAACATTTCACACACTTTATTTAGGGCAGGAATTGTCTCAGTTCTGACTCCTCGTGCCTTCAAACAGATATTCCCAGAGATGTATGCAGTAATCTAGGAGGAATAAAAACCTTTCCCAGCTTATGAACCCTCCTGGGAACACGAGGATGAGAAGGTGGGGGCAGCTCTCAGCCAGCCCTCCTGCCAGCCCTGAGAGCCTCACAGCCAAGCTGGGGCTGTGGAAGGTGGGGCACGCAAATACCTGACAGAAATTCAGCAGCAAAGGCAGGAAATTCAGGGGGAAGTGAAGCCAGAGCCCAATGCAGCCTGTGCCAAGCTGCCCTGTCCCCTCTGTGCTGCCAGGGGAGGTGTGACAGCCTGGGGACATCTCGTGGCACCTCAGTGAGCCTCGGGAGCTGAGAGGAAAGCTGCACCCACACAAACCCTGCCGGGGGATCTGGGAGGACAGAGGGCCTGGCAGGGGTGGCAGTGTGTCCCCTCTGCAGGGGTGGTGTGCTGAAATGTCCCAGGCCAGCAGGGAGGGACCCTGGCAGGGGACCCTGGGAGGGGACTCTGGGAGGGGACCCTGCCGTGGCAGGGGGATGAGATGCTCTTGAGATCTCTCCCAGCCCAAACCTGCCCGGGGTTCTGTGACGAGCCGGGGAGGAATTTGCCTGAGCCCCTCTGCTCCTGCCCGGCTCCTGCCGGCGGTTCTGGTGCTGTCAGTGCGGGAAACTGGGTACGGAGCGGGGCAGGGCAGCTGTGAACCTGCAGCTTTAACCCCTGCTGGGCTGGACAGCTGTTAACCCCTGCAGCTATTAACCCCTGCTGGGCTGGACAGCTGTTAACCCCTGCAGCTTTAACCCCTGCTGGGCTGGACAGCTGTTAACCCCTGCAGCTGTTAACCCCTGCTGGGCTGGACAGCTGTTAACCCCTGCAGCTGTTAACCCCTGCTGGGCTGGGGCTCTGCAGCTGTTAACCCCTGCTGGAACTGGGCTCTGCTGCCCAGCTCTGCCCTGGGCACCCTGGGTGCTGCCAGGCCGGTGCCAGACGCAGCTGGAGGGGGCAAAGCTGTGTTTGTTCAGGGAGAAGATGGATGAGGAGGCTGCGAGAGCTGCGCCGCTCTCTCGGAGTGATGAACACCCCATAAAGCACTTTGGGAAGCAGTTTGCCGGGCTGTGAGCAGCACTTTACGGCTGCTCTGGCTGTCAGGGTTGCTGGAGTGCTCTGGAAATGGGGCTGTTAATATGCTGCTCACAGCGCTGGGATTTGATCCGCTAATGATGATCACCTGGGGCTCAAAGGCTCTGCGTGTGGCGGGGCTGGCTTCTGCTGGAAATAATAATAACCAGGCGAAACTCATGCACGCTCACATTCCTGCAGTAACTAACAGGATTGTGCTGAGCAATTTGTAGATACGAGCTACACAACAATAGGCAAATCACACTCCTCACGTTTTCTCATTTCCTTTCCTTTACATTCCATTATGTTCCAGGCTAAAAAGTGCTTGCATAGAGACCGTAGCAGTGGCATCCCTTGACATTTTGTGAGTTTAAGAATACAAATACTTTCAAAATTCATATTATAAGCCACTTTCCCACTTTTCCACTGGCAGGGATGGAACAGCCACCCTGCTCTGGGAATTCCATCCCTGCCCACGCTCCCAGGGAGGGATTTGTCCCCCTGTCAGCTGCAGGCCGATGCCTGGTTATGGGGAAGGTCCCAGCAGCTCCCTGAGTTCCCTGATGGATTCCTTGAAACATCGTGGAGCCTGCCAGCAGTTCCTGCAAAGCAAACATAAATTTAAAAATGTGGCGGTAAAAATTTATTTCTATGACACTTTAACACTTGTGTCAAGTGCACATTTAAATTAAAAATGAGCAAGAGACTGAAGTAAGAGATGGGGTGAGTTGGAATGGATCAAAGGAAAACACTCAATCCTTAAGGCACGGCTGAATCCTTGTCCTGTGACAAACACTCCAGCGCTGATTAAAAGCCTGCAAGGTCTCTTCATATTTCTAAGAACAACTTACTCCTCTTGGATGTCGCATTTCTCTGCTATTTGCGGTTTTTGTCACAACTTTTCCCAGTCGTGAGTGTATTTTTTTACGATACTCAGGGAAGAAAAAACACAATCATTATCCGGCAGGATTCTGGGATTTCTGTGCAGTAATGGGGCCCGTTGCTGTAAGAAGCAATAACAGAGCAATGAAGGTGCTGCCATTGTCTTTAAGTGCATCTTAAGTACAGTCATTACAAATTGGACGTGGGTAATTCCACCTGTAGGGGTGGCTGTTCCATCTCCCTCTCCCTCCCCTGCCAGGAGTGTTCCTGAGCTAAATGAGACTTTCCTGAAAGTCGGGAGAGTTGGGAAAGATCCCAGAGAGGCTGGGACTGGGAAATAGATGTTCAGCCACAGGAACGTGTCCTGGGCTGAGCTGCATTTCCCTGCCTGCCTGAGCCGAGCTGCGGAGCATGGACAGGCTCGGGAGGGAGAGCTCCATCCCGAGAGTGAGCTCAGGGAAACTTCCCTGGAGCAGCAGAGCCCTGTGCGGCTCACTGGCACTGCTGCGGCGTGGAGTGATCACAGAACTGGGGAATCCCAGATGGGTTTGGGTTGGGGGACCCCAAATCCCATCCAGGGCCACTCCTGCCATGGGGACACCTCCCACTGTCCCAGGGTATCCCAGTGTCCAGCCTGGTCTGGGACACTGCCAGGGAGCCGGGGACAGCCACAGCAAATCTGGGCAGCCTGTGCCACCCTGCAGGGAACAGTTCCTGTCCCAAATCCCACCCTCACAGGAACAATTCCTGCCTAAATCCCACCCAGCCCTGCCCACCCTACAGGGAACAATTCCTGCCCAAATCCCACCCTGCAGGGAACAATTCCTGCCCCAATCCCACCCAACAGGGAACAATTCCTGCCCCAAATCCCAC
>VRYO01002482.1:16287176-16322343 GCA_009812075.1 Sialia sialis
GGAAGGGAAGGGAAGGGAAGGGAAGGGAAGGGAAGGGAAGGGAAGGGAAGGAGCAAGCCAACATTTGTGACAGGGTTTGGTGGCCAGGGGGCTGTTGGTCAAATTGGAATTGAAGATCCTGGCATCTTTTCAAACCCAAATCAAATAATTTGAGATTGTTGTGAAATCAAATAACGATTTCATGATCTGAGGTCATTCAGCTCATCCTGGGCATCTGAGAGCACGAGGATGAGGGTGACAGTGTTTGTGTCCCGTGGGGGTGTGGGGACAGGCTGTCCCCTGGGGTGGCACAGGAATGAGGTCCCCATAGGGACAGGCTGTGCTCTGGGGTGGCACAGGAATGAGGTCCCTGTGGCTGAGCAGGGTTTGTGCCCAGCTGCAGGTCCCACATCAGCCCCCACAGCCACGGGCACCCCCCTGCTGAAAACAAAAAGCAATTCCTTCTCAGCGGCCTGGCATGTCAATGTGCATCGTGCATATCAAAAATTGCGATCCATTCTGGTTTTAAATAAAAGATGAGGACATTCCAGGAGCCAAATTGCATTTCGGTTCCTGAAGAGGCTCCTTGGGTTTCTGGAATGCTCTGTGAAAATAAAGGGTGGGATGGATCTCTCTGCATGAGTTTGTGTTTTTGGGATAGGATGGATCTCCTGCTTTGGTTTGTATTTTTGGATAGGATGGATCTCCCTGCAGTGAGCAGAGCCTGACCCCACTGCCCTGCCCTCCCTCCCTCACCTCTGGCTCTGGGGATCCATTTCCCCTTTTCTCTGCTCTGTCTGGAACAGTAAATCACATTTTCTGAGCAGCCAGCAGGATGTGTTCCATCCCCAAGGTGAGGTGAGTAATCCTTTCACTGGGTAAAGCACTTGGAGATCATCCCATATAAAAATCACTATAAACGTTTAATATTCTCACAGAAGTAGTGTCAGAGCTGGCTGCCTGGGAACCTGTCCCAGGAGAAAAGGGCAGAGATCAAGGAAAGGATTCAAAAGGGTAATTAAATATTTAATAAAAGCCGTTAAAGAGTGTGGGCCAGGACTGCAGCCAGCAGAAATCACAATGACTCTGCTGGTGGCTCTCTGCTGGGAGAGTTTAAGAGAAGCTGCTTTGGGGTGGCTTCTAAAAGCCTTTGAGATTTGCTGGTGTCACTACAGAACCAGGGAGTGTCAGAGCTGCTGCTTTCCAGCACACCTAATGAGGAAATCAGGGTGAAAATACAGAACTAGCAGTAAAATGTTTTTATGCAGCAAACCTGTTTAAAAATTAAGTGTTGTGGAGCGTGTGCTGTGATGTGCTGCTGGCAGACACTCAGTTTATTCTCCTGGTGGACAAGGAGACTGAAACTCTTCTGCTGGGAGTTTTTGGGAGCAGGTGGGAGTGGGACAGTCCTGTGTTTGGTACCTGGGGGAGCAGGGCTGGGCTGGGCTGGGCTGGGTTGCAGAGCTGTGACAGGCTCAGCAGAGTGCCCCTCTGGATGACCATTAATTATTGTCACTCTAATGAAGGGATGGGATTATGGGCGAGCCCAAAACCATTTATTGCTCAGACAGGAATCAGCCTCAACGCCCTGAGATTTCAGAATTCGGCCATAGCTCCAAAGCGCTCAAGAGATGCTTCCTTCAAAGGCAATACAGAACGTTCTAATCCAATGGAATGGATTAAAATAATAATTAATAATAATTACAGTAATTTCACAATTATAAGGTGCACCTGATTATAAGCCGCACATCCGGGTAGCCGGGTAGACCACGGGATTTGTCCACATATAAGCCGCACTGGAATACAAGCCGCACTTTTTTTTTTTGTTCTGTTTTTTTTGTTTTTTGTTTTTTGTTTTTAAGCGAGGATCCATGTGCAACAAAGCAGCAAATTAGTAGCAGAATGGCGCCAGTGTGGGGTTTGGTGTCAGGTGCTCAAGTTGCAAACAGTTTGCATAGACCAGCCAAGCCTTTAAAGGCAGCCCCAGGCACCCTCCCCGGCCGGCTCTCACTTCCGGGTTGGCATTTCGCTGGGATTTGTCCATAGATAAGCCGCACCTGATGATTAGCCAACTGCTGGGGTAGGCTGGATTCTTCAATGAAAAAGGTGCGGTTTATAATCGTGAAATTACTATAATAATAAACAAAGTTTATTTTGTTTTTCTAACCTATCTGCTGCAGTGTGTCTGTATTCTTTACCCAATGGATTATTATTACAGGCACACATGTACACTTCTATTACACCATTTAAACTCCTGCCTTACCCACACCGTGACATTACTGCACCACAAAACCCTTCCCCATCTTACCCAAGCCAGTTTCTTATTTACTAACGGCATTTTCTTACCTACAACTATAGAAACATGCATTTATCATTTTTCTGCTCAATGTCTGTGTACTTTTGTTTTTACATCAATCCAAGGCTGCAAACCAAACCCTTAAATGCCTGGGGAAGTTTCTACCTTTGCATTTCCTGCACACTGCCCTCACCCTGAGGCAGTGCAGGGTCAGCCTGGGAGCCAAGAAACCAGCCAGGATTCTTTCCCAGGCTGCTTGAGCCTGGCTCTGAGCCTCTCCAGGACACAACCCCAAAACAAAGACAGAACACCTGTGGTGTACATGACCAGCCTCACAGACTGTGTTTCCAGGGGTGTCTTCTCCTCTGTGCAGTGAAATGTCTGTAAATCGTTTTCCACGCTGTACACTATTTAAATCCGTGATTTCCTTCAATAAAAGCTTTTTCTTGCCACGTTGCTGTGACCATTACCGCTCCAGGAGCGGTGACAGTGCAGAGCTGGCTCTGGCTCAGCACAGGCTGAGCCTTTCCAGCCCCTCTGTGGCCCTGCTCCTGCAGACGCCCTGCCCCAGGCCATATGCCGTCCCTAATCCTCCAGCACATGGGCAATAATTGGAATTATCCTTTATCTTGCTCAGCGTGCCTGGGAAGCAGAGACGCAGCGCAGAGGGGCTGTGGGACAGGAGTAAGTGGGTTTAATTGAGGTCACGCTGGTGTGACAAGTCTAGCAGCTAAATGAGGGTTTAACTTCAAGTGGGAAATGGCTGAGGTTAGCTCACACATCCCTTGAAGTTGTTTTTCTTTCTGCTCCTCTCTTGGCTCCCTTCATTTTGTGAAATTAGTCTGGTTTAGATTCAGCACGTTCAATCGAAGGCTGATGCGCAGGGAGCGCTTTGGAAAATGAGTTTGTGACAAAGCACTGCTGCTTGGCAAGTGGACAAATGACCAGAGGAGTTCTGCCCAAACGGAGGGGCTGTGCTGCCTGCTGCAGAGCAGCACACTCCTCTTCTCATGCACAAGGTGAAAATGATGGAACTCTCAGAGGTTCCTGCAGTGCGAAGCAGCCACACGAGCCCTGGGTGTCTCTGTCGCAGGCTGGGGTGACAGGGACACTGAGATGTGACACAAATCCGTTCTGTGTGGCCTGGGAAGAGCAGCCAGCAGACAAGCAGCCTCTCCAAGGGATATTTATGGCATTCTCCCCAGAAATATGCACATGGGGATAGAGGCGAGAATATCGCTTCTCACATCCTCACAAGTGCTGCTGCCATTAATCTGTCACAGCCATCCTTTAGGTGCAGTCTCAAGTTTGATGTAGTAAAGATATGTGAATTGGAGATTTTATTTCAGAGCTATCATGTGAGTACATAAAGAAGAGAGGAGTGAGGAGCTGTTTGTGTGTGAGATGTGGGAGCGTGTGCACTCCACACGTGACTCCCAAAAACGTGGAATGCATGGGGTTCACAGTGCACATTCCAGAAATGCTGGAATATTCTCAAATTTCATTTTACCTTATCCTGAGAAATCACATTCCTATCACATACCATAAATTCAGCTTTTTGGCTGTCTCCTGGCTGTGCATTCAATTTTTGTGGGGAGTTCTTTGTTTTGTCAGAGGCTTTGACTAAGCACACAAATTAACCCCGTGCTCTCATCCCTCAGACCCCTTCTGCTCCTCTTTCCAAAAACCCCCACCCTGAAGCACCCTGAGAAAACCATTCTGTTTCCATGACACCAGGATCTGCACTGATTCCTCCTTGGCTGAGGGGTTCATGCTCAGGCTCTCAATATTCCTGGCCAGGCTTTCATTTCGCTCCATGACTTAACTGCGTTAATAATTTAAGGTAATGCTCAGCGTCCACTGAAGTCAATGAGACTTAAGCTCATGAAAAATAAGTTTGCTGAATTAGGGTGGAAATAGAATTATCCTGGTCCGCCCTGCAGCCACGAGTGACTGGTTGAGAGGGGATGAGTTCATTTGATGTGCACAGGAAATTAAATTTGACCTTCAGATCACTGGGTTTTGGAGGGAAAAGAAAAAAAACCAAAAAAAGAAGCAAAACTCTTAAAAACGGAGCCTTAGATGGTTAGAAAGGTGTGAGATCTATTTATAGAGCACATGCCATTTCTGTACAGTGCTCAGAGTTATTTAAAGCTGATGACAACGTGTCTGCTCCTCTGAGGGAGCAGTTTTGGGGTGAGGTCAGTGGGATCGCTGATGGGAAACCACGGAATAATCCCAGCAGGGAGCAGGGCTGTGGGATCGGGAATTGTCCCGGCAGAGCCCTGCTGTCCCCCACTGTCCCCGCTGTCCCCCAGCGCTGGCCCTGGCGCTGCTCTCTCAGCAGCTCTCACTCCTGGGCTGCCAGCCCCAGCACCCACGGCAGGAAGGGAACTCTGGAAGGATCCTGGAACTGCTCCTGAAACCACTCTGTGCCCTGGAGGGACAGGTGGGGCTGGGGATGCTCAGGCACAGCTCAGGAACAGCCCAGCCCGGGTGGGAGATGGAGACAGAATCCTTTGGGAATTCCTCCTCTGCTCATCGGGACTCTGGGATAACACAGCAGGAATGCTCTGGCCGGACATGGACAGATCCAGGGATACAGGAACAGAATCATTTGGGAATTCCTGCTCTGCCTGTCGGCTGAGCCTGGCACTGGGACAGCCCCACAGCAGCAGTTTAATCACAGGACATTTATTGGGGTCACCCCGAGGCCTGCAGCCTCGGCTCTCTCCAGAGGCATTATCACTGCCGCGGGGATGCGCAGGATTTTCCATTTATCTCCAAGTCAGATTTTATCTGGAGCAGAGCTGACACAGGCAGAGGAGCCTGGTGAAGAGCCCTGCCCAGCAGCAGCACTCACAGCTCTGTGCAACGTGAGCCTCTCTCCCCACCCTCCCGTTTGTCTGGAACCACAGAGGTTCCCCCTCTGTGCTTTGGTCAAGGGCTGGTTTCCATTTCACGCTGCACAGCCCCAGCAGGAGCACCCAGCCAGGTCTGAAATTCAGGTCCTGCGGGACAGGGCACCCCAGGGGGGTCTGGGCACAGCCCCAGGGTCCTGTCCTGCTCCTGCTGCCAGGCATGGGAGTCCTGGGCACCTCCCTGGCGCGGGAGTCACCAACCAGCCCTGACATCACACAGCAGGATTCGTGTCCAGGGGCTCTGAGCTCTGGGCTCACAGAACAGGATTTGTGTCCAGAGGCTGTGGATCAGTCACCAGTGAGCAGAGCTCTGAGCTCTCAGAACAAGATTTTTATTGATGGGGCCTGTGGATCAGTCACCAGTGAGCAGAACTATGAACTCACAGAACAGGATTTGTGTCTGGGGCTGTGGATCAGTCACCAGTGAGCAGAGTTCTGAGATCTGAGCTCCCAGAACAGGATTTTATTGATGGAGGCTGTGGATCAGTGGATCAGTCACCAGTGAGCAGAGCTCTGAGCTTCCAGAGCAGGATTCGTATCCAGGGGCTGTGGATCAGTGGATCAGTGAGCAGAACTCTGAGCTGTGAGCTCCCAGAGCAGGATCTGTGTTTTGGGCTGTGGATCAGTCACCATGAGCAGAACTCTGGGCTCACAGAGCAGCGTTTGTGTCCAGGATCAGAGCCAGCCCCAGCTCTGCTCCCTCCTGTGCTGCCAGGCTGGCAGGGACAGGGATGGAGCAGGGGCAGGTGGGTGTGGGCAGGAGCCAAGCACATCCCTGAGGCTTGGAGGGATTCCAGAACGGGATGTCAGCTATTTCTTTAATTACATTCAATATTTCAAGTAGAAGTCCTTGCACATTTTTCTTCCTAGAAAGTTGTAAATAATGATTCATTAACAAGAAATCAGTCATTGCTTGTATCCCATGGTCTGTTTGCCCAGGAACAGTCTCCTGAATTCCCTCTTTTGTGAGTGTGTGGCAGAAACCAGGGATTATCCTGAAACCAGGGATTATCCTGGAAACCACAGATTATCCAGAAACCACAAATAATCCTGGAAACCATGGATTACCCTGAAAACCATGGATTATTTTGGAAACCAGAGATTGTCCTGGAAACCAGGGATTATCCTGAAACCACAGATTATCCTGGAAACCTCAGATTATCCTGAAACCACATATTATCCTGGAAAGCAGGGATTATCCTGAAACCAGGGATTATCCTGACCTGCCTCAGCCTCCCCCCGTCCTGCCCCAGGAAGCTGCAGCTGAAAAGGGAATATTGGGGTTTTGACAAAATCCTCCTGGTGGCCATGCGGCACCGTGAGCTCGCTCTGGGTTACATGCACCATTTGGGGTGACCTGAAATGACTCCTGGCTCTCCTGGAACTGCCAGAGCACTGGGAAGTCATTAAGTTTCACAGCCTTAATTAAGCAACTGCCTCCAGTTATGATTTACTCTGTCATTCAGAAAATGAGACCTTCACACTGCTCCAGTTTCTGCCAGAGTCCTCAGGGACAGAGCTCAGCAGGATCATCTGCAGCCTGGGCTGCTGCAGGTTCTGGAAAGCAGGGCTGGAATGCACTCAGTGCCCAGCTGCTCCATCCCCTGCCCATCCTGGAGCCTCCTCTGGGCTCTCTGCAGCAGCTCCAGCTCCTCCCTGGGCTGGGACAGCTCTGCAGATGCTCAGGGTCTCTGCAGGTGCTCAGGGTCTGTGCAGATGAGGTCTCACCAGGGTCAGGATTCCCCCTTGCCCTGACACTGGAGAGTTTGTTGTGTCCTGTGGATTTGTGCACCAGAGCTCGTGTGCATTTACACATGCATAAATACACATATATTGGATTAAATACCAGTTAATATATATATTCAATTAAATAAATACACAGTGCCACGTGTATTTATAAATATGATTGTGTGTGCTCAGAAACCTTCAGAGTGGGAGAGACAGAAAGTTGGGGGATGTCTAATGGATTGCCATAATCATAGATTCTGATTCACACTCATCATCTGCAAACAGCCAGGCAGAAGATGAAATAACTCCCCATCAATCAAGCACTAAATGAATATGTTATTATGATATTGTACACTGCCAGCAGCACGTGAGCACTGTCTGTGCACGCTGTCACACGAGGGTCACTGCCTGGAACCAGCAAAGCAGGGAGGCAGAAACCATCCACATCCCTCTGCTGCTCTCTGTGCTCACTGCTGGGTGCTCTGTGAGGAAATATCCAACGCGTGTCCCTGTCCCTCCCAGCAGCCATGGACAGGAGAGAGCAGCTCCTGGCTCCTGAGCAAACTGCAGGTCCCTGAGGGCACGGAGAGTGCAGGGGAATCAGTGCAGGTAAAATGAGGGCAGGGGAATCAGTGCTGGGGAATCAGTGCTGGGGAATCAATCCAGGGGAATCAGTGCAGGGGATATCAGTGCGAGAGAAAATCAGTGCAGGGGTTCAGGGGAAATCAGTGCAGGGGAAATCACTGCAGGGGAATCAGTGCAGGGAAAATCAATCCAGGGAAATCAGTGCAGGGGAATCAGTGAAGGGAAAATCAGTGCAGGGGAATCAGTGCTGGGGAAATCAGAGCAAGGAAAATCAGTACAGGGGAAATCAGTGCAGGGGAAATCAGTGCACAGTTCAGGGCAAATCAGTGCAGGTGCCAGGATGGGTTGAAGAAGCCACAGGGAGGTGGGGCTGGGGGCAGATCAGAAAGCAGCCCCAGAGCCCAGCCTGTGTCCTGGGGTGCCCTCTGAGTGCTGCTGCCCCTCTCTGGTGCAGGACAAGGCTGGCACAGGAAGGACGTGCTCAGCAAGGGCTGAGGGAGCACAGGAGTGGATCCCTGCTGCCCAAATGGACAGGAGATAAACGTGACAAATGCTCTGCGCTGGGGAAAGGTGGTTCAGGCAGCCAGGAGCAGAGAGCACGCCCTGCTCTGGGGAAAGGGCAGAAAGGGAGAGCTGTAGAGAGCTCGTGAAGCTGTTCTGAGTTTTTAGAGTTAAAATTGCTGCCCAGTGCCCAGGGAGCAGAGGCTGGGCAGGACCTCGGGCAGCAGCTGGTGGAGCTGCTGTGGCCAGCCCTGGGTGAGAGGTTTGGGACCCCAGAGCCTGCACACAGCCGGGCTGGTTCTGTGTCCTGCTGGCCCATGGAAATCTGGGGCAGTTCAGCTGCTGCTCACACCCATCACCACACGGTACCTTCATCAGCCAAGCTCATCACCTCGTTCAGAGAAAACCTCAATTCAGCCTGACAGGTTCCATTTTCAGTGCACCCTCCCTGACTGGCTTTATTTACATTACACTTCCTCCCTTTATTAACAGAAAAGTCATTTCTGCTGTCCTGATTCTTGCTAGATGCTGACTTTTCTTGTTGCTTTAATATTATTCTGAGTTTTTACCCCTCGTGCTATTCATCCTCCCTCTATCCCATTTTTTCCCATTAAAATCTCTGCAGTTTCCTGTAGGTCAGTTGAAGGTTCTTTGCCTGGCGTTTCTGAGGCACCATCACTTCCTCTCCGGATCACACCACGCCGTGAGTGACCTCTGAAGCACTCGAGGATGTTTTTATAACATGGGTAATAACTGTTTCCACAATTTTAATGATTTGTTTACGTTTTGAAGCCTGGACTTCATCTCGGCAGCACCTGTTATCGCCAGCAGGCTGTGATCAGCAGAATCTTAGCCTCTCCCGGATCTGGGGGTGTTAAAATTTCTCCTTAATTGACAAACAAGTCCTGAGACAAACTGTGCCTGCGCTGCTGGGAAAAGTCCCTCTCCTGCTCTGCTGGGGACAGATGACACAAACACAGCATCACCAGGGGAACACCTCCAGAAATAGCAGGGAGGTCGGGATGCGGGGAAATAAAGACTATAATTTTATTGGGGAAAATAGGATTTCTGTTTTTGCTGAGATTTTGTACTGTCACAATTCCTTGCATTTTGGTTAGTGTGAGATTTAACGTGCAGGAATAACAATACACTCACTGGGATATAAATATAATAAATACAATGTATTACCACTGTGATTACCAGAAATAATAAAGCATTTCAATAATAAAGCATCAATAATAAAAAATAATAAAATAATAAAACCTCAAAGGAATCTTCGCCCCAGCCCTGCAGAGGATCTGGGCAGCTTCACCTTGGATATTTGCTCTTGTTTCCTGGGTTTCAAATGTGACATTTCACTGAAGCTGCCCTTGCTGGAGTAATTGTTGCTGGGATAAAGACAACTGCAAACTCTGAGCTGGTGGAAGGGTACAGCAGCACAAATCCTTTCGTGTCAGTGAATACCATGTCTGAAATGTGATAATAGATCTGATTTTGTATCATTTAGGAGCACGGAAGGGGGTTTTTCTGATTGAATTAACACACAAGATGGTATTAAAGCTTTTCAGTTAAACTCATAGTCAAATAGACACCGAGAAAACTCTGCTTTTATTGGTGATGCTGTGCATAAAATTACCCAGGCATCACAGGGAAGGAGTGTGAAATCAGCCCAAAGTTTCCTCCCTGAATTGCTGCCTCTCCTTTTCAGAGTGTGCAGCTGTTTAAAAGTGACATTTAATAGTGTATTGGAATAATTGCTGGAGTTTACTGCTCATTACTTCTTTAAAACCCCAGGAACACAGTAAAAGTTCTTTGATTTTTTTTTTAATATGAAAATAATTTTCACTATAAAGGTTGAAGGAAAACACGTGCTCTGTACTTATAATTTGATAAAGTCGTTGCTGTTTCTCTGCTGTATTTTAATTCTTAAAATTATCATTTCAATTGCAGTTGTGCAGGCTCTAGAAAGAGGACTTAAAAGACGAGTTATTAATTTTTCTAAGGAAAGAGATTTAGGCCAGTTCCTGGTGATCCTCCCTGCAGCAGCTGCAGATCTGAGCACCCTGCACTGAGGAAAGCCTCTCCCTTCCTGACACTGCCATTCACCAACAGAATTGCTTTTAAAAATCAGATTTCATCTCCCTGCAATGCACTGCCTGCTCACGGACATGGGCAGAGCTCTGCAGTGAAATGCAGCTTTACTGGTTCTCACCCTCTGGATAGTAAATTACTGTGACCATCTAACTTTAATTAGCTTTAAAATAGCGAATTGCCTTCTCTGCAACAGGCAGAGGGGCTGGAGCGTGTCCAGGGCAGGGAATGGAGCTGGGAAGGAGCTGGAGATTCCTGAGGGGCTGGGAAGGGAGTGGAGAATCCTGAGTGCTCTGTGGACAAGGTGGGCATTGGGCACAGCAGGACTCGGTGATCCTGGAGGGATTTTTCAACATCCCTGACCGGTGCCCCCTCTGTGGTTGCTTTTCAAGCAGAGCCCGGGCCCTCGGCCACCTCCAGCCCTCTCTGGACACAAAGCAGGGCTCGCTCTGAGGTCAGCGAGAGCAGGTTTGTCTTTCCCACTTGCGTTCACCAGCGTGCAGGGAAGAGTCTCTCAGCACAAATATTATTCACTTCTGAATTCTTTTTAAGCTTCAAGTTGTTCAGCAATGAAAGGAGAGAGCAATCTAATCAGAGCAGCACTTGCTGCACTCTGGAGTGAGAGCAGCCTCACAATTCACAGCTCAATCATTTTCCAGTCACAATTAATGCTGGCCGAGGAGTCAGGAGGGAAATGAAGGGATGGGCTCGGGAAAGGACCATGGGGAGGCTCTGCTGCTCCCAGAGCCCCCGAGCTCCATCCCTGCACCACCAAATCCTCCTCGTGCAGAAAAGGAGAACTAGATACAGAACCAGGAAAGTCCAGATCAAACCAAACCAAACTGAAACAAACCAAACCAAACCCAACCCAACCCAGCTAAACCAAACCAAACTCAACCAAACCAAACCAAACCAAACCAAACCAAACCAAACCAAACCAAACCAAACCAAACCAAACTCAACCAAACCAAACCCAACCCAACCCAACCCAACCCAACCCAACTAAACCAACTCAACCAAACCAAACTCAACCAAACCAAACCCAACCTAACCCAACTCAACTCAACCCAATCAAACTCAACCCAACCAAATCCAACCCAACCAAACCCAACCCAACCCAACCCAACTAAACCAATTCAACCAAACCAAACTCAACCAAACTCAACCAAACCAAACCCAACCCAACCAAACCCAACTAAACCAACTCAACCAAACCAAACTCAACCAAACCAAGCCCAACCTAACCCAACTCAACTCAACCCAATCAAAGCCAACCCAACCCAACCAAACCAAACTCAACCCAACCCAACTCAACTCAACACAATGAAACCCAACCAAACCAAACCAAATCAAACCAAACTAAACCCAATGCAATTCAACCAAACCCAACCAACCAAACCAAACCAAACCAACCCAACCCAATCAAACCAAACCAAACCAAACCCAACCAAACCAACCCAACCAAACCAAACCAAACCAAACTAACCCAATGAAACAAAATGAAACAAAATGAAACAAACCGAAACAAAACCCTGAGCTGTCCCGGCCCACAGCCTGGCTGGCTCCCCCTGCCCTCTCCAGCAGCTGGCACCTTCTGTGTAAGGAGCATTTACAGGATGAGGGAAGCATTGTCTCTGGACATCAGGTCACGAGTGCTCATGGATCTGAGCCTGGGGTGCTGAGTCCTGAGCAGGAGGAGCCCTCAGGAGTCAGCTTGGCCAGGGAGGGCTCTAGCAAGCTGGGATTGTTCCCCAAGATGCTGGGCAGTAGAAGCTGCTGCCCCAAAGAGGCCTGGGGCTCTGCTGTCCATCCCTGAGCCAGCTCAGGCACCAAACTGAGCCCAAACCTCACTGGGCACAGACACCTTGCAGGGCACAGACAGAGCCCCAGCAGGGGGATCCTTCCCTGCAGGCATGCACTCAAACCAAACTAAAAATTAAAAACTGAAAACTAACTACTAAAAACTAAAACCATCTTTCCCCTTCTCCTGCTCCGTGCCCATTGGGCTCCCATTTATCATCAGCCTAATGGCTTTAGTCATATTGTAAATTAAATTATTTGAGCATGGCTGCTTTGGATCCCCAGGTTTTACTCTAATTAGTGCTAATGTTTTGAATCATCTCTGACTTTAAAGCAAAATTTGGTTTGAGCTCAACAAATGATAATTCCTGTGTATCTGCAGGATCTGTTCCCTTTTTCAATGCATTAATTTTCCATCTTCAAATTGAAACTAAAAGAAATAAAAATTTATAGCACATTTTAAAGTCATTTTAAATTAGTAAAACTATTTTGTGTTAATGAAATTGAAATGTTGTCATGATGATAATCTTCAAAAGTCTTTATTTTTGTAAGTGTAAGCACTAATGGCTTTGCTTGGACAAGCTCTTTGGGAATGGAAGATCAAAAGCGTTCCTTTTAAACCCTGGAAACAAAATGTGTCGCTTGACTGAAATACTTGATTTCAGTGTTTTAAACCAAAATTTTATTGAACTTTATTTGATGTTCTGAAACAAACCTGATTTAAATGACAATAGAATTTTTCACTGAAAAATCATTTGACTTTCAAATGTGACTAGCATGGAGAAAATAATCCAGAGAGAGCTTTGAAGTGCCCGAACCCCCGGATGAGCTGAGGCACAAACAGAGCCAGATATGTCAGCACCTCAGAGCAGTCATGGCTGCACGGGGCAAAGCTGGGCTGCTGGCACAGGCACGGGAATGAGGGACCATTCCCATCCCATGGATCCCATCCCATCCCATCCCATCCCATCCCATCCCATCCCATCCCATCCCATTGATCCCATCCCATCCCCATCCCAATCCCAGCACAGGATAAAACCTGACCCTGCCTCCTGTGACCCCACTGCAGCCTCACCCCTGGCTCTGGGGCAGGGCCTGTGGTGGCCACCAGTGACCACCAGCCCCATCAGCTGGTCCCAGCCAGACCTGGGGTCACACCCTGCTTTCCAAAGGGACATTTCCCATTCTGGGGTGGCCCCTGAGCTGCCCAGGGGTCTCTCTGGTGGCTCCGTGGTGCTGAACCTTCCCAGTTGAAACCCAGCAGCAGCCAGGGTGCTCTTGCTGCCTCACTGACCGTTCACCCACTGATAACTGATGGAATGGGGATTCCAGAGCCAGAAATTAAACAGAAAGAGGAGAGGAGAACACTGATGTGGTTTTTAATGAAACAGGTAGAGAGGAAAAAGGAGACCCTGAAAGGCAGCAGTGCTGCTGGCAGTGTCCATCCCTGACTGTTCAGGGCTGCCAGTACAGGACACCGGTGATATTATTCCTGTGACTTTACTCCTGTGACACTATTCCTGTGACACTGTTCCTGTGACACTATTCCTGCGACTTTTTCCTGTGGTATTATTCCTGTGGCATTATTACTGTGATATTATTCATTCCTGTGACATTATTCATTCCTGTGGCATTATTCCTGTGACATTACTCCTGTGACACTATTCCTGTGGCATTATTCCTGTGCTGGTGGCCAGCTCCACAGAGCAGAAGCCACTGCAGTTCAGTTCTCTCCCTGCATTTCTCTGCCTGTGTTGTCTCAAACTCTCAAGTTTCCATCTTGTGCCTTTATCCTGTCTTGGCAATAACATTGAATATTGATAAGTAACTAAATGTAGGCAGTTTCCCAGGTGACTTCTTTGCTGAAAACCCAAATTTGTACTTTTTTGGGTGCCATATGGGTCCAATTACCCATTAACTCCCAGGGAGGATGGTTCAATCCAGTATCACGTTAAGGTGTGCAGTCTGTGGGCTGAGATTGTTTTCCTGCTGGCATTTGCTTGCAAGAATTTAAATTTCCTGTCAATCACAAGGCAAGCAAGTTATTTTCACTGTGCCATTGAGACCCAACTGTCACAAAGAAAACATCACAAAAGGCACAAAAATGGCACCTTTTTGATGGTACAACATGATTATCCTGATCTTATATTTTGTTGTGGTTTCTATAGATTATTTTCTGCTTTTTTTTTTTTCAAAACAAAGTTCTTGCTTTGATGCCTCTCTTTGATAAAGTTATAAAGCTGTGCCAAAGATTTGAAATCTGTCATGGGACTTCTCTCTTCTCAGGAATGAGTTGCAAATGATGTCCCCCATAGTTTTAAAAAAAGCTGCTGCCTCTCCTCCAGCAAATTCTGCTCTGTGACACTGTGAAACTCTCACTTTTTCATCTCTGCTTTTGTCTGAATCCTGCTGAAATATTAACAGGGTTCCTCGCAGCTGCCAGGAGATGCATCCCTGTTGATGTTTGTTCCAGCGGGACCCCACAGCCCACCCAGGGCACAGCAGCTGCACAAACCCTGCCCTGGAACGGCAGGGCTGCAGGGAGTCATCACCACCATCATCCATCATCCATCATCATCATCACCACCATCATCCATCATCCATCATCATCACCATCATCCATCCGTCCATCATCATCATCATCACCATCATCATCATCATCACCGTCATCATCATCATCACCACCATCATCATCATTATCACCATCTATCCATCCATCCATCCATCCATCCATCATCCATCATCATCATCACCACCATCATCATCGTCATCACCATCACCATCATCAACATCATCCATCCATCCATCATCCATCCATCCATCCATTATCATCACCATCATCATCATCATCATCCATCCATCATCCATCATCCATCCATCCATCCATCCATCATCCATCCATCATCCATCATCCATCCATCCATCCATCATCCATCCATCATCCATCCATCATCATCATCATCATCCATCCATCCATCCTGGCTCATCCCACCTTTGTGCCATTGCTCTGGGGCAAAACACCACTGAGCTGTGTCCCTGTGTTCCTGTGTCCCTGTGTCTCTGTGTCCCCGTGTCCCCGTGTGCCTCTGTGTCCAATCTCTGGGAGATTAGAAGTTCTCTTTCAGAGTAAAGGCCAAACATCTCATTGCCGGCAGTGAGAGGAATTCTTTGCTGTGCCAGGCATCCCTGGATGTATCTCCCAATCCGAGTCCTGAGGAGCAGCAAGTCAGGCTGCTCACCCTGCAGGTGGGATTCAGCCCTGCCCCTGCACGTGCTGCAAGGGACCCTTGGTGCATCCCTGCATCCCTGCATCCCTGCTGGCTGCTGGGCATATCTGGGACTGCTGCTGAGCCCTTGGTGCATCCCTGCATCCCTGCTGGCTGCTGGGCACATCTGGGACTGCTCTGCTCCCCAGCAGGGCTGCTCAGGGAAAGGAAAAGGGAAAGGAAAATCCCCACCAGGAGCTCAGGCCTGAGCCCAAGCAGTGATGGCAGCAGGAACAGCCCGAGCCTGGCAGAACCACGCGGGCTGCAGGAGGATTTATGCCGTGTGTATCAATCTCTTCTGCAGGGAGGGATTATTAATGTTGTGGGTTTAACCATATGCATGTTCCTCTTCAAATAAAAAAAGAGTGAACCTTGAAGTGGCCAGATGAAGACTGCATTTATCATCTTCAGCATGAGCACCACTGAAAGACTCAGGCTCTCCTCTCTCACATCTGTCGGGGGGAGCAGAGGGAGCAGTGGGCTCAGCGCTGGATTTGTGTAAAACACAGCGCCCATGCAGCTGAAAACCCAATTTACAGGGCATGGAGGGACACAGGGAATGAAGTCCACTGCCGAGGGGCAAGGCTGGGTGGGATCTGGGCAGGAATTGTTTCCTGTAGGGTGAGCAGGAATTGATGGGATTTGGGCAGGAATTGTTCCCTGCAGGGTGGGCAGGGTGGCACAGCTGTGGCTGCCCCTGGCTCCCTGGCAGTGTCTCAGGCCAGGCTGGACGCTGGCACTGGGACACTCTGGCACAGTGGAGGTGTCCCCATGGCAGGTGGGATGGGTGGCTCTGAGGTCCCTGTGAACCCAAACCAGGCTGTGACCACCATCAGTGACCACAGAACCGGGGCAGGGCAGGGCCGGCCCCCAGCACGTGCCAGCAATGAAATTTCATGTTCTCCTCTGGGTCCTTGCAGCCCTGGGAAGCAGCCACTCCTCCCTCCAGCGATGCACAAACTGCCAGCGCTGAGCACCTGAGCCTGCCTTTCTCACTCCTGTGGATCCTGCTGAAATCCCGACAAGGAGCAGGTGGGAGCCGCTGCGGAGGCAGCAGAGGAGTAAAACACGGAGTTGTAATAATTCACTGCTAAATGTCAGCGCTGGGCACGTGGGCGCCAGAACCTTTATCAAATAATTCTGATAAACTATCACTCGCAGCTTTGCAAATCCAGCACCCCCAGGATGCAGGGAGATGAATTCTGTGGTGCTGCCAGAGCCAGGTGATTAATAATTAGCCTTAAACTTCCTCATAATTTTTCCAGTTGCTGACAATGCCTTTTGCATATAATCATGTCTCACTCACTGAATTACGGGTTTGGGTTTTTGTAATTGAGTTCTTAAAAATAGGCTTTTGTTAAGCTTCAGCTCTAAAATAATTTTTAAAACCTTGTAACTTAAACAATTTTCCAAATCTGGTCAATCAAATCTACTGACAAAAAATAAAATAAAATAAAATAAAATAAAATAAAATAAAATAAAATAAAATAAAATGACCAAAAGCAACTTCCACTTGTGTTTTCAGGTGAAACTGGGGGGCACATTGCCAGGGCTCAGGAGCCATGCACAATGCAGACAATAAACCAGCAGTAATTGTTTCAGCCCACCTGTTCCCATTCAGGTATTGATAAGAACCTTATCAGCCTTTGGAGACACTGATTCATTGTGTTGTGGAGTAGATATGAAAAAAAAAAATTCTCGATGGAAGCTGTTAATGTGAATTCCCTCCCCGTTATGCGTATTAAAGGAATTTCAGCCCATCAGGAACTAATCACATTTCATTTTCCCCTGTTTTTTTTCACTCATGGTCAACACATACTGGCAGAGCTGAGGTGTAGGATAATCAAAGCCTTCTTCATGGTTGAATAAATTTAATACTCTTGCTTCATCAGTGCAGTGTATTAAAAAGTCCCCTGACAGATTTCGCCTGATTGTTTAAGGCATCACTCTGGAGCCGCAGCATCACAGATTTCACCCACAATATGGGGGGCTTTGCTTTCATTTGCCTGGAACACGACATAAGGAATTGGATTGAAATAAGTTTCTTTGAAAAACACAGCCAATTGATGAAGTCATAACACAATCTCCACAACCTGAGCAGAGAAATAAGTGAGCGTTAATTTGGTGTTTGCAAGAGCAGGCAGCACTAATAACACAGGTATTTGGCGCTGTAAATAAGTAATTCAACAATGTAATGTTGGAGCAAGCAGATATTTGTTTTATAAACAAACAAATTGCAAACAGTTCCACTATGTTTAAAACACTAACTTGCTCTTCCACGGTGTAATTTTGTTACTGAGGTGCCGGTCAGTGGATCAGGGCTGATTTTGCTCTGTGCTGTGAGGAGCTGGCTGGCTCAGGGGTGAGGATCCGGGCAGGACCAGCTCCACTCCAGCAGGGAGGATTAGGAAATACCCAGCAGAAGTGCTGATTTCCTTGTTAAGGCTTCTGCATTCAAAGCCAGAATGCAATTGGGATAAAAAGGTTCAGCAGCACAGGAGAGGAAATCCAAGAGCCTAAAGCCAGTGCCTGGCTCTGTGATAAATTCAAATGACTCCTCTTTGTTAAAGGCCAGGTTGCAATTTATTTGAAATTCAATTAAAGTAAAAATATCTATTTTCCTGGTCTTGCTAATAGAGGAGCTGGTAATGACCCTGCCAATAACTCCAAACTTGCTCTGGGATATATCCAAGGGTGCAGATTCTCCTGCATTAATAAATCATTTTGTATTCCACTGCACCACCTGGACTGTCTCGGTGTGCCTGTGACTGGAAATAAAGAGATCCAGTGATGAAATGTCTGTTACTGTTGTTTTTCTGAGAGCAGACTCCCCTGGATGGGGCAGAGGTTTGGGATCAGCTGGAGCTCTGCTCGGTGGGTTTGGGATCAGCTGGATCTCTGCAGGTTTGGGATCAGCTGGAGCTCTGTGGGTTTGGGATCAGCTGGAGCTCTGCTCGGTGGGTTTGGGATCAGCTGGAGCCCTGCAGGTTTGGGATCAGCTGGAGCTCTGCAAGTTTGGGATCAGCTGGAGCCCTGCTCTGCAGTTTGGGATCAGCTGGAGCTCTGCTCTGTAGGTTTGGGATCAACTGGATCTCTGCAGGTTTGGGATAAGCTGGATCTTTGCAGTTTGGGATCAGCTGGATCTTTGCAGTTTGGGATTGGCTGTGCAGGGCTGTCTGAGGCTGTCCTGTCTCCCCAGGACAGCAGACAGGAGATGGGTCTGGCTGCCTCATCTCCTGCCCTCCAGGGCCCCAGCACCCCAAAATGCCCCAGCACAGCCCCCAGCACCCTGTACCCCGGGACTGGCTCTGGGGACAGCAGCTCCACAGGCTGGGGAGCACAAACCCACAGCTGCCATCTAAAAACGCTATCAGTGAAACACTGAGCTGGTGAAAAGGTATTTATTGTTAGTATGGAGTCTATTACTGTGTCATTAGTAATAATAACACCCGGATAATGAATTGAGCTTTTCTCCTAATGACTTGGGGTGTGGAATCATTCTTTCCAACTTCTGTTCTTCAGAAGACCACACACCAGGCAATTAATATTGTCACTTGCATGCCAAAGATCCTAACCCCACTGTGATTAGAGCAAATGAATAATTTGCCATTCAGATGTATTGAGACTAAAACCGGGATGTGACTGAGAATAGAATTCCTGAGTTGCAAGCTGGAATAATTAACAGCCAGCAGAGAAGAGGGGAATGGTTCAGAAAGGGCTGAACTGGAGCCTTCTCAAGAGGCTCGGAGAAGCTTGAACCCGTCTCCCACCACTCAGATTTCTTCCTGCATCCAGAGGGCAGCTGGAGAGGGATTTTCACCAGGAACTGGGGACAGGACGAGGGAATGGCTTCCACCCAGCGAGGGCGGGGTCAGGTGGGACCAGGGATAGTGGGAAGGAGTTGGGCAGGATTGGGATATTGGGAATAAATTGGGATATTGGGAAAAAATCCCTCCCTCTGGAGGTCACTGGGTGAGCCCAGGGAAGCTGTGGCTGCCCCATCCCTGCAAATGTCCCGTGCCAGGTCAGATGGGGTGGGACATGATGGGATTTAAGGTCCCTCCAACCCAAACCACTCTGGGAGCCTACAGGGAGCTGCAGAAGCCCAGGGAGATGCCAGGGGATGTGTGGCCATGCCCTGGCACCCCCAGGCACTCCCAGCCCAGCCTCTGGCTGTTCTTATTCCCCTCCAGTCACTCCAGGCTGCTTGGACAGATCTGTGCTCTCAGGGAGCTCAGCAGTGTGATGACATGAGAGTTTGAAGCTAAAAAAAAAAAAAAAAAAAAGGCAACTAGAAATACCTGGGAGAGGTAAAAAAAACCCACCACGTAGTATTTATCTTGGAGAAAATAACTCTTAGAGTCATTATGACAGGAAATGAAGGATGAGTCAGAAATGCAATTGTGTTTTTGAAATAACAGTGCTTGGTGAACATTAACCTCGAGTCTGGATCAAGGGGGGCTTGGAACCATGAGGAATGGGAAGGATCTCTGAGGAATAAATGAATATTCACAGAGCTCAGCACGTGGCACTCGTTGAGCTGTCACAGAGGGAGGAGGGACCATGGGCAGGGGGCACTGAGCTCCTGAGATCAGATCCATCCCTTTGGGATGGGGGATGATGGGCAGAGGGCACTGAGCTCCTGCAGATCCTTTTGGCTGCAAACCCCTCTGGTTGCATTCACAAACGTGTTCCAGAGCCCCCTGTGCCGTTCCCTGGCAGCCTGGCTCTGCCTCAGGGGGCTCAGGGAGTATTTCCTGAACATCAGCTTGCAAACAGAGCCTGGAGCGTGGGTTCTGTCCCAAAAACCCCAATCAGAGCCCGGAGATCGGGGTGAGGGGCAGGCACAGGGGCTCCTGCACCCTCAAGGGATGAGCCAAGTTCCTCCCCAGTGGTTGTTTTATTGCTTTGGGGTTTGTGGTGTTTGTTGGGGACCAGCCTGGGATTCCTCAATTACCCCACGTGGCTGAGATATTCCCTGTACTCTGTAACCTGCTCCTTCCCCTGAGGGTGCAGGAAAATCCATTTCCCCTGCTGGACGAGATCCCTGTGAGTTAATGCTGGTGAGAAACCCTGCTTTCAACCACAGCTTATTCATGTTAATTCTGGGCTTTGGAACTTTTAAAAGTTGTAGCCTTTGGCACCTCCCCCCAGGAGCCTCAGATGTGCCTGTCTCACACAGGAACTTATCTCTGCAAGCAGAGTAAACACGGCCTGAAGAGCATCCCTGAGACTGAGGTGCTGCTGGTGCAGGCACAGCCAGCCCAGCAATGTCACCAGTGAGATGCTGCAAACACCACCCAGGCTCCCAAATGCTCTGAAGGAGCATGAAGAGCTGCTGGATGCTGACGGACAGAGAAGGGAAGCAAACCAAGGATGGTGTGAGACGAGGAGTCCTCGCCAGATCCTCCAGAGGTGGAGATGCTGGGCTGGGAGCAGGCTGGGAGCATCACACACTGATCACACATTGATCATATACTCATCATTGATCACAAACTGATCACACACTGATAACTTATCACACACTGATCACACATTGATCACACATTGATCACTGATCACACATTGATCACACATTGATCACACATTGATCACTGATCACACATTGATCACACATCACACACTGATCACACACTGATCACACATTGATCACTGATCACACACTGATCACACATTGATCATGCACTGATCACACATTGATCACACATTGATCACACATTGATCATTGATCACAAACTGATCACACACTGATCATACACTGATCACACATTGATCACACATTGATCACACACTGATCACTGATCACACACTGATCACACACTGATCACACATTGATAACTGATCACACACTGATAACTGATCACACATTGATAACACCTTGATAACACACTGATCACGCCTCACACACCAGCACACATTTATCACACACCACACCCTGTCCCTCTGCAAATGTGTTTTGTTGTGACATTTTTGTTCTTGCTACACTTTTTGCCACTGGTCGCAGCTACCTGGGATTGCATTGTCTCATTTTCACATTGCCATGCCACACTCTGTTGACCTTTTTAATATTCAGTGTTTTGAATGGTTGACCATTGCTCTCCTCCTCTTCCCATTAACAGGGGAGCCCAACCTCTTGCAAAGGACTGGGGTGACCAGGCAATTGAAATGAAACATTCTGAAAAGGTCAGGTGAGTGCAGCACTCCACATTTTTCACAAAACACTGGAGCTATTGAAATTCCTGTGCCTCCTCTCAGTGACAAAGACTGTTCCAGCAGCAAAAATAAAAATAGGTACAACATCAATCTGGTGTTCTGCTAACAGCAGTGCTGGGAAAACGGTGGGGCTGTATAATTTCTCCTATGGTTATTATGGTCTGTAGTTCTGCTCCTCTTTGGATGGATTATTGCAGAAATGTAGCAGAAAGCTGAATTTCCATTGGACTCAGGAATCCATTTGTGCTGCTCAGGCTCCCAGCATTTCTGAGACACTCCTCAACTGTCTCGGTAGAAAGGTAAAACTCATACCAACAACAAACACACATTTCTTTCCTGCTTCTTCAGCAACTTGTGGAACATTTTCAGCCCTGTCTGCATCATCATTCTGGTTGTCCAGAGTCACCTGCTGCTCTGTCCTTGCAGGCATAGCCCATTGCAGCCAGGGCTGGCATTCTCACCCTGCTGACTGCAGGACACGAGAGGGGGCTGGGGCTGACACAGGTTCTGAAAGCATTACTTGGAATTTAATTTTGAAACTGCATTTGGCACATTTCTTCTCCCATGATCAAATATCTTTTTTTGCATGGCTGTTTTCAATTGATTTATTTGTCATTATTTAATGGCGTGTCAGGGCTATTACCACTCTACTCTCAGGGATTTAAAGCTAAAATATAAAATTGTAGAATAATTAGGGTTGGAAGGGACCCTAAAGACTATCTACATTATCAAAAGGCCTTAAATATCATCTGGATTATCAGTCCAAAGCTAATTCCAAATGGGCTGTGTTCTGTGGCCCCAGGTTCCATGCAGAATTCACTCCCAGCAGGATTAATTCCTTGCAGGATTCATTCCATGCAGGATTCAATGCAAGATTCATTCTGTGCAGGATTCATTCCATGCAGGATTCAGTGCAAGATTCATTCTGTGCAGGATTCACTCCATGCAGGATTATGTGCAGGATTCATTCCATGCAGGATTCACTCCATGCCAGATTCTGTGCAGGGATCATTCCATGCAGGATTCACTTAATGTGGGCTTCATTCCATGCAGGATTCACTCCATCACGGATTCGTTCCATGCAGGGTTCATTCCATGCAGGATTCACTCCATCCAGGATTCGTTCCATGCAGGGTTCATTCCATGCAGGATTCCCTCCATGCTCATCCTTCCCATCTGAGCACCCCCATTAGCACAAGGAAATGGGGCAGGAATCAAACAGCAGAGAAGACTTTTCTAAGGAGCAGATCTTCCCTGATCTCAGGAATTGACGGACAAAAACAGATCCCGTGGCACAGCTCTGCCCAGCCCTGCCCTGAGCTCCTGGCAGTCCCAGCTCACAGCACTCCGAATTTCATCTGCAAGGGCACATTTCCCAACAGTGTGCAAGCTGAGCTCCAGTAACAGATAAAACACACTAACCATCTTTTTCCTTGACACCTTTTCCAATTATATGTTCAAATCTCCTTTGGATTCATTACACCCTGTAATCCTGGCAGTTTGCAGCGTTGGCTGCTGTGCCCTCCCCTCGGAGCATCACCGAGCTCTGTCAGGGATCCAGGAGCTCAGAGCACCTCTCCACAACCAGCGAGGCTTTTCCTCCTCCAGTCTGTTCTTGTTGGGTGCAGGGAGGAGTGGCCAGGAGGAAACATCAATAAATGTCTCTGTACAAAGCCTCAGTTTATTGTAATAATCTAATAATTTAATAATTTACTCTCTGGGCTGCGCTACACTCACAGGCTGCCCCGTTGTGGGAGATGAGCTCTCAGTAAATGAAGAGCAGCCAGGCAGGGAGTGAGGAGGGCTGCACCTCGCAGGGCACAGGACATTTTATCACTCAGTAAAGATCCCTCTCTGCTAATTGCAGACGGCCTCTCCCAGCTCCAGACCCTGCTCTGGGTGTGCCGCTAAAATCAGCGTTTAATTGGGGCATTTTGTTTTGTTTTGCCACTCACACACAGCAATTAGTAACTGCAAACAGCGATGTTAATTTAGCTCTGGTGGCTGCTACCACCCCTAAGTCTCTGAGGTTAAAAAGAAATTAAACACCCTAATAGATCGGAAAGGAAAAATTTAAATGCTATTGACAATCTGCAAGTTCCTCACTGCCGAACACAAACTATGGGCATGACCTCTTTCTCTTCTTATTAATTGGATGCTGAGCTTAAAGCACAGTCCTGGTAAAACCTGCAGAACAGTCCAGCACCAGTCCTGAGCAGGCTGTGTGAGGTGAGAAATCAAAATTCACCTTTTGGGCTCAGAGAGCTCCGTGCCAGTGCTCATTCAGGGTATAATTGCAGTTCAGGATTCCTGCACTCATTAATGCATCTGTGAGCAGCTGCAGTGTAGGCACTCACAGACCACAGGGAATACTCACTCTTTGCTCTGGGATTGGATTTGGGCAAGAAAAGATTTTATTTCACTCCTGTGGCTGGTCCCCAGCGTTTCCACCCCAAAATCACAAATATTCCTGGTGCAAAGGATGATTTTCACATGTGAGAAAGGGAGCACTGCACATCTCCAGGATTTCAGGAGAAGCAGCTGGGAATTCTCCTTTTCCCCCAGTAACTTTCCAGAACAGGAGTTGTGTAGAAGCAAGGAGTCAGAGAATTTCTGATTGCCTCGAAAGTCATTAAAAATCACAATACTTCCTTGTGCTTGTTTTTACTCACTGAGTGGTTTCTGCCTTTTGAGATGACAAATCCTGACATTTCAGAGAGAATACTCCTAAGAGTTAAGATGATGAATCACAGAAGCTGGATTTTATAGTTGCACAATAGCTGTCCAAGGGCAACACCCACCCAGAACCCTGAGAGAACATTTAAAACCAGAGGGGTTTGGGTTGGCAGGGACCCCAAATCCCACCCAGTGCCACCCCTGCCACGGCAGGGACAACTCCCACTGTCCCAGGGTGTCCCAGCCCAGTGTCCAGCCCAGCCTTGAGCATCTCCAGGGGTGGGTGAGGCCAGGGATGCTCTGCCCCTCCTGGAAATGAGCCTGGAGATCCCTCCCTGCATGGGGACGCCCCTCAAGGTCACTCCTGGAGAGCTGAGCGCTGAGCAGAACACATTTACCCTCAGACATCAGCAGAACTTCAATGTCTACTTGATAATTATTAAGCTGCCTTTGAAATTACTGATTTAATAAGTAGTGCACTGTAATTGTAGTTATGACTGCCTATATTGTGTGGCAGATAATTCTGATTAAGGTCCTTTATTCTAATCATTATAATCATCAATTGAAATAACGAATTCATTTTGCATCTATCTGGTTTGCCATCCTTAATCCTGCAGGACGGATTTGTGGAGAGGTTCAATTGCACTTGTGTAATCCTTTCAATAAACCATTGCCCAAGGCTGGGCTGGAATTAGAGCCAGGCAGCGCCGTGCTCCCCTCTGAGGAGGAGTTCAGGGGGCAGGGATGGTTCTGCACCTCGGGTGAAATGGGAGAGCAGCTCTGCCAAACTCCAGCACAGGGATTTCTCACCCAGGGACCCTCATCCCACTGAACCCTCATCCCAATGACCTCTCACACCCCATGGACCCCTCACCCAGGGACTCCTCATCCCAGGGACCCCTCACACCCCAGGGACCTCTCACCCCACTGAACCCTCACCCCAGGGATTTCTCACCCAGGGACCCCTCACCCACTGACCCCTCACCCAGGGACCCCTCAGGGAGTGCAGATGCTGGCGCCATCCCAGCCTGGCTGCATCCCTCCCCCTCCAACCCAAAACCTGGCTGCTCGTATTTTTAGAGAAGAAACACAAAATGAAGGCAAAATATTTTTGGTTTTGTTTTGTTTATTTTGTTGTTTTTTGGAGGTTTTTTCTCAGTTTGATTTCGTCCCCTGAGGGCAGCCCAGTGTCCCCAGGACCCCCTGTGTCCCCAGGACCCTGTTCCCCCTGCACCAGCCTCAGTGCCCAGCACAGACCCTGGCACTGTGTGGTGATGGAAACACGGACCAGAACCACCCCTGGGACTGGGATGGATCCCTGAGACTAGAATGGACCAGAACCACCTCCTGGGACAGGAATGGACCAGAACCACCCCTAGGACTGGGATGGACCAGAACCACCCCTGGGACAGGGATGGACCAGAAACAGCCCTGGGACTGGAATGGATCCCTGAGACTGGAATGGACCTGAACCACCCCCTGGGATGAGGTCAGAGCCCAAGCTGTGGCAGAGCAGAGCAGTGACCGACTGGTGACAGATGGGATTGTCAGAGCAACTCAGTTCTGGCCAATAAAACCCCAAATCCCAAAGTGGAGAGCAGGACACAGGCACAGCTTGGAGACACCTCATTTGCAGCCACCCCAGCTCCTTGCCGTGTCCCTGTGCCCTCAGGCACGTCCCGATCCCGCTCATTGTTCCTGGAGCTCAGCCCCCTTCCCTCGTGGGGAACTGGAAATGGAGATAATTATAGGAAAAGGTTTTCAAACACACGGCTCCTAACTGACACATGCTCAGCTCTTGATGTGTTCTGTGCCTGTTCTCATTAAATTTTATACACAGCAAACCTGAACAAAAAGCTTGTGCAGTGTTAGGGAACAATGATTCCTTTTTGCCAGTAAAGAGGAGATTTATGGGGAAAATCACTTAAATCTGACAGTCTCTGACATCAGTTCTTAGTTCATGAAAAGTGAGTGGGACCTGATGGATCCTCTTCTTTTCATCAGAAAGCTGCTGTTTTTCTTGTCTTGGCTGAGAGTGGGAAGTGAATAATGAGCATGTTGCTGATTAAAAAAACCCTTACCTTCAACTTTAGCCAAAATTCTCTGCACTTATGACATGGATCATTAAAAAAATTCTGATTACACTCCCCAAAACATTCCATTAAAGAACATTTTTTTCAAGCACCTTTTCTGAGGAAAAAGAAATCTAAAAAAATCATTTCTGTGAGTGCAGCGGCCACAGCTGCAGGGAGACACAAACGAGGCAGATTTTGAAAAGTTGCCCAGGGAGGTGAGAGCTCCACGAGGCAGAGCAGAGCCTGCACACAGCTGCACAGGTTCGTCCAAATCCCTCACTCATGTTCTACAGAGCTGGAGCAGCAGCCTCAGCCTCCCCAAAACCAAATAAAACCAAACCAAACAGAACAAAACAAACCAAACCAAACCAAACCAAACCAAACCAAAAAACCCAAACCAAAACAAACCAACCTAACCCAACCCAACCCAAACCAAACCAATAAAACCAAACCAAAACAAACCTCATGCACGGTGCACAGACAGTTGGAGGGACAGGGTGTGAGAGAGAAAAAACAGGGCTCTGAGCAAGAGAAATGCTTCCAACCACGCTTGTTCTGCAGGAATTCCCTTTATCCACCCTTGTCCTGCAGGAATTTCCTATTGTCATGGCAAAACATGCCAGGTGAGTTGGATTTTTCTTAAATTATGTATATATATATATTTTATCATTTTGTTAAATTGTGAATATATATTTTATCATTTTTTTAAATTATGTATGCATGTATTTGGTAGGAACTCAAAGGTTTATAGGTGAGAAACCACCTGAGACTCCGGCTGGAAAGGGTTGTGTTCAGGGTGCAGAGTCCCCAGATCTCTGGGATCCCTTGGCTTGACGACCGTGGAAAAGAAGAGACAGGGTCTTCATGATTTGTTCACAAGGAGCCATGAAGCCATTTATTGATTCACAAAGCAAAGTTTATATACTTTTTCTATTGTTACTAAAAATAGCGCACCAATAATGTTCGTGTAACTAAGATATATTGCTTAATTGTACCTCGATAGTATTGCTCAATCTAGGCCTCCTTTAAGCTAGCCAGGTAGATACAATATTTCTCACAAATCCCCATAGAAACTGCATGCTAAGCACTCTGTACCACCTTATTATCTCTTACATTCCTTCTCTAAAATCCCGCTTGCTTTTGCCAAGGCTTGGGCCTACTATGGCTAACAGATCCACATCAGCTGGGACAAGCTGAGCAGTACTGGCAGTTCTGCTCTCCAGTTGTATTCCCACACTGGCTCTGCCTTGGGAATCCAAACCCAGCCCTGCCTTGGGAAGCCAGACCCAGCCCCTGCTGTGCAGAAGGAGCAGGGAGGGTCCCACAGCACCCCCAGCCTGGGGGACCCCTGCCCCTGCCTGGCACCATCCCCACCCGCTCTAGCTCTCACTGCTCCAAGCACCTCCAGCACCAGCCCTGTAATTGGCATTTCCTTCTGTTTTACATGAAAAGCTTTTCAATAATTTTGTGCAGTATTTCAGCTCAACCAGGAGAGGGAATGTATAATTTATTTTGTTACTTGATAGAATTAGTTGTTCTTAGCTTGCTGTGCTGGTGTAAACCGTGAATGCAATATTTTCTAGTGTCCTTTTTCCATGAGATTAGTAAATTTAATTTGAAATTCTGTATTCAAGAGTTGTGCACTGGCTGAAGGCAAGCAGTAGAACAGATGACAAAGGTTATTACATTTTTTAAATTATATTT
Organism: Sialia sialis; assembly: GCA_009812075.1. NCBI lineage: Eukaryota > Metazoa > Chordata > Aves > Passeriformes > Turdidae > Sialia > Sialia sialis. Next base: position 16,315,012 of record VRYO01002482.1, read on the forward strand.
TAAAGATGTTTAATAGCTGTGGAAAAAGGACTTTTATGAAAATGGAAATTGGCAGATTAAAGAATGAGTTTCATGAAGTTGTTGTGAAAACACATGGAGTTAGTTTTCCTGTTATTCCTCAAAGGGCCAAGGTTCTCCAGACCAAAATCCTAATTTGGACTGGGATTTCACTGAATTCCCAATCAAATTCTATCAACTGACTCCACACATACAATTCAGCAATTCTCAAATACAGCTGTAGCTGTTCCTTCCTCTTGTCACCAACCTCAAATCTTGTGTTCAAAACATGGGCACTGTTTTTCTCTGCCCAAAAACCAAATTCAGGCTTTTCCAGCTGAATTCCTGGTCTGATTCAGTGATGTGAGCAGGCAAAATCTCCTCCCCAGGGGTAATTTCCAGGCTGACCCTGCAGCCCCAGGGAGCGGGAGTTTGTGTGGAGTGGATGAGAGCAGGGCTGAGCCTGGGGTGGCTGTGTGTGAAACAGAGCCAACCGTGCTCTGGGGATTTCTGCTGCTCCTAAAGGGGCCCTGCTGCTCCTGGGATCCTGCTGCTCCTGGGATCCTGCTGTTCCTGGGATCCTGCCGTTCCTGGGGATCCTGCTGCTCCTGGGATCCTGGGACGCTGCTGCACTTGGGACTCCGCTGCTCCTGGGATCCTGGGACCCTGCTGCTCCTGGGATCCTGCTGCTCCTGGGACCCCGCTGCTCCTGGGGTCCTGCTGTTCCTGGGGTCCTGCTGTTCCTGGGAATCCTGCTGCTCCTGGGAATTCTGCTGCTCCTAAAGGGGCAAACAGGGTGAAAGGGGATGTTTGGTGCTGGAGTCACAACAGCTGCCCCTGGAGCTGCAGAGGAACAAGGTGTGCTTCAGGAGGCTGCTTGCTAGTTCTCCCCTGATTTTCAAAGTACTTCAGTCTCACAACTGGGAATGGGTTGTAACAGGGGACAAATGTTATTTATTCCCAGAGATATAATTGTTATTTATTCCCAGAGACATAATTGTTATTTATTCCCTGACACATAATTGTAATTTATAGCCAGAGAGAGTCCCAGTTTCCCCTGGGGAGGGATCCCGTGGCACACACCCTGCAGAGCCCAGCCCCATCCAGATCTGAGCCCCCCATGAACCTCAAACTCGTGTCCTCAGACGGGGCTGTGCCCTCCCTGCAGGCTGGCACCCACAGTCACAGTGTCACTCGCTGGGAGCCTGCAGAGAAGAAATGTGTGATTAGAGATTTTAGGGCAGAGCACGGGGGTGCCCTGGCTGCTCCAAAGGCTCCAGTGTTTAATTATGCTAATTGCTGCAATGATTGTGTGTTCTGCAGTGTCTCAGCACCCCCAGCCCCTCGGAGACTCCCAGGAAACCCAAGATGAGGGGAGCAGCCCTGAGCCCCTGTCCTGGCCACTGCCTGTTCCCAAAGCACCCAGGAACCTCATCCTCTGGTTTTGGGATAAGCAGTGGAAGAGTGGAAAGTTCCAATCTAATCTCAAACAACTCCTCAAACTGAAAAGCTTTTCAGTTTAAAGAGTGTAGAATCCAAAGGAAAGCCACCCTAAATAGCTGAACCTAAAGAACAGTCATAAACATGTGCATCCCACGGAGTCTGTAACCTTATAAATTGTCTACTGGAATTTACATAAATTTCCATTTTCTTCGTCAACTTTATAGTACAAGTTAAGCTTAAATTATAGTTTCTTTCCGAGCATTGTCTGAGCCAAATGCTGCTATCAATTGATTCATGTAATTACCACTTTCCTCTCTAATTATTTGTGGGAGTAAGGTACAGCAGGAAGGGTACTTTTAAGTGATAATGCAAAACATTTCCTACTTGTCTGCACCTAATTCATAAAAAGGTCACAGGAAGGTTTCACAATGGAACTCAATTAAGGATTAAAACTCACACAAGGAGCTTTTCTGAGGATGTTTCCATGTTCAGCAGCCAGGAGTGTGTTTGCAGCAGCTGGGGAGGTGTCCAGCTCTCAGGTGTCTCCAAGTCACAGCCCTGTCCCCTGAGAGGGACCCTCCCCTGGCACAGGAGGCTCTGGGGGTCTCATCCCCCACACAAATTGATCTTGGAGCCCAACCCATCCATCCCATCCCATCCATCCCATCCAAGCCATCCAACCCAACTCCTCCAACCCAACCTATCCAACCCATCCCATCCAACCCAACCCATCCATCCCATCCCATCCATCCCATCCAACCCATCCATTCCATCCAACCCATCCAACCCATCCCATCCAACCCATCCAACCCAACCCATCCATCCCATCCAACCCATCCATCCCATCCAACCCATCCAACCCATCCCATCCAACCCATCCAACCCAACCCATCCATCCCATCCAACCCATCCCATCCAACCCATCCAACCCAACCTATCCATCCCACCCAAGCCATCCAATCCAACCCATCCATCCCATCCAACTCATCCAACTCATCCAACCCAACCCATCCAACTCATCCAACCCAACCCATCCAACCCATCCAACCCAACCCATCCAAACCAACCCATCCAACCCAACCCATCCCATCCAACCCAACCCATCCAGCCCAACCCACCCAGCCTGGCCCCGGCCTGCCCTGGGCTGCTTTCCTCTCTGCAAACACTCCCAGCAGCATCAGCAATGCTGCCCCAATTCACAGCCAGTTATGAGCTGTGCTGATGAGAGGGGTTACAACAAACAATTATTTTAAAATGAGCTTGTTAAAGGCCCAAAAATCCATGGTCAATAAAGAAAATTTCCAGCTAGGAGGAATACAAGACAGTGCTATTTTCTAATGCTGGTTCTTTTCCAATTTCAATAGGTAAGAAAAGCTTCAGCCATCACCACAAAACCCCCTGACAGGAAAGGCTTTGGAGGAGGATCGGATCCACATAGCTTGAATTTCAAACCTCTGAAGGCCTGGCAAGAAAAGCCATAAAAAGAAGTAATTTTTCTATGTTTTACAATCCCAGGCAGATGTCAGCAGTGCAACAGCCCCAGAGTCAACCAGCATTTCAGATGGTCTAGCCAAATGACTCAAATCAGCTGGCATCAGACTTGGACAGCGTGTGCAATGTTGCCACATAATTAAATTCAAAGTGCTAAAAAGGTAAAAATACACTTAATGCAGATCAGCGCCACTTTTGAGGTTAAACATCCCTGATTACATTTTATATTCTATGGAAAAAAAAACCTGGAGAACTGGCATTACTTCATTTTATGATGAGATTTCTTTGGATGAAGATCTTTATAAATGAGATCCCAACAAAGCAGGGTTGGCAGTGAGTGTGATGGAGCAGAGGAGGGAAGGAAGGTGATTGCCAAGGTTCCCTAGGGCCCCAGGTTTGGTTTGGAGTTTCCACTGAGAGCCTGAGAGTGGAAACGGGCACAGACAGAGCTCCCTTGGGGCAGGACAGCACTGGGGGGACACAGCCACCCCTGGGTTTGGGGACACAGCCACCCCTGGGTTTGGGGACCCAGCCCCCCCCCGATTTGGCGACACAGCCACCCTCACTCCCTGTGTCCCAGAGCCCCCCTGCTCACAGCCCTTGGTGCTGGGGTGCAGGAGCAGCCCAGAATTGTCCCTGGAGTTTCCCTGGTGCTCAATTCCCATGGCTGGTTTGATTTTTGCATTCTCCAGCCGGGCTCAGAGGAGATGTACTGCAACAAGAGATAATGCTTGTCTGCTTGGATCACCTTCAAAAGTTGAAGTTGGAAAAATAAAACCAAAAAAACCCCAACTCCACAAACTTGGATTTGAATTCACATTTATTTATCTCGTTTTTTAATATGAGTTTTTCTCTCTAGTGTATTACAAAAAGCCTCCTTCCGCATATCTTATTTCACAGTCCCCTCAAATTCCCGTGCATCCTGAGCAGAAATTCTGACTTGCTTTAATCCTTCAAAATAAAACAGAATTTAAGATGGTCTGAAATGCTTAGCCAAGGCAGCTGAAAAGGATAACAGGAGGTTTTTGTGAGACCTTACGAGCAGCAGCACGGGAATGGCAGCGTTTGTTGTGCTGGCTTCCTCTCAAGTGCAGCAGTGGAGTCTCGAGCCAGGCAGTGAGGAGATCCATCCACTGTTGTGTTTGCTTTAGTCTGCCTACTCACAAAGGCTTTTTTAGTCAAGGGTCCAGGTCATCTTAGCACTGTTAGTTATTTCCATCAGTCCCTGCTTCCTGACTCATGTGAAGCCAGGAAATGCAGAGCTCTGGCAAACACGGCCAGAACTCGCTGCAGCCTGAGAGCTCTGGTGCTTCAGAGTGACCCCCTCAGCTCCCCACGGGCCCAAGGTGGGCTGGGGGCTGCAGGAAACAGGGCTGGGCTGCTCAGGATGAGCAGGATGGACAGATGGACAGGATGTACAGGGTGAACAGAGTGGACAGAGTGGACATGATGAACAGATAGACAGGATGGATAGGTGTGGACAGGATGGAGAGGCTCTCTGCTCTGGCCGTTGATGCCTTGGCAGAGGTCAGACACAACAAACCTGGAACATCCTGTGGGACACCCGTGCTGGCTGCTCCTGACCCCAGCCTGCCCCAGCCTGCAGCGATCAGCATCAGGAGGAGGTGCTCACACCCACCCTGTGCAGTGCTCCCCAATGAGAAATGATTGCTGAGCCATGACCCACACAGTCAGGCTCAGAACTCACAGAACTCACAGGATTCAGGCACTGTGCCCCTGTCCCTGACGCAGTTTGCTCCATCCAGGACTCCTCGTGTGCAGTTTCTCACCCCAACATTTGCAGGTATTTTAATTTCCTCCAGATCCCCTCCTGGCTGCACAGTCCAGGCTCAGGAAGCACAAGAAGCATGCAATTAAATTCTCATTTGTGGCCTCGTTCCAGCTCCTGCTCTCATTTATTCCCCCCTGGAGCTCTGCACAGCTCGGCTCTCCAGACCTTCTGCCTGTCCCTCCGGTGTGGGGGGGAGCAGCAGCTGCCCAGAGCCTCCCCTATTGCTCTGCCACCTGCTCCCAAAGGTTTGGTCTGACAATGTGAGAATTACACTCTGCCTTTGTTTCAAGTGGCAGGAAAACAATCAGCTTCTTCCATAGCCTAAATAATGGATTGGATTTAGGTCTGATATAGCTGTGAGGCTGGCCAGCTCTCATGGAGAGTTCTCTGCCCCACTCCAGAGAGATCCCAGCTCTGACACCCCTGACCTCACTTCCCAACAGTGGGGACAGGATGAGACCCTGGTACATGCCCAGGATGAGCACCCTGTGCACGTCTGTGCTCACACAGAGCCACTCTCACAGTGTCTGAGCCACATCTTGAGGGCTGAAGGGAAAAGAACTGAATTCCATTGGAGCTGGGGCCATGCACCCTCCTGAGTGCCAGGTGCCCAAGTGTGACTGATGTCCATGGAGAGGCAGCTCCCACTGCCAGCACCTCTTCCCATCCCTGTGCAGCCTCTGGAGGCAATTCTGGCCCCACATCAGCTGGGCTGATGCCCTGGGCTGTTCTGTTCCCCTGGTCTGTTCCCCTGAGCTGTTCCCCTGTTCCTATACTCTGCTCTTGGGAGAAGCCCTGGAGCTCTTCCCCTTCCCCTTCCTAGAGCTCCTGCCCTGGCCCTGGTGCTGCCACCTCCCCTTCAGAGCCCAGCAGTGACAATGACACAGGACACCACCAGATTTGCTGGTTTGGGGTGGTTTTCACCCTGGGCAGGTGCAGAGCCTGTGTCCTCTCAGAGGAAGTGTGCTGGGGCTGGAGGCTCTGCCTCTGTGCCTCAGACAGGACAAAGTTCTGTTCCTGTGCTGTGCTTTAATTCCTTTCAGTTCTGTTTTTATAAAGCACTATTAGCACAGAGCTGCATTGTTTCGGAGGTGCTAGCAAGTGCTCCCTGCAGTCCTTCCTCCAAAGGGAGCCTCATGAAGCTGCAGATGTGGGTATTTCTGTCCAGCTGCAGGAGGCGGAGGCGCTGCTGCTGTCCAGTGCTGCTGCTGTCCAGGTGCTGCTGTCCAGGTCCTGCTGCTCTCCAGTGCTGCTAGGGGCCAGAGTCCTGCTGCTGTCCAGTGTTGCTGCTGCCCAGTGCTGCTGTGCCAGCTCCAGCCCTGCTGCCTCATTGCCATTCTCCAGCTGTGCCGTTCATAAAGGTGCAGATATGACATTATTTCACAGAAATTCACTGGGTAACTGAACAGCCTCTGAGCATTGCAAATAAAGGTGTGGATTTGACTTTCAAAACCAGCTCTGTGCTCCTATACAGCCTATCTTCCTTTTTCATATTGATGTCTTTCCTTTTGCATTTCCTGTTTGAATTATTGCTGTGCCTGAGACATGATTTACATTTAGTACAGCTCAGAACAACAAAATGTAACATTATGTTATACAAGGCTAATCCTTCCTTGTAAAAACCCAGTTGCAGGGAGTGGTGTGCACTGGCTGATCCAGCGTGATCGAGGAAGGCAGGATGTTAGATTTAAACAAGTCCCAGGCAGGAATTTGTTACAGGTGACAGTCCCCGAGCGCTCAAACACACACTAGAAACACTCCTAATGACAGCATTATGATCACGAAATGATGTTTAAGGAGCTGCTGCCATTCTGTGGCTGTGCTTTATGTTCTCTGGAACAGCAGGGCTTTAATCATGGGCAAAACTGGAAACATCTTCACCAACTTTCACCTGTTGCTTGTGCTGCCACGTGCTGCAAAAAAGAGCTACGTGAAGAGGTGATATTATATAAATATAACTGTGCAGTTAATAAAATGTTGTGGCAAACTGATGTGTATTAGCAAGCCCAAAAATTTAAGAGAATACATTTTTGCTTATGCTAAAAGACTTTTGTCCATTGCAAAAGACTTAAAAGAAATATTTTAATTGGAGCTTTGAAATATCAGATGTCTTCAGTGGAAGGTCAGGCCTCCAGAGCAGAGCAAACAGCTCAGGAGGGTTAATTAGCAACAAAAGACTAAACAAAAGGAGTTTGGAAGATGTCTCTGAAGGAGACAAAGCTCTGAGGATGCATTAAAGGCCTTCAAAAACAGGACGGGCTTTTATACAGCACAATCTTTGATCCAGTGGGATGGAGCCTCAGCTCCTGCTGCACCGCCCCTCGTGATGTAAACCCGGGGCTGTGTTCATCAACCCTCACTGGGGCTGGGGGAGGCACCACAGCTGGAGAGAACATCCAGCTGTGCCCGTGGGCCACCCCAGCACGGGGGCACAGAGCTGGGCTGGGACATGCTGGAACATGGTGGGGTGTGGGGTGGGGTACTGGGGTGTTCTGGGATGTGCTGGGGTGTGCTGGGATGTGCTGGGATGCACAGGGATGTACTGGGATGTGCTGGGGGATGCTCTGTGACTTAGGATGCTCTGTGGCTCAGGGGATGCTCTGTGGATC
>VRYO01002482.1:16341366-16360120 GCA_009812075.1 Sialia sialis
GGGACAGAGCATCCCTGGGGACAGAGCATCCCTGGAACAGAGCATCCCTTGGACAGAGCATCCTTGGGAATACAGAGCATCCCGGGGACAGAGCATCCCGGGGACAGAGCATCCCTGGGACAGAGCACAGCCGGCACACTCTCCACACCCGCGCACCAATCTCACAGCCCGCACACCAGTCTCACAGCCCGCACACCCCACACTCCAAGCGCTGCTCTCCTCCCGCAGATGAAGCAGCAGGAGCTCCCAGCAGCGCTCCGGGCATGTGGAGCACGGCTGGTGAGTTTGATGTGCGCCGGGATCCCTCTCAGCGCAATCAGAGCGCGGTGCTCACAACACGGCGGCAGCGGCGTGGGGATCAGAGCCCGGCCGGCCCGGGGGATCCTTCTGGAAACACTTCAGACATGAAAGGCTCCTTTTTGTCTGCACAGCTCTGCAGCACTGCCAGCTCTGTGCCTGCTCGTGAGGACGAGCACAATCACATCGCTGTACAAATTCCTCAGGCAGGGATGCGGTGATTCCAGGAACTCAGCGGGATCCTTCAGGGATGTTTCCTTGGGGGTTCTGCTCCCCCTGAAGCTCCTCTTGGCTGGGCTGTGGTCACAGACAGTGTCCCCACAGGGGGTACAGGTCACACCGCTTCACCTCCAGGTGGCATTGGCTCCTGCTCATGTTTAGCAGCCTTTCCTCACACACCACGCTCTGGGAAGCGCTGTCCCGGCACTGGGATCCCAGGAGCAGCCCAGGAGGTCTCGGTTTTGTCACAGATTTGTTGGTTTTGCTGTTTAGGGGCACATCGGTGCCAGAGGTGGGGTGGCACCGAGGACACAGGGCACAGAGCTGAGCCCAGCAATGGGGACACCTCAGAGGTGACAGCACAGGGGGACGGGGGACAAGGGATGGGGATAGGGGACAGGGGCAGAGGGATAGGGGACAGGGGACAGGGGAATGGGGGACAGGGGGACAGGGGGACAGGGGAATGGGGGACAGGGGGACAGGGGGACAGGGGGACAGGGAGACAGGGGACAGGGGGACAGAGGGACAGGGGAACAGGGGGACACAGGGACAGGGGACAGGGGACAGGGGACAGGGGCACAGAGGACAGGGAGGACAGGGGAACACAGGGACAGGGGACAGGGGAACAGTCACTGCCCTGCTCCTGTAGGCCCCGCTCTTTTTGGAGTTTGCACTTTGGCAAAATCTGCCCCAAAACACCAGAGTCGCTTTTCCTGGTGCATCTTCAAGAGCTTTCCAAGACAACAGTAAATAAATTCAGGCTGGAAATGCATGTTAGCGATTGATGATTTCTAAACAATGTGCTGCAAAAGGCGCATTTCCTCCTGGACTGTTTTTCTAAATTCCGTTTGCTATTGTAAATAACAGAGCAGCAGCCTGTGAGCCCAGACACTACTGAGATGCTGGGTGCTTCATTATGGAAAATGCTTTGGGGTGTGTGTTTTACCTCTCCTGGTGCGTTTTGTTTCGAACAGGAGCAGTTCAGAAGTGCACATTAAATCCACAAGGAATCTCAGTGCATCCTCCCCTCCTCACCCTGAGCACACGGGGTTCTGTCAGGTAGCTATGGTGATGTGTAAGGTGGGATTCTTGTGTGGATTTGGGGTTTTAGGGGCTTGGGGCACGGGGCCAGTCTGGACACTCTCTTTTCTATCTATGTCAGAGTGAGGTTAGCATAAAAATATCCTCTGCTAAAAAAAAAAACAACAAAAAGGGTAACAGTTCATAGGCACTGTGTGAAAAAAGGCAGATCAGCGTGACAAACAGCTGCAGCACTTTATATTTGTCTTCATGTATATGCAATTGTCTCTACAAAGTATTTCTGCACGACCCGCCGCCAGCAAGGTCAGGATCTGGAGGCCGGGAGGAGCAGACATGAATGCAGGCTGGATAGAGCTCAGGGTGGGTGTGCTGGGCAGCTCTGGAGTGAGTGTGAATGCTGCAGTGCTCCCGAGAGCAGGGTGCTCCCCTGCTGCTCTGCTCTGCTCTGCTCTGCTCTGCTCTGCAGTTTGGCTTCGTGCAGGAACGCAGACTGGGATAAATGCTCTGCACAGCCCCGAGGCTGCCCAGGCCCAGCTGCTGAGAGTGAGAATCCCCAGCAGCTTGGAAAAGACTCGACGGAGTGGGAATGGGAATGGGAATGGGAATGGGGCACTGGGAATGGGAAAGGGACTGGGAATGGGATTAGGGATGGGAGCAGGGCTGGGACTGGGACTGGGACTGGGACTGGGACTGGGACTGAGACTGGGACTGGGATTAGGGATGGGACTGGGACTGGGACTGGGACTGGGAATGGGAATGGGACTGGGAATGGGACTGGGAATGGGAAAGGGAATGGGAATGGGACTGGGAATGAGAATGAGAATGGGAATGGGACTGGGAGTAGTACTGGGATTAGGGATGGGACTGGGACTGGGACTGGGACTGGGACTGGGACTGGGAATGGGGCACTGGGACTGGGATTAAGACTGGGACTGGGGATGGGGTGGGGATGGGATTGGGGATGGGATTGGGGATGGGATTGGGGATGGGATTGGGGATGGGATTGGGCTGCCCCAGAAGCAATGGGGCTCTCCAGAGCTCCCTGGGCTCCTCAGTCACAGCAAACAGAGGAAAAGGAAGGGCTGGGATCACAGGAAGAATTGCTGAGGAATATCAGAAGGGTCTGTTTGCAGAGTGCTCTCCAGTCTCACAATAAAGGGACATAAAAAGGACAGTCAATGGCCCCGAGGGACAGAGTTAATGGTAAATACTCTGCTATAAAAACCCGGGCTGCCCTGCAAGTAGATCACTTATCATGGGGTTTCTCCAACAGAAAGACTTTCCCCACATCTCTGCACTTTTACACTTGATGTGCCAGTGACTTCTGCAATTAGAGCATCTAAACAAACCAGGAAAGAGCCTCTTGGTCTGAATCAGAGAACGAGGCTGTCGGGAGGAGACCTGCCATCACTTTAAATCTGAATTTAAATTCTCTGAGCCTGGCACCCTGGGCTGGATCTCACCTGCCATGGATTGTGCCCTCACATTTTGGGTCAGAAATGTGTGCCTGGGAGCAGGATCTGACACACCAGCATTCACTGGGATTTCACTAAAACCAGCTCTGGGATTGGCACTTGAGCAGGGGGACCACTGGTCCTGCTCTGCATTGGAGCCTCAGAACAGGGGAAGGGGAAATTTGGCTGAAACAAAAATGATTCAGGTACCTGCAATGTGTGGGGGCATCCTGGGCTGGGCTGGGACCCCCTGGCCGTGCCCTGCAGACCCCGCCAGGTGTCTGTGTGGTGGGGGGAGCAGAGAGGGGCAGTGCCTGCTCCCACACTCCTAGAGGGAAAAATTAAATTTTCTCCTATTTTTGATTTTCTGAGGGGAAGGATAAATGCTTTTTACACCACTTTGACCTGGAGCTGTGGCCTTTTGCAGTCTCATGGATAATGTCAAGGTTAAGAAAAATTATCTGGACACGCGAGGAGCACAGCCCTGATCTGAGTGAAGCAGAGCTCACATCAGTGACTCCTGATGAGCGAGACACCAGTGCACAGAGCATAGGACGTGCTGTTATGTCCTAATTGCACACTCAGCCTCAGGATAATGCAGGGGGGTGGAACCACACGGCCATTAAGGTCTCTTCCAGCCCAAACCATTCTGTGATTCCACAATTTTCATCTCGTGCTACTTCAGCAATGAAAACCCAAAAGGTCAAGATCTCTTCTTATTTCTGCTCTTGCTTCATTTGCAAGCAGATATTTTCATAGATCTGAAATTAGGCCTGTAAGTCATAAAAAGCCTTAAAAAAATTCCTATTAATTAAAATGTCTCTAGATTGAAGAGGACAGTGCATAAGTCCACAGTCATAAGGTGGCAACACAGAAGGCTCTGCGTGGCTTTGGCCACCTGCTGTGCTGCTGGTCACTCATCCCTGCTGGTCACTCATCCCTGCTGGTCACTCACATCCCTGCTGGTCACTCACACCTGCAGCAGGGTGTCAGGAGCCTGCACCAAACCAGGGAGAGCAAAGCTCAGTAAATGAACCCTGCAGAGAAATGCTGCTGGTGGCAGGAATGGTAACATTGGAGGGAGATGCTGGTGGTGGCAGGGATGGTGACATTGGAGGGGGACACTGCTGGGGGCAGGAATGGTGACATTGGAGGGGGATACTGCTGGGGGCAGGAATGGTGACATTGGAGGGAGATGTTGGTGGCAAGAACGGTGACATTGGAGGGAGATGCTGGTGGTGGTGGCAGGAATGGTGACATTGGAGGGAGATGCTGGTGGTGGTGGCAGGAATGGTGACATTGGGGGGGAACACTGCTGCTGGTGGCAGGAATGGTGACATTAGACAGGACGCTGCTGGTGGCAGGAATGGTGACATTGGAGGGAGATGTTGATGGTGGCAGGAATGATGACATTGGAGGGAGACACTGCTGGTGACAGAAATGGTGACATTTCCCCAGGCAGGGCTGGGTCAGGGAGCAATCACTGCAATTCCTGATGATCCCAGAGAGCTCCTGCCCGTCCCAGCAGGTGGGGAAGGAGCAGCAGAATTTATCTTTATAAAGGGGGAACTGGAACCCAGTCAATCCACTCTGCTCCCACACAGACCGTGAATCAAAGCGTGGGGCAGGAGATTTGTTAACAGCCAGAGTAATGAGCAGAGATTCTCAGCTCCACTCACATTTGGGGTTTTACTGCTGGTGTCAGCCTGGAGTGATGGGCAGGCTCGCCCAGGAGAATCAGAGACACAGCAATAGCATAAATATTGGCAAGTGCCTCTGCTGCAGGCAGTGCACTCACCAAGCTGGCTCAAGTGTTATTGCAGGCAGATCTTCCTTGCATTTCTTTGGGACTTTGATAAGTTCCACACATTGGGGTGCTTTTTACAATTCCCATGTTTGTTCATCCTGGCATCAATCTGATTTATAAGTGCCTTTTGGAGAAATGGGCTTAGTGCAAGCACTTTGCATCAGTGTTTCCCAAGGAAAAAATGGAGTTTTTAAAAGCGATTTCTGGGCTGGTCACCCACACTTGTCCTGGACCCTGACTGGAAAAACCCTTTGAGGTTTGAGTGCCAGGAAGCCCCAGGGCTGTCATTGCTCCCCACAAGCAGCTGGGTCAGCAGAGAGGGACAGGAGGGACTAAAGTCAGCCCCAAACCCTGCAGTGCATTGAATGCTCCCCTTTACACCATTTTAACATGAATTTTATATATGGTTATCCAAAAGTACATGTATTACGACCCTGAAAGCTCTTTATTTTAAGCAATCATATAATTACTGGCTGTTTTCAAATTGCTCTGCTCTCCTCTAATCTTGTTTTCATAATGAAATTTATTTAAGTCTAATATAGGCATAATGTAGAGTAATGTATCTTCTGCACCTCAGAATGGATGTTGGAAGTGTAAATTCATTACTTCTCCTTCAGCAGATCTCCTTTTTATCTCTCCTCTGTAGACATTACAGTCATACGAATACACTGATGAGGATCCAAAACTAATTTTCATCAAAATGAGAACTCCTTAAAAACATGCTCTTATCATATCGTGCAGACTCTCTCAGCTCCCCCAGTGTTCCTCACTTCAGCCTCAGCTTTCATTTTTAAGTGGATTTTATTTCTCCCAGCATTTCTCTCCATCTGCAGGACAAGTTTTCTCCCTCCCCTGTGCCCAGCCCCTCCGAGGGGTGAATTCCTGCAGTGAGCACAGGGGGTTCAGCTCCATCCTGGGGTAAAGAAGGGGCACAAGCGCTTCTGTCCAGGAAAATCTGGCAACTCAGCAGCTGGCCCTGACTCCAGGAACCTCCCTGCTCCTGCTCCTGCTTTAGACATGTGCAAATCAAACATTTAAGGTCAATTCCTGCTGCTTGGGCAGGCGGATTCATCATTCCCTGCTCACTCTCATTCCTCACCTCAGCCTCTCACCAGAACCTTTGTGTCAGGTCTGAACTTGGTAATTGGGTTTGACCACTGCCAAAGAACCATTTCACAAGGCAGAAAGTCTGGATTCTGAAAGAGAACCTCCAAAAACCCAGCCCTAGAATAATTGCCATTTCAGTGTAGGTTGCTGTAATTGTATTCCTGCCCACCCAGCTCTTTTTGCATTGTGGTATGGAAAAATAAAGAAAGATGAATTTCAATCATGCTGTTGCCCTGAAAGCTATTATCACAAGATTGATTAACTGAGACTGCTTTGTTTGAACAATAGGTTGTGGAGAGAGAAAAAATACATTTTCCCTTGGTCTTAATCCATGAAAGAGTGATTAGACATTTATTTCTCAATTGGCATGGTGGAAATCAATACGTGTTTTCCAAAGATTGCACAATTGGCTTTAAGAACTTGCCCTTGCCTGCTCTGCCAGTACCAGGAGCTGTTTGGGGATTATTTGTTTCTGTGTTTTGACAGATCCCCCGTTCCTGTCCATGACTTCACACCATTGAACTTCAGCCAGGGGGATCCTGATGTACAGGGAGGTTACAAGGAAGGGATGTCTGTGATAGCAAAGGGTTAAAATGAGTCTAAAATCATGGGAATTGTACACAACAGATCCAGGGATGAAAAGAAAGGCTGGGCCTGGTAGGGCTGGAAAGGGAACCGGGCCTGGGAGGCCTCAAAAGGGAACCAGGCCCTGGAAGGAATGCTGAGCTTTGTCTTTATTGGATCATGTGAAACTGCACCTGTGTGATCATCATGGGATAAATAATGGGATTGGTAAATGTAATAATTGTTTGGTAATTGAATATATTATTGCTTAATCGTAATAAGAATCATGAGAAGCGATGTAATGGTAACAAGAACCATGAGAAAGGATGTTTGGGGAGCTGATGGAAATCACAAGAATCCATGCTTGGATAAGATGAATCTGTACGATAGAACAATGTGGGTTTAGTAATTACTAATTATACAGTTACATAGGGAAAAGGGAATAAAAACCTGTCCCTGTGGAATCCATGTGGAGTCAGATTTGGGTTTGTGCCTCTGATTCCCAGATCTTGGTGTGTGGGGTCAGCACAGGAGAGCCTGGCTCCTGTCTCAGCTCGGCGCTTTGCCACCGCACAGGGACACAGGGACACAGCCTTGGTCCTAGGGACCCTCTGTGCTGTGCCCCCTCCTCAGCCAAACCCCCCAGTGAGCCCTTGGCTGTCAGTGCTCTGCAGAAACATCTGCAGAAGCGCGGGGAGGGTGATGAAAGGTAAATTAACAAATCAGCTCCTCTGGGGCACAGAGGTTCCATAGAGCACCTGGCACACCAGGTGAAATCAGAGACCTTTCCCTGAGTATCTCCTTTCCCCATACAAATACCCTCAGGGCTGTTCTAGAAATTCTTTTCCTTTGAATTTCTGTCCCAATTTCTTGTAGCAAGTTCAAAAGTGCCCTGAGACCACCTGCTACATCCATCCGTAACCAATTTGATATCATGAATCATTGAATCACGTAATATAATGTAATAATGAGCAGGTTGGATGGCAGCTTTATGAGCTGATGCTCTCTAAAATAAGTTCATGCTGAAACAGAATCCTTCAGCCAATTTTTTCCACTTCCCCTGCTGTTCAGGGGCAAACTAGGGAAACTAAGGGAAAAACGAGAGCTGAGAGCAGCACGGCTACGTGTGTGAAACCTGCTCGGCCATCTGAGGAGATATTAAAGGAATGCAGATATCCAAGCACATTGAAGAAGGAGCCTTAATTTTAGCTGGCTGGCAGATGGGGTTTCTCATTAGCCTGTCGTTTCATCTTATTCTGTGCAATTAAGCAGGTTTGGGAGGGACCCTGAGGGACTGGCCGTGCTCCAGGGCTGCACAGCCCAGGCTGGATGGCTCCTGCTCCATCCCAATCCATCCCCATTCCCAATCCCATCCCATCCCATCCCATTGATCCCATCCCATCCCATCCCATCCCATCCCACTGATCTCATCCCATCCCATCCCATCCCATCCCATCCCATCCCATCCCATCCCTTCCCATCCCATTGATCCCATCCCATCCCATCCCATCCCATTGATCCCATCCCATCCCATCCTATCCCATCCCATCCCACCCAGCATTCACAGTCTGGCCCCATATTTTCAGGCAATTCCTGCAGCAATATTTCTTCATTCCCATAGAAACGGGGGTGGGGGGCTTTCAAGACGAGTCTGGAGCTAAGATAATGAAAATAAATCCCAACAAAACCCTGCCAAACCCCTGTACACATGTATTGGGGAAGAAAATAAAATCCTTGACTCCTTTTCCTGTATTGTGAAGCATTGTCATTTAGTTGGGTGAGAAACCCCAAACTCTCTCATGGATGTGATCCTTCTCCATTGTTTGCTTTTTTTCCGAGGCAATTTCAGGAAAATGCTTAGCAACATATACAGAAGGAAGCAGCTAAATCTTTGTATTAATTCTAAAACCCCCATTTCTTATTAAGTCACAAGAGATAGCTTTTACTTTGTTTCCAGCAAAAGGTAATTTGGGCTTTATTTTATTTAGAATGTTGCCCACCGTGCTGGAGAGGCGAGATTTCTTAATTGCTTTGTTGCAAAAACAATTTATGTGGGGGCTTTTAATGAGTTTAATTTTCTTTAAAGTTTTCCATGTATAAATGTGGCAGCGTTTTGAAATCAAATAAATTATCTACCTAGCTGCCTCGCTGCTCCCGTCATTACACGGAGCACTTGACGCCGCTCCACGAGGCTCATTGTACAGAAATTATCTGTGCCGACGAGATGGAGCTGCCGGTTACAGAAACAATGAGCGAGAGAGAGCAGGAGAGAGATGATTGCCTCCATCCTGGAGCTGGAGCTGCTTCCAGCGTGGGCAGGTGAACACAAAGAGTTTGGAGGAGATGGCAAAATGTGTGAGCAGAGAGTCCCAGACTGGGTTGGGCTGGGAGGGACCTGAAATCCACCCAGTGCCACCCCTGGATGGACAGGGACACTTCCTTCTGTCCCAGTGCCAATGTCCAGCCTGGCCTGGGACACTCCAGGGACCCAGAGCAGCCACAGCTGTGCCAGGGCCACCCACCCTACAGGGACAATTTCCCTCTAATCCCGAATCCAAGGATCCCCTTCTCCAGCTCAGAGGGGTTAAACCTCAGGGGGTTAAAGCACCGAGCCCTGAGCTCACCCTGAGCTCATCCTGATACCCTGAGTTCACCCAGACACCCTGAGCACATCCTGAGCTCACCCTGAGCACACCCAGACACCCTGAGCTCACCCTGAGCTCACCCTGAGCACACCCTGACACCCTGAGCACACCCAGAGCACACCCTGACACCCTGAGCTCACCCTGAGCACACCCTGACACCCTGAGCTCACCCTGAGCACACCCTGACACCCTGAGCACACCCTGAGCACACCCTGACACCCTGAGCACACCCAGAGCCCACCCAGGGGAAGGAGGGCTCTGAGGCCGTGGCAGGAGGCAGAGCTGTCTCTCTCTCTCTGCATCCACAAACACTCCCAGGGCTGATGAAGCTGAACTCTGCTCCCAGCCATCAGCAGCTCAGCCCGGGTGCTCAGGATGCCTTGCAGAGGCACCTGCCCGAGCTGACTGGTTTCATGAGCCCTGCAGTGCTCACAGCATACCTGCCTGTCCTCCTGCAGAGGGGAGCCGAGTCAGGGGCAGCTCTGCCGCTTCCCATGGGCCTCCCCGTTTAAAACTTCAGCATTGTGGCTGTGTCGGGGCTCCTGGTGACACACAGAGGCGATGCTGTGGCTGCACTCACCACATCTGGAGTTTCAGGCAGGCAGTGCTCTGTGAGATTCTGCTGGAGCTCTGCTGTTCAGCACTCAGCTCTCCCTGCAGCTCAGGGACAGCCCAGCCCCAGCCAGTCTGAGGGGCTGTGACCATCCCACCCTGTACCCCAGCGGGCCCCAGGACCACAGCAAGCAGCCACGGTGTCCCCAGGCCACCCCCATACAGGTCTGGTCTGCAGGAGCAGCAAAGCCTCAGGAGAGGCCCCAGCTGGGCAATTCCAGAGAAGCTCAGGGAGAACCCGTGATCCAAACTGAAGCCACAAGATTCCAGTGTCCAAGTTCCCCAGGTGCTGCCCAAAGGGATGAGAACTGAAATCCTGCACTGCTCCTGTTGGTGACTGCAGGCACTCACAGCTCATTTACCTGAGATATAAATTTGGCCATAAAGAATTCATGAGGCTGGAGCTGAATCCCTCTGCTGCTGAGCAAATGGGAACATTTCCTACGCTGCAGGCTGATGATTAATTTATACTCAGGTATAATTTATGCTCGGGTACCTGGAGACCAGAAAATCCTGTTTATGGTCTGGGCAGGACGTGGTTCCACCTCTCTCGCCATTCCTGAAACTGGAGGGAGATCCATCACAGATTTTTCAGGAAGGGCATTAGGATGGGCCTGCCAGTGAGATATCTGAGACAGGGAGGCGGCTGTAGGATGGATATGTCATTATGTATTTATCTTGTAGCTGGAGGTGTGAGTTCATAATGACCCTAAAAGCAGTGTCCAGAAAGAACAAATATGCAGAGCTGTGTTGAAAATATTGTCTGGGGGAGAAATCCAGATGGCTTCTCTTTGGAAAGGGACAGAGGAAAGGGAATTTAAATTGTATTTATTACACCAAGCCAGGATTGGTGCCCCATGTTCCCCTGGCCGTGCCAAGCCAGGTGAGGATGCCAGGAGCTCTGTGTGCCATGGCTCTCAGCTGTCCCTCCCTCCCCAGGGAGTGGGGACACAGAAATCCATGAAGAATCTCAGGGTTTGCCAGGAGCTCTGCGTGCTGTGGTTCACAGCTGTCCCTCCTTCCCCAGGGAGCTGGGACACAACAATCCCTGGAGCTCCTGAGGGTTTGGACAGGTGACTCTGCACGGCAGGGAGGGATCCTGAGCAGGCTGTGGAGGAGGAGAGCAGCTACCAGGAACAGCTTTTCACTCCCCTCAGTGGGGACCAGCAGGACAGGACACTGTCCCTGTGCCCTGCCAGCTGCTCCAGCACCCCAGAGCTGCTGGGAGCAGGGGGCTCTGAGTGCTGGGCGTGCCACCTCCAGGAGGAACGGGACAGTGGGAGCTCAGCAGTGTCTGTGACAGCCTGGCAGTGCCACCCTGCCCAAGGTGACGCATTGATGTGGCTCTGGCATGGAGGACAGTGACAGCTCGGGGGCTGGGAGGTCAGTGCTGGCTGGACACGCTGCTGCTCATCATGTCCAGCAGATCCCTGCTCAGAACACTCAGGCTCCTTGCTCCATCCATAACAAATTGAGGTGAAAAGCTGCAGGGCAGCCAGGACAGCCCGGGCACTGCTGGGCATTTCACTTGTCAGGCTGCTGCCCCCACGGTGTGTTCTGTGCACAGCAATGTCACAGGCTGAGAAATGCCGTGCCCGGAGTGCCTGCCTCCAGATGAGATGGTATTACTTATTTATAAGCACACAACAAGTGCCTGGAATTAGGAGAAATTCACAAAAATGAGCTCTCTGGTGACCATCAGCCACACCATGCTGCCAGGGCAGCTTCTTGTGTTGTGTTTGCTCTGAGTGTCAGCAGTGAGAACGATTCACATTATTTCTCACCAGATTCTGCTTCTGGCCGTGCCCTGAGGGCTCAGGCAGGGCTGTGTCTGGCAGCAGGACCTGTTTGTGCCACACACTAGAGCCTCACAGGCTGCAGGGCAGACCCCTGGCTTCAGGGCTCCCCCACCTGTGCCCAGGTGAGGAGGGGTCTGCACAGAATCCCCTCTGCCCTGCTCCCTGTGGGGCCACCAAGGCCATCCCCCAGTGCCACCCCCCTCAGTGCCACCCCCCAGTGCCACCCCTCAGTGCCACCCCTGCCCCTGCCAGGGACACTTCAGCCCTTGTCCCCGCAGCCGCTGCCAGCCAGGAGTGTTTGCAATGCGACTCCAAATGCATTCAAATAACAATTCCATTTCCCTTTCCAGCCCAGGGAGCCGCCAGGGCAGGGCCAGCACAGCCCGGGGCACTCGCAGTACCACACAGCCCCGTCCCGGTGTTCTCGTCCCCAGCCCCGTCCTGGTGTCCCCAGCCCTGTCCCAGTGTCCCCAGCCCAGGGAGGGCACTGCCACAGCAGCCCCATGGCTCTCCTGGAGAGCAAAGGCTTTTTTATCTCTTCCTTTGTGAGCTAATAATGTTTTTTTAATTGAAACATGTTCAGCTTCTCCTTCTTTCTTCTTGTTTCAAGTGATTTCTGCCTCTGCCAGCAAAATAAGAGCCTGTGTTGCCTGGGTTTTTTTCTGCAGAAAATGCAAGGGTTTTTTATTCCTCTTCTTCTCCTTCTGCTTTTTTTTTTTTTTTTTTTTTTTTTTCAAGATTTCAGCTCTTTGACTTTGGAAGAGAAATCATTGTGGAGAAAGTATTTCTTGAAATGATGACAGAAGCAAAATTATATTCCTTTGTAGAAAACAGGGACATTTGAAGACAGGCTTTACATCTTTGTTCTTTGTTCCGGGAAGTGCGAATTCGCAGGGTCCTGGACCATTAATCCTTCCCCATTCTTGGTTTTTGAAGATGAACATTGCAGAGAATGAGGCATTGTGCTTGAAAGGCCTTTTCAGAAAATACCTTTTCCTTCCACAATGTGTTCCAGTTCTCTGATAATTTGCAGAATAACTTGGCTTTTTGTGGCAATTTGTGGCTTTTCCTCATAAATATTTATTTTCCCAGGACACCCTGGTGTGATGGGGCTCCCGGGGTGGCTGCTGTGAGCAACCTGCCCCTGTTCCCAGCTCAGGGGCTTGGCAGCTCGGGGAGCACCACGGGAGCAGCAGCACTGCTTCTGTCCCACAGGATTGTGTCCCACAGGATTGTGTCCCACAGGATTGTGTCCCTCTGCTTCTGTCCCTCAGGGCTCTGTCCCACTGCTTCAGTCCCACTGCTTCTGTCCCACAGGACTGTGTGCCACTGCTTCTGTCCACTGCTTCTGTCCCTCTGGTCTCTGTCTCACTGCTTCTGTCCCTCTGGGCTCTGTCCCACTGCCTCTGTCCCAGCACAGAGCGGGGCCAGCACAGGGAGGTGGCAGCAGTGCCTCAGGGGTGCCCAGCCCATGCTGTGCCACGTTGATGGCTCAGGGGACATTGATTGCTCCATGCCCACACTCAGGGGACATTTTTTGCTGCATGCCCACACTCAGGGGGCATTGGTGGCTCAGGGGACATTTTTTGCTCCGTGCTCACACTCAGGGCACATCGATGGCTCAGGGGACATTGATGGCTCCATGCTCACACTCAGGGGACATTGGTGGCTCAGGGGACATTTTTTGCTCCGTGCTCACACTCAGGGCACATTGGTTGCTCCGTGCCCACACTCAGGGCACGCTGGCAGCAGGCTGGGCACGTGCGGAGCTGTGAACACCCGCACTGTGAAGTTTCCCACTTTATCAGTTTCAGAGGCAGCTCTGCCAGCTCGGGGCTGTGAAAGCTCAGCTCTCAACACACTCACAACTTCTCAGCTCCTCGGTGGCGTGGGGTGGCTGCAGAGGGGGTGGGGGCAGCTCGAGTGGCTCGGGGGTGCTCGTGTGTCACACACTGACACTGGCCTGGGCTGGCACAGCCCTTAGGGACCCGCCAGTCCAGCCCCTGCAGGGCAGGGACACCTTCACTGTCCCAGGCTGTCCCCAGCCTGGCCTGGGGCACTGCCAGGCAGTGCTTCCCAAACCGGGGAAGGAAAACAATGCCCCGAATTTGCATGAGTTTGAGTGAAAATGGTTCTGAAACCATTCAGACCCCATCCTGGAGGAGCTGCTGAGGCTGCTGGATCCCGAATAAAGATTGTTTTGTGATTCCACCACGGGGTCAGGGAGCTCAGCACGACCCGCAGCTCTGCTGAGCATTGATAACTGCAGAGCAAAGCTCCCGATCTCCTCTCACAGGCACTGCCATCGCCGAGGCACCAGGCAGAGCCCGGGCAGGGCAGGGAGCGGGGATGGAGAGGGAACGGGATGGAGAGGGAACCGGGATGGAGAGGGAGCGGGATGGAGAGGGAGCGGGATGGAGAGGGAGCGGGGATGGAAAGAGAACGGGGGTGCAAAGGGACAGGAGGGTGTGAAGCAACAGAGGAGTGCAAAGGGACACAGGAATGGCAAAGGAAAAGGGAATGGAAAGGGAGAAGGGTGTGCAAAGGGACAGGAAAATGGAAAGGGACAGAAAAACAGAAAGGGACAGGAAAATGGGAAGGGACAGGAAAATGGAAACAGACAGGAAAATGGAAAGGGACAGAAAAACGGAAAGGGGCAGGAAAATGGAAAGGGACAGGAAAATGGGAAGGGCTTCCAGGGCCGAACTGCTTCCAAGCTGAACTGCTCCTTACCTGCCGGCCCGTGTTTTTCTGGAAGAACAAAAGCCCACAGTGCTTTGTTCGTGGAACATAAAAAGAACTACAGCCTTGGGAAAAGGACGATTATTCATAAAACATGGCTTGTTGTGGCCATGCTTCTTTCCTGCCCAGGAACTCAGAATTCCTGGTGTTCATGGTGTGCACCGTGCCACATTGTGTTTGTCACAGAGGGGTCTCTGCCTGTCCCCTGCTTCCCCTGCAGGGCTGGGCTGTGCCGTGGCTGTGGCTGGGAGCCCCAGACAGGGCAGAGTCCCCCAGACAGGGCAGTGTAACCCCCAAACAGGGAAGAGTCCCCCAGACAGGGCAGTGTCCCCCCAGACAGGGCAGTGTCCCCAGATACAGCAGTGTCCCCCTGCAGACTCTGGGTGCCAGACCAAGGCTCCGCACAGCCACACCAGAGGATTTGCTCCTCGGGCCGTTCCCAGCTTTGTGCTCCGCTGTCACCTGCGCTTCCAGCGCCTCCCGAAGCCTTTCTGCCAAGCCCTCGGTGCCACATTAAGGACCCGCCCAAGGGAGCCCTCCGGAGCTCCAGGGCAGTCTGTAAAAGTGAACAATGCGGTGACAGGCAGCAGGGAATGTTCTGTCACACCCAGCAATAGCCGTCCAGGGAAATGTAGAGAATAAGGTTAATAAAAACAGGATGGGAAATAAACAGTGGGAGGAAAGAGAGGCGTGAATCAGCATTCGTTTGTTTATTTATTTATCTGCATTTATTTATTTATTTATTTATTTGTGCTGAGTGCCTCGCTCTCTGCTGACCTGCAAAAGAGACACCCAGGGCAATGTCCGGAGCAGGCAGAGCTGATCGGGGACACAGGGGGACAGGGGCAGTGCCAGCTGCAGGGCCACCCCTGGCTCAGGGGCTGCTCTGAGCGGGTTTTAAGCCAGCTGGGAAAGCAGATCCAGCGAACCTGGCATTGTCCATGTCCTCAAAGATTGCCTTTGCAAACCCGTCCTTAGCAAATGTGCTTCTGCCATTAATGGCTTTGCTTGGCAGTTGCAGAGCACTAATGAGCTCGCTGACAGCGTTCTCCTGCCATCTTTGCTCGGAATGTTTAAACGCTCTGGCTGTAAAACCCTCGGTCATTACCGAGCGCTCTGATTATCGCCGCTTTTTCTAAGCGCACTGTCAAGGTGCCTGAGCCTGCTGCCTTCAAGGTGACCACGAATTCGCTCTTCAGGAGCCCAGCAGTGCAGCGTGCAGTAAATCACCCCTGGAGATGAATTCACACAGCAGTCAACCCTGCACAAACCCTTCCCAGCAGCAGCACAGCCTCTGTGTCACCTTGGCCAGCGGGGCCCTGGGGTGGCACTGCCTCCAGAGCAGATCCTGCTTCAGATCCTTCCGGAAATAACTCCTGGGATTTAATAAGCAAAAGCTTCCAGGAACTGGGAATATATCCCACTCTCGCCTAAAGAAAAACAGAGAGGTCTCCCAAATGCCAGGTTGTGGGGTGAATTGGGGTGCAAAGCTTGCCCTGCGCAAGGCATCGATCCCAGGGGCTCTGAGCAGGGTCCTGCTCCTCACAGGAAGGAGCTGAGAGCCCCAAGGGTCCCAGCACAAACCATTCTGTAATTCTATGGTCACTGTGAGCCCAACAAGGAACAAGAACCAGAGATGCCCGCAGGGTGCCTGTGGGACTGAACTCTCTGTTCCCAGTGATCCTGCCCCGAGCACAGCCCTGCCCTTAGTGTGCAGCTGCACGCCCTGGGCTCTCGGTGCCCACCTCACCTGGGCACACCTGAGCACTGAACAGCACCAGCTCTCAGTGCCTGCCTCACCGGAGCACACCTGAGCACACCTGAGCGCACCGGGGCACACCTGAGCACACCTGAGCAGCAAACACAGCAGCTCTCCGTGCCCCAGGAGCCCTGGCCATCCTTTGTGGCGTCATTTCTGCACTCCTGGTCAGCTCCTTGCCACAGCTCAGCTCTGCCCAGCCCTGAGCAGCCGCCCTCTGCGCTGGTTATCAATCAAAGCAAATCAGAGTTCACAGATGTCCCAGGCAGCAGAAACAGTGGAGCTCAATTCACATCTCTTCCATGTGCTGAAATCCCAAACAATTCAATTCAATTCAATTCACATCTCTTCCATGCTGCTGAAATCCCAAACAATCCCCCAAAGTCAGGAGCTGCCCCAGCTCACTCCCAGCACGTGGTGTCCAGTCAGCTGGTCATTAATTTAGTCTAATTGCACGGTGAGAATGTGTGTGTGCCCTTCCTTAGATTTATCTGTGTCTGCCAAAACAAAGAAGATGTTTAGAGCAGGGCAGACACTGACAACATCTGAACCTGAGCAGCTGAGATTTGTCAGAACTCTAACAAATATACCAAACCCAAAGAGAGGAGCTGCAGAGATTTGCTGAGCTCAGCACTGACAACTACTTGGGGGCATGTGCAGGACTGGATTTCAGAAAAGGCTTTGCTGGGCTTGGCCTTGCTCTGGGGAAAGATCTGGCTAGAGGCTACAAACAGGGATCAGCTCCTGATTCCCCATGGGGACTGATTTCCTATTCCAGTGAGGATTGATTTCCTATGGGGTCTGATTTCCTATGGGGTCTGATTTCCCATGGGGTCTGATTTCCTATTCCAGTGGGGACTGATTTCCTATGGGGTCTGATTTCCCATGGGGTCTGATTTCCTATTCCAGTGGGGACTGATTTCCTATGGGGTCTGATTTCCTATTCCAGTGAGGACTGATTCCCCCTGAGGACTGATTCCCCATGGGGACTGACCTGCTGGAGCCCATGCAGGACAAACCTGTGAGATCTTGGGCGTTTTCTGGTGGCTTTTCCTCCCAGAAGACAAAGGCACAGCCTGCACACGTGGCTGTGAGCCTGAGGAATGCAAACAGCAGAAGTCTCCGTGTGCTGGCATTGCTTTGAGCCAATAGCTAAATAATTAATTGTCACTACATGAATGATGATGTCTGATGCTTTTTCATGTCTGGGCATGGCTGCTCCCAAGATCAGAGGCTTTGTTTAAATTTAAAGGAAGAACCATTCGGTGTCAGCTCGCTGTGGTTGGGAAGAGATGGTACCTGGGGGTAATTGCTTCAAGACTCAGCCCTAATTCTGCTTTCCCACCTGCCCAGAGAATAAAGACTGACTCTCATTTGTATGTTCCACAAAGGATGAGGTCTAAGGCTGCAGTCCTTGCTGTGTTTTGCTGTGGACCCTTGGGATAAAAGTAGAACATACATCTGCAATTGCAATAAACCAGCCCAAACACAGCTTACTGCTCTATTCCTTTGGAAATTCAGTTCAGGTTCCGGAATATGAACAGTGAAAAGGACAGAGCAATGGGGAAATGGAAGGGAATATGCACACAGTGTGATGCCTTTAGTATTCCAGGGTGCAGCCAGCAGGGTTTACCAAGTGCCCTTTCCTTTGAAAGGCCACTCGCCAAGCCATTCCCATTTTCCCTCTGCTGGGTCACCAGATGCATTCCAATGAAAGCATTCCTGATGTGCCAGAGCCCCAGTCCCTGCTGAGGGCAGGGCTGCTGGTGGGTACTGGCTGTGGGTCTGCTCTGAGCCTGCCCGGCACAGCCCAGCCAGGCACAGCTGCTCTGGAGCCCGGCTGGGAGCTCCAGACTCAACAATCCATGAATTAAACCTTCCTCTGTTCTGGTTAAGCTCGGCCCAGGTGCCTCAGCAGCCTTTCCTACAGCCCTGAGCCTGACTCCTGAGCCAGCCCAGCAGCCAGCACAGCTGCCATTCCTCCTGGAGCACTGAGGCTCAGTGGAGAGGGGGCTCTGCCCTGTCAGCTGCAGCTTTGGCCTCCCCACCCGCCAGGCAGGGCAGGGACCGGGACAGCTCCAACTGATGCTGGAGAATTGCAGAAAAGCCTCTTGCTTCCAGTCACACACACATAGCTAGAAGCTGGGGCGTTAATCACTGGCTGTTCTGATCAGAACCGGCAGTGGGTGTGTTCAGGGCACAGGAACTCTGTAGGGCTGGCAAAGGAACACTGTAGGGTACAGGAACACTGTAGGGTACAGAAACACTGTAGGGTACAGCAACACTGTAGGGCTGTCTTCGGAGGACAGGAGCCTTTCTTTGAAAGGCAGGAGCCTCTTTTTGAAATGGAGAATGGAAACCTCTTCTCTCCAAATTATTATAATTCCAAAATCAAGGGGCTCTCAGGCAAAGAGATGGGAATAGGAATAACAGTTCTTTACTAGGGAAATTAAAATAGGAATACAGAACTACAAAGAACAAACCTCAAACCCTGCCAGAGTCAGAATCCAAGCTGACAGCCGTCAGTCAGTCAGGGTGTTGGCAGCAGTGCCATTCAATGGTGGCTGCATCCTCCTGCAGTGACAGATGTGTTTCAGTTGGAGCAGTGCTCCTGGACAAGGGGCAGTTTCCATCTGGAGATCCAGTGATGATGTGGAAGGTCTGGTTTTCCTCTGGAGTCCAGTGGAGAAAATGTCTCCCTTGGTGTC
>VRYO01002482.1:16368519-16381596 GCA_009812075.1 Sialia sialis
GGATAGGATGAGATGGGATGGGATGGGATGGGATGGGATCAATGGGATCAATGGAATCAATGGGATCAGTGGATAGGATCAATGGGATCAGTGGATGGGATGGGATCAATGGGATCAATGGGATCAATGGGATCAGTGGATGGGATGGGATGATCTGGGTCACTGACCCAGCCCTGTCCCCACCCCTCACTCAGCTGCTGCTCTCCCAGGGGCTCTCCCGTCCCCTCCATTCCAGCAGGACCCAACGTTCCCAGCACGGCACAAATTAATTTAGCCTGCAGCAGCAAAGTGCATCACAGAGGTGATTATATTCCGTGCTGGAGTGAATGCACCTTAATAAACCCCAGCCAAATGCATATAGAAAAGGTAACGCTGAGGATTTATCTTTTTCTTCTTTTTTTTCTTTTTTTTTTTTTTTTTCTGTATTCTTTTATGGCCTCCATTTGCTTTTGTTCTCTTTTTTTATCCTTTTGGCTTTTATGTTTGCAAGTGATAAATTTTCCCATGTTTTACATTTTATATGTAGTTTATCTCTTTATTTTGTACTTACATTGCATTGAAAATGGAATGAGTCTTTAGAATAATACAGCTGATATTGAATTTTTTAAATTGCTATTGGCTATATACTGCATAAGGTGGTTATCTGATCTCCAACTTAATCATGGGAAAATATTGCTATGGGGAAAGCTGGCTGAGTAACAATGAGACCCCTATGCTTTCAGAAAATTTATTTAACTATAAACCTATTATAAAACATTAATATAGAATTCTCTTACTTTCTGCTGCATTCAGGTCAGAATTATTGTACACCATTACTGGATTCACACCAAAACTGAATTAATTGTGCAGTCTCAGAGGTTCCTATTTAGGTTTATCAAGATATGCTCCTGCTCTCAGGATTTCCTGACTGCCAAAGTCAGTCAATATCAACAAAATCACAGCTTTGTTGTAGTTCAGAAGTGGAGATTCAGGGGTGAGATGGAGCATCACATGTTTGTCCTGTTGGGAATAATGGTTGCCCAAAGCTGAGGGACAGCCAGGAAAGGCTGAGACATTCCCAGTACCTGGGACAGCAATGGAACTGGAACTGGAACTGGAATTGAACTGGAACTGGAACTGGAATGGAACTGGAATGGAACAGGAACTGGAACTGGAACTGGAACTGGAACTGGAACTGGAACTGGAATGGAACTGGAACTGGAACTGGAACTGGAACTGGAACTGGAACTGGAATGGAACTGGAATGGAACTGGAACTAGAATGAAGCTGGAACTGGAACTGGAACTGGAACTGGAACTGGAACTGGAACTAGAATGAAGCTGGAACTGGAACTAGAATGAAGCTGGAACTGGAACTGGAATGGAACTGGAACTGGAATGGAACTGAAACTGCCACAGCCTCGTCCCACATCAGGCAGAAGTGGAGACAGGCCCAGCACAGTCCCACACTCTCACCTGGTGCTCACTGAACGAAACAAGGCATTTCTCAGGTGTAAAAGCAAAGTAAGAGAGCAGAGACTTGTCTCACCTGGCTGCAGCTCCACTTCCCAACAGGGCAGGATTGTTCCAGCAGGGAAAGGGTTTCAGGTGCTTAGGCAGGTGAGGTGAGCACGGCACGAAGGAAAAGCAAATGTAACAGAAGATTTTAAATGTTCACTTTCCCTAAAGTGTAGTTTATCTTACAATATGGAAATGATTTCTATAAAAGCATCCCAGGTTTGTTTTCACAGCTATTTTTGCTCAGGTGAGTTGTATATTTCCAGCAGAACTGAGAGATCCTGCAGCTGGTGAGAGCCCGGCACAGAGCCTGCTCCTCCAGCTGTGCAGCATCTCCTGCTCTCAAACCTGCTCCTCCAGCTGTGCTCTGCAGTGTCCTTGCACATCCAGCTGTGCTCTGTGGTGTCCTGGTCTCCAGCCTTGCACATCCAGCTGTTCCCTGCCCACCCTGAGGTGAGGGCTTGGCCCCTCACATCAGTTCTGGTTTGGTCATTCCCATCCGAGTCCAGTGGATCACCAGGCCCTCCTGGCAGGGTGCAGTGATGTGAAACCCAAACCTCAGGGCAGGAGTGTCACCAGCAGAGCTGCAGGACTCCTGCCCAAACCCTCACACACCTCACAGCTGAACTCATGCACATTTGACTGGTTCTCCAATGTATGTCTCCTCAGGGTTTATTTGAATTTCGAGCAATGAGCAGAATTAACCACTGAATCAAATTGTAGGACATTTAACACAGGCTAGTTTTAATGTCACCCATCAGAATAAAAGTAATTTCTCAAATCCCAGAGCTGCCTTGGATTGCCGAGGAGCAGTGGGGCCAGCAAAGGCTGTGGCACTGCCCTGGCAGGTGGCAGGGAGGGAAGGGGCACACTGAGCCCCTTGTGCCCAGAACAGGGGCTGCCCCCCAGCTCCGGGGCTGCTGCTCTGCCTCACGAGCAAAGGTAAAACCCCTGCACAGCCAAACTTGTGCAGCTCAGAGCTTTAAAGCGCTTCCACCACAGAGCACCCACCCTTGCCCAGCCCAGCCAAACTCCTCAGGACAGAGAAAAATGAAATGAGAGAGCGCAGTAATCCTGCTTCAGTTAATGATCTCATCTAAGGGCTTGTTTGTGACAAAGCTCATCCCTTCCTCCTGAGCACTGCTCAGCTGTGGAATCAGGATCGATTTCAGGAATAGGAAAGAACATGTTCCTGTTGGCTTCATTTGAATTTCACTTTTAATGTGTTGGTAATATCTGCAGTGCCCACTGCTGATGTAATATAGATCTAATTCTCAGCTCATTTAGCTGCTGCCTCAATAGGAACACAATGCCTTGTGGGAGTGATGATTAGAGAGCAACAGCAGAGATACAAAGCAGAGATAAATGAAATAAATTCCAGAAAAGTTACTAACAACGTCATCTGTGGCCACATCAGTCAGCTGATGCATGGAATGGCTGCTCCGTTTTGGGGGGTTTTGATGATAGCCACATTGTGTAGCAACAAGGAGAAGAGCAAGCAGGAATGCACAGCCCACCCTCTCCTCCCGACCCCAGTGCCATGGGAGTATCAAGTGTGGAGGAGATGGAGCCATAAAAGTGAGTGGCACAGCACATGGCTCTCAAGCTGTTATCTGTTACTCATAAAGAATTAAAATGAGCTCGTTATTTCATATGTGCCAGAAAAATGGGTTCATCAGTATTGTGCTGAAATGCATTATGACTTACTGATTCCTGATCTCATGGCTGTTGTACTTATTTGAAAACATATTTATAAGCTTTATGTCAACTGCCAGCCATTGAATTTTTATTGTATATTACAGAGAGGAGCCTTATGTCTCAATTTGCATCTCTCTTGCAAACATGGAACCATAGAATACATAATTCTGTTCCTGTGTGATTTCTTGGGAAATACCCCCCACAGGCTCGGAGAACATCCCTCCCTGGCACTGCCAGGTGATTTCTGTTGGCTCCTGTCCCCCTGCCTGGCTGTGCCGGCCAGCAGAGCTCCGGCCTCTGGCCAAAGCTGAACCTGAACAAACAGTGACAGAGCCAGGCTGCAGCTGAAGGCACCAGAACACATCTCCAACCACCCAGAACACATCTCCATCTCAGTCAGAACACATCTACAACCACCCAGAACACATCCTCATCTCAGTCAGAACACATCCCCAGCCCACCCAGAACACATCTACAGACACCCAGAACACATCCCCATCTCAGTCAGAACACATCCCCAGCCCACCCAGAACACATCTACAGACACCCAGAACACATCTCATCTCCATCCCACCCCTGCCATGGCAGGGACATCTCCCACTGTCCCAGCCCCAGTGTCCAGCCTGGCCTCGGACATTCCAGGGATCCAGGGACAGCCTCAGCTTCTCTGGGAATTCCATCCCAGCCCTGCCCACCCTGCCAGGAACAATCCTGCCCAAACTCCCATCCAGCCCTGCCCTGTGGGAATCTATCCCCTGTGTCCTGTCATTCCCGAAGAGGAAGCTGCGCAGAGTGATGCTGTTGGGGCTGTTCCCAGGGACATCTCCTGTTCACAGTGAACGAGAAGCTGAGCAGGGTGATGCTATTGGGGCTGTTCCCAGGGATATCTCCTGTTCACAGGGAACAAGAAGCTGAGCAGGGTGATGCTGTTGGGGCTGTACCCATGGACGAGCAGGACAGCCTGTCCACAGTGGTCAGCAGTCACTCCCTGCCAGCCCTGCCTGTCCCTTCAGGCCCCTGCTGGTTTCCTTTGTCTCACCATTGCTGGCTGAACACGTGCCCGTGTTCCATTACTGTAATTCTGGAAATCTGCAAAGGCTGTGAACCAAAA
Source organism: Sialia sialis (assembly GCA_009812075.1). NCBI lineage: Eukaryota > Metazoa > Chordata > Aves > Passeriformes > Turdidae > Sialia > Sialia sialis. The sequence goes on from VRYO01002482.1 coordinate 16,372,825, forward strand.
TCTCTGCAAATATTTGCGTTAATGTTTAATGAATTTGCTTCAGCTGTGTTTACCCTGCTTTGTATTCCCATCCTCCAAACACTCAGCCATGAAAAGCTGGCAAATGTGACTGGAGGCTGGAGCGGTGCTCAAAATAAGGATTTCCTCCCCGTTTCATGCCCAGCAGGCTCCCGGCACTGCTGACCCCTCCGGGCAAGGAAAGGTTCACAGCTCAGACTTCAAAGCAGTGACCAAGGCCAGGCCAGGCTGGAGGGACCCGGGGCAGCCTGCTCTGGTGACAGGGTCCGTGTCTGTGGCAGGGCTGGAGTGAGATGGGTTTGGGTTTGGGTTTGGGTTTGGGATTGGGATTAGTGCAGCACAGAGCCTGGCAGGAGCGGTGACACCTCCCGTGTCCGAGGAGCGGCTGCGGGGACAATCCGTGTGTGCAGAGCTCTTGGGAAGGTGAATTCATCCACACTGCTGGCACCGAGCGGGATGAAAGCAGCACCTGGGAGGCTCCAGCTCCCCCAGCCCGGCTCTCCGCTCGTCTCCTCTCCTCACTGAGGGGCACAGCATCTCCCAACACGGGCTAGCCCACCAGGGCACTTAATTACACAGATAGCATCGTTTGTGTCACAACTCATCAGCCTGGGTGCTAGAGAAGGATCTCTTCTCCAGGGAGAGGTTAACACATCGCTGGTGTGAATGACAATGTGTGCAGCCATGGAGAGAAAATTCCTCGGCAGTGGGTGTTGGACCCACTCCAGAAATCTGGTTCTCAAGGAGAGGATTAAGCTGAACCAGTGACATTCTCAACTGCAGAAACACAAAAACACATGTATTTTCTGTGGATTTGAAGCAGGAACAAAATTAATCCATTGGAGTTCAATTTATTCACAAGTGGTTAAAATCCATTTCACGTCATGGTTTTTCCAGCAAGAGGCAATTGGAATCCTGTGTTCTGAGAGCAGAGGGGGCACACTGCAAATCCCTTTTAGTCACACTGACAGCACTCACCCCGCCGCAATCAGTGTTAGATTTTGGGTCAATAGCACTATTTATATCCTTTAGCTGGGCTCGTGCATGAAGGTCATCCATGAATCAGGTTCTAACAGCACAACAAAGGTCCAAAAATCACAGAAATGCTAAACCATCAGCACCTGGGCTGAAGCTGAAGGCAGCAGTGCCATTCTCTGTGATAAACGTGGTGCAGGTGAACAGAAGGGCTCTCCACAACGGGGAGATAAAGATAAAATAAACACTTGAGGGATGCTGTGGCCCAGAGGAACTCTGCCCAGCACTCCAGCACCCTCCAGGTCTCTGTACTGCATGGGAAATAAAACGTCTGATCCATGCTTTCCTGCAGTGCTCACACACATTTCCCTTTAATAGAGGAACTAAAGCCTGAGTGGGCTGTGTGTCTTAAGACAGATTCATTGCCAAGTTAGCATTAGATGTTATTTTAAAAACTCGTAAAATTGACAAGTGGTGTGGCTGGATAAGTCGCAATAAAGACATTTTGTTTGCTCGGAGTGCCAGGCAGAACTGATGGCGGTGTTTTCAGACTTAGAACAGCAAATGTGTTGGTGTCTGATGGTTTGTAAATGCAGAGGGAGAGCAGCAGCTTGTGCTGAGCCCAGAGAGGTGGCACAGAGCTCAGCTCTGGGGTGCCAGCCCCTGGTCCTGGGGAATGGCTGGGAGGGGAAAAGAGCCCACGATAAACTCTCCTGAGACAACCCACTGATGGTGAATAAAAACACAAAACGCCATCAGGAGCACACAGGCACCAGGAACAGCCCTCTCCAAGTGCATCAGGGCTTTATTTAACCCAGAAAAGCAAGCAGGGGCAACATTCCAAATTCATGTTCCCGGTGACTGCACTCACCTGGCTGCCAGGTCACCATTTCCAGAGGTGTTTATTTTCTGCAGCTGCCTCTCAGAGCAGGGGATGTGCTCTGTGGCAGTTCATGAGGCACAGGGAGAGGAGCCCAGGCTGCAGCACAGCACTCTCTGCCCTGCTGCCCTTCCCAGAGCTTCCCCTGCCAGAGCTGCAGCCCCCAGTCAGTGCAGGACTGCTCTGTGCATGGGGATGGGGCTCTGGGGATTTGGGGCTTTGGGGATTTGGGGCTCTGGGGCTCTGGGACTTTGGGGTTCTGGGGATTTGGGGCTCTGGGGCTCTGAGGCTTTCGGGCTCTTGGGACCTCAGGCTCCTCACAGAGATGCTCCTCACTGACACTGCTGCTTCCCCAGCCCTTGTGCTTCCCCAGGGATGTCCCAGTGTACCCCAGTTCCACACCACAACCCAGGATTGTGGGCAGCATGTCAAACAAACATCCATGGGCTCACGTTCACTGCCAGCACCCGGGAATTGCTGTTTGTGACAGCAGAGGGGAGAAGAAGCAATGCTGGCACAGCAGCCATGAGGCTGTGGCAGGAAACATCCACTCCAAAATACTTGTGTTTCACTTCAGATGAGGACCACACACAGCTGATGTTCTGTGATGGACATCATCTCAGGTTTTGGTGCTCCCAGGGACACGTTCAGAGCCAGGCAAGAATCACCAGTCCAGCCCAGCATCACCAGCCCAGCCCAGCTCAGCCCAGCCCAGCTCAGCCCCACCAGCCCAGCCCAGCCCAGCTCAGCCCAGCCCAGCATCACCAGTCCAGCCCAGCCCAGCCCAGCTCAGCCTAGCCCAGCACCACCAGCCCAGCTCAGCCCAGTCCAGCGAGCCCAGCCCAGCCCAGTGCCCGTGTGCAGGAGCTGCCACAGCCCAGCCAGGGGACAGTGCCCTGGCCCTGTCCCCAGCCCCTTTGCCCGTGAGGGTCCCTGTCCCCATGCCCAGCTCCTGCAGGACCCCCAGAGCAGGCTCATGGCTCAGGCTGCTCTCCAGCTCAGCACACCCCGGTGCTGCTCCAGATGTTATCTCCAATATAATTGTGCAAAACCACGTTGTACATATTTTTTCAGATTAATTTCAGCAGCATCAGCATATTGGCAATTCACTTAACTAATTATTGAATGTGTTTGTTTTCTTTTAAAATATCCCCAGTAATAATTGTTGGTCTCTTGTTATTAAAGATGCCAGAATCTATTTCAATTATTAGTACTTTTAGAGTACAAATGACGTTTTTAATATCCTCCTGGTTGCTTATTACCACAGGAAATTGCCACAGGAGTCCAGCACCATCCTTTCTGTAGCTGATGTTCATATTCTTCTCATTTCTCCCCTGGCCTCAGCAGGACTCCCAGAGCAATACCCACACCAGGGAAATCATCCCTCCCTTCCTCAGACTCCTTCCTTTTCTTATTTGTCCCCTCTTTTTCCCCAGAGACGATTCGTGGGCAAATGGTAATTGGCAATTGGCAAAGGGTAAATGGCAAAAACCAAGACAATGGTAAATGGTAAATTGTAAATGATAAATTATAAATGGCAAAAACCAAGGCAATGGTAAATGGCAAATGGTAAAAACCAAGAGAATGGTGAGTGGTAAATGGTAAATGATAAAAGACAAATGGTAAATGGTAAAAACCAAGACAATGGTAAATGGCAAATGGTAAATGGTAAAAACCAAGACAATGGTAAATGGCAAAAACCAAGACAATGGTAAATGATAAATGGCAAATGATAAATGGTAAATGATAAATTATAAATGGTGAGTGGTAAATGGCAAATGATAAATGATAAATGGGAAAAACCTAGACAATGGTAAGTAGTAATTGAAAAGTGGTAAATGATAAATTAAATGATAAATGGTAAATGGTAAAACCCAAGACACTGGGAAATGGCAAGTGGCCCATGGCACCTATCCTGACAGGACCTGCCTCTCCTCCTCTGGCACAGCCTCCTCTCCTGGGCAGTGCTGGGGACAGAGCAGCGCCGCGGTGTAAATAATTGTAAATTAATTGTAACGGCACAGCTCCAGCTCCTGACACCCTCCAGATCCCCTGCCCGGGGGCACAGAGCCCCTCCTGCCCCCAGGCAGCCCTGCCTCCCTCTGACTGACAGGTAACACCAGCTGAAGGAGCCTGGCATGAAAACTGTGCACAATGAAACGTTCTGACCCAAAAAACTTCCACAGCCTTGAAAAGTGTGAGAGTTAATTTGCAACCGTGTCTGTGCAAGAGGTGACAAAACAGCTAAGTGAGGAAATAATAAAGATATTACCATCCTCTCTCAAGGATTTTCTGTCTCTAATTTAATAGTTTCAAGCTTTTTAAAGCTTTTGCCAGCACAGTTTTCTCACTTTAGCTGGGCACAGCTTGTGACCTCCATCTGAGTTGTGTCAAATCGCAAGGCTGGGGAGTGTATGAATAAAAACCTGATTTCTTTGTCTCAGAGTTGTGGGCAGTGTTGGCTCCAGCAGCTCTGGCACAGGAGGGGCAGCTTCCCACGGGATTTGGCAATCCCTGGTGTCCAGGAACAGCCCGGGGTGCTCATCCATGGACATGGGGACAAACTGCCTCAGTGTGAAGAGGAAAAGCTGGGATCAAGAAAGCAAGAAGAGAAATCTCACCCACAGAAAAGCTAAGGGACTTACAGCGCATCAGTAAATCCCAGATTATTCCTGTTCAAACAGGACCTGGACTGCCACTGACAGCTGATTGCACTGGCTGAGAACAGAGGCACGGAGGGAAACAGAAAAGGGCTTTTTACATCTCCACCTTTATTAGCAGGAAAAGTAGCTCCAAATGTAGGGGTTCTTCCACGGGACTGCCGTGCTGGTCTGTGAATTCTCCTGGTGCCTCTCTGCCTGACTCTGCACTTGAATAATTCCAGCATTTTACCTTTCTGGACTCTGAGAGAGGCACCACACTTCTCACACCTGAGGAGAACCTTAGAACGTGCTTGACGGGGTTTTCCCCTACACAGGCTGAACAAGAGGGAACTTTGGGTTCCCATTCCTTGGATCACCTCGTGGCTGCAGCATTCCCTTGGCAGGGCTGTCAGGGAATCCTGCAGGAGCCAAACCTGAGCTCACGGGAACAGGGAGGGCTCTGAGAGTCTGGGGAGACACGGAGGGCTCAGGGCTCTGTGAGTTCAGAGAACCAGAGGGGACTCTTGTGAGTTTGAGTTTGGGGAGCCAGGGAGGACTCTGTGTGTCTGGGGAATCAGAGTGGGCTCTGAGAGTCTGGGGAGAGCTAGAGAGGGCTCTGTGAGTTTGGGGAACCAGAGATGGATTTTGTGAATTTGGGGAGCCAGGAAGAGCTCTGTGCGTTCAGGGAATGAGGGATGGCTCTGTAAGAGCTCTGTGGGTTTGGGGAGCAGAGGAGGCTCAGGGCTCTGTGAGTTTGATTTTGGGATGGCTCTGTGAGGGCTCTATGGGTTTGGGGAGAGGACCCCAGCCCCACTCACACTGCCAGTGTCCCAGCTCTCCCTTGTCCTGGCACAGAGCAGCCCCAGTTGGTGGCCAGCCCCTCCCTGTCCCTCTGCCCAGGAATGGTTTGTGAGCTGCTCTCTGCCCCTCCTCGTGCTGCTGCCTGTGAGCCAGCAGCAGCACTCTGATAAAGTTTACAAAAGCATAATTAGTCCTACAGGCAGAATATTCTCCCGTTTCAAATGCTGCTTCCCCAGCTGTACTTTGCAGATTTATGATTTCAAAAGCAGCTGATCGCTGCCTCTACTGCAGCTCAAGATTTGAGAGGTTTGGGCTTAAGGACGTTCAAAACCTTATTAAAATACAAGCAGAGAGAGATGCAGTACATGATCCTCCATTTTCTTTGTTATGTGCATCTGTCACAATCTAAAGATGTGAGAAAAAAAAGAAAAATCTAATACAAACACAGAGTTTATGAGGAATTCTGCTGGGACTCCATAGCATGTAATCTTTATTTCATGCACTCCTTTATTCCTGTAATGAGCTAAAACACACTCAAGTAAGCAATTCCCTCTTTCAGCACTGCTGAGATGGAAATATTGGAAAAGGAGAGGAGAGGAGAGGAGAGGAGAGGAGAGGAGAGGAGAGGAGAGGAGAGGAGAGGAGAGGAGAGGAGAGGAGAGGAGAGGAGAGGAGAGGAGAGGAGAGGAGAGGAGAGGAGAGGAGAGGAGAGGAGAGCTCACCCCTGGGGACAGGGGGTGACACAGCTCAGAGCTGGCACTGTCCTGTGCCCGAGGATGGGTTCTCCTGGCCCTGCAGCCCCTGTGGCTCTGAGGTCTCGTGGTGTCAGCTGTAATCAACCTCCTCTTGCAGAGACAAAGCGGGCTCGTTTTCAAGCAGATCCAATATTTTCCTGCTTATCTTGACTCTCAGGTTTATTTCCCAGCTGACTCGCCCGTAACAGCTTCCCGGGCAGTCCTGAGCTGCAGGGGCAGGGCTGGCTCTGCTCAGCTGAAACACGGAGCAGGTTCTTATTTGTTTTACGCCCTCCAAATGTCAGGATTTAACAGAGCTCTGGGCTCAGCTGAGGCGCTGCAGGGCAGCAGCTCCTGCAGAGTTTACCAAGGCTGGACTCTGACAGGCTTGGCCTAAACCCACGCCCAGGAGCTGAGCTCTTCCCCCAGGCAGAGGTTTTCCAGCACCAGGGGTTCTCAGGGGTGCTGGGGACCCCTCAGGTCCAAAGGAGATTTTCCAGCCCTGAGAGCCGTGTTTCCCAAGGATGGTGGGGATGACATTGGAGCAATTGCGATGTGAACCACTGGAACAGCCTTCCTTTTCATCCTACATCGGCTTTAGAGTTCCTCATCTCAGCTGCATCTGAACAGATGCTTCTGTGTACATTCCCAGCTTCTTTAACCCAGAGTGATTCCTGTGGTTCATGTTGGGAATTCTCTGCATATTCCAAGACCCAGGTGCTGGGTTCAGCTGTGCCCACGTTGTTTTAATTCAAATGGTGACATTGGCATTGTTTGAATTCAAATGGTGACATTGGGGTTGTTTCAATGCACACAGTGACCATTGGGGTTGTTCTAATGCACACAGTGACCATTGGGTGTTTGATGCACACAGTGACCATTGGGGTTATTTTAATTCAAACAGCGACCACTGGGGTGAAATCCTCCTCAGATTTGTTTGTTCAGCAGAAGAGTCCGCGCTGCTTTCTGCAGATCAAACACTTGCAGAACAACAGGAAAACAACCAAACATTTAAAAAGGAACATAACTAAACATTGTAAAATGCAAAAACAGCCAAGAGCAAAAATTACAAACCCTTCCATGAGGAGTGAGAGAACATTTCCAGGGAGGGAGGTCTGAGCTGCCTGCACATGCTGCTGCAGGTTTATCACCACGCAGGAGCTGGACGTTAATTTTAATGAAAATGGCTTTGTAAGTGGCAGCTTATTGAGATATTTATTGGCAGTAATTATTCAAATGAAGGAATAAAGCCAATAAATTTGGTTCTTCAGGAAATTAGTGCTGATTTGCAGCATGAATAAACACAAACAGCCTGTCTGCTGCACTCAGCAACAAGACAGAAACAATCACAGAACCACAGGATCACAGAATCACGAGATCACAGAACCACAGGATCACAGAATCACAGAAACAATCACAGGATCACAGAAACAATCACAGGATCACAGAATCACAGGATCACAGGATCACAGGATCTCAGTCCCAAGAGTACAGGATCACAGAGTCACAGAGTCACAGAATCACAGGATCAATCACAGGATCAATCACAGGATCACAGAATCAATCCCAGAACCACAGAATCACAGAATGAATCACAGGATCACAGGATCACAGGATCACAGGATCAATCACAGAATCAATCACAGGATCAATCACAGGAGAGAAGAGAAACAGATGCACAAGGAAAGGTCCTGAATCTGTTCATTACAAATCAGTATGGTAAAAATACAAAAATTCTCTTTAAAAATAAACAGATACCAGGGCTGCTGATCAGGAGAATGTGTGTTAGAGGAGTGAATGTGTTACAGGAATGTAAGAGGCACCAGGTACCTCACTCATAACAAAAATTAATAAAAATAGAAATAAAATAATAAAAAATAAAAATTAAAAATTAAAAAAACCCCACAATTCCAGCCTGAACAGCCCCAGCCCAGGCATGAGCTGCACCGTGGTGTGAAGCAATGTGTGCCTAGCTGGAGGAGCAGAAAGTCCTCACTGAAGATTTTCATCTGGAAATTTATTCCTGAGTAAATGGTAAGTAAAGATTTTGACTTCGGGCTCATCAGTCTGTGGTGATCAGCAGCCTTAATCATGAAGATGAATTTCTGAGCATGTCAAAACATTTATGGAAACGAACTGAGGAATTAAAAAGCACACAGTGATTCCTTAGGCTCTCAGGCCACTATCCCAGCTGTAAGATTTAGTTTCATTTCAGTTTCAATTATGAGATTTTATTCTTGCTATTAATTTACACTGTCATCTGGAATTTAAAGATTTGACGTAGTAAGACGCAATTACGGTGGGAAGTAAAAGCTTCTCCAGCATGTTCTGTGTGCAGCAAAGGGCATGTTCTCAGAATTAAACAGTGGGAATATCAGCAAATATCATACAGAGATGTAGAAATGTGGCTTTGCATAAAAAAATTAATGATCTTGGTTTAGATTAACTCCCACTTGCATTGCTGACTCTTCTCTCCTTGTCAAATCCCTTTTCTACTGCTGCAGTGGGTTCACCCTGCCGGGGTGTCAGTGGTGCCCACCCTGCTGCTCCTCTCTCCCCCCTCACGGGGCTGGCAGCACAGACCCGGCTCCGGGATCCCAGAGACACAGGAGCTGGAAAATGAGAGCAGGAATCAGAGCAGAGCTGTGCGCAGGGCATAGAGGAAGAGAGCGGACAGGGATGGGAAAATGGGAAAATGGGAAAATGGGAAAATGGGAAAATG
>VRYO01002482.1:16381667-16399812 GCA_009812075.1 Sialia sialis
GATGGGATGGGATGGGATGGGATGGGATGGGATGGGATGGGATCAATGGGATGGTATCAATGGGATGGGATGGGATGGGATGGGATAATGGAATGGAATGGAATGGAATGGAACAGATCAATCCTGGCTGGACACTCCCAGGGCAGCGCTGGCATGCTGAATCAGGCCCGGCCCTGCAGCAGGGATGGCAGCAGTGGCTGTGGGGCCATGCCCAGCAGCAGCCTCTGCCTCCAGCTGGATTGTAACAGAGCTGTCAGTTCTGTGCTAAAGCCCTGAAGACGTGATCCTGACAGCAGCACAAATAAACTGGTGCCTGATCCACAAACACTCCTGAAAATTTTATATTTACATGGCAACCAGCTTATTACATTTACATGAACATCTGCTGCAGGTTCAGGAAAATCTTTAAAACAGATGGACATGAAGAAAGAGCTGGTAATTAACAAAGCTATATGTTGATTAAATCAGCATGTGGTTAATTTTAATGATTGCTGATCTTTATTGGGGTCCAGACGACTCTCAGAAGCAAATCCCCCTTGTGTGTTCTTGGATTGGGGCAGAGCTGCAGTCAGGGCACTGCAGGGCTGGGCAGCACCCACGGGTGACACGGGCTGGCTGGACCCTGCAGCCTCTGTGGTGTCTGGCCTGGCCCCAGTTCCTGCCCAGCTGGCTGAGCAGTCCTGGGAGCACCTGCTGGGAGCACCTGCGTGCTGGGACACAAAGCTGGACAGGACTGGTTCCTCCAAACAGAGCCTGGGGAACACCAGGCACGGGGATCCAAATGCTCCAGCACAGCCATAGAAGGCTGGGTCTCACCTGGAAGGAAGGATCTCACCTGGAAGGATGGATATCACCTGGAAGGATCTCACCTGGAAGGAAGGATCTCACTTGGAAGGATGGATATCACCTGGAAGGATCTCACCTGGAAGGAAGGATCTCACGTGGAAGGAAGGATCTCACCTGGAAGGATGGATATCACCTGGAAGGATCTCACCTGGAAGGAAGGATCTCACCTGGAAGGAAAGATCATCACCTGGAAGGAAGGATCTGACCTGGAAGGATGGAAGGATCTCACCTGGAAGGCAATATCCCACCTGGAAGAATCTCACCTGTAAGGATCTCACGTGGAAGGATCTCACCTGGAAGGAAGGCAGGTTTCACCTGGAAGGAAGGGTGGAAGGATCTCACCTGGAAGGAAGGTAGGGTCTCACCTTCAAGGATCGCACCTGGAAGGCAGGATCTCACCTGGAAGGCTCTCACCTGGAAGGTAGGCAGGGTTTCACCTGCAAGGATGAAAAGATCTCACCTGGAAGGCAGGCAGGTCTCAGCACAGCTCCCACTGGCACCCTGGTGACGAGCCAGCCCTGAGGGGATGGCACTGCTGGGGAGCACCGAGGGTGAAATCAGAGCAGCCCTCAGGGACACACACAGGCTGAGTTAGAGCACTGTCCTTGGTGCAAGCATTGAAAATAACAACTCTCAGTGCTCCAGAACCAGAACCTGCAGCCAGCACTGCCTCCCGCTGCAGCAGCACCTGGGCCTGGGGTGGCTCCTGCAGGGGAACACGACAGGATTGCACAGGACATTGAATCCTATAGTTTTATCAAAGAGGAAACACGCAGAACCAGCCTAATCTCTTAGCAAGGAGACAACTCTGATTAAAAGGAAAAGGACGTGAAAAAGCCTCTGAAATGCTAAACTGAGCCATCACCGATAAGAAATTCTGCCATATGCTGCCACGTCACTTGGCTGGCATTCGGCAGTCACAGGGATCAACAAAACATTGTCAGGAATTATTTCAGTCAGCAGGATGATATGCAGAGATTAGATTAATTAAACCAGTAAATCCCATGCGTGGATCAAAAGCACCCAAGACAGAGAAGGAGAGGGAGTGGGAGCCAGGCAGTGCTGAGGGGAACGTTTGCAAAGGTCCAGCAGCCCAGCGGGGCTCAGGGGCTGACACAAGGAATAAAAAAGGGAACAGCAAAGTCCCAGGGGACTGCAGGGATCCACAGAACCCACAGGGGCTCAGAGAACCCACAGAGACCCTCACAGCCCCCACAGGGACCCCCAGAGACTCACAGCCCCCACAGGGACCCACAGAACCCATAGAGACCCCCACAGAACCCACAGAACCCACAGGGACCCGTGCTGGGGCAGGGTCACAGCACAGGGAACCCATCCCACACCTCCCTCCCCTGTAAGGGGTCCCCCAGCTCCCCATCTCCTACAATTCACTCCAAATTGTGCTTTAAAACACATTTACACACTTTGCACAAATGTGCTTTGCAGTCCCAGGGGGTGAGCAAAACTCAAGGAGGGTTTGCAGTGTGGCTCTCACTGCACAGGAACCTCCAGGCATCCAGAAGGAAGTGACACCACACCGATGACAAACACAGGGGACACCACACTGATGACACAGGGGACACCACACCAACGACAACCACAGGTGACACTGCATCGATGACAATCACCAGTGACACCACGCCAATGACAACCACAGGTGCCACCACACCAATGACCTTCACCAGTGCCTCCTCTTGGGAAATCAAACCAGCACCGATAAATCCCAGCAGTGTCATCAGAGGAATCCCTCTGCAGGCTCAGACAGCCCAGAACTCCCCAGAATACAGTAATCTCATGACTATAATGTGCACTTTCTTGACTAAAATTTTCAGTAAAATTGGAAGTGCGCCTTATAGGCCAGTGCGCCTTATATACGGACAGAGTTCGGAAATTTGCCAACCCGGAAGTGCGAGCCTGTGCAGCCCCGAGCTGAGCCGAGCCTGCACGGCCCCGAGCCAAGCTGAGCTTGTGCAGTCCCAAGCCGAGCTAAATCTGCACAGCCCCAAGCCAAGCCTGCACACAGATCTTTGCTGCAACAAAAACAAAGTGCACCTTATAGGCCGGTGCACCTTATGGGCGTGAAGTTACTGTGACCTGCAGGGCTCATGGCCAGTGGATATTTGCAGCGGGTATCTAACAGCATTCAGAAGAATCTGGATATGTAGATAGTGCCAGAGTGAGCCAATTATCCCAGGCATTGTGGAAGAGGATTCAAACCCCTCTGCAGGAGCACAGACACACACCCAGCGCTCTCCTGGTCCCCAGGATCCATCTCTGTGTGCTCCTGGGCCCTCTGAAGCATCCACAAAGGCATGGGCTGTCACTCTGATCTCCTGATCACTCCCTCAATTCCGAGTGATACGATGAGACTTAATGGGGGAAAATGAAACCTATACAGCAAGGGGAAAGCACATCTGGGACAGGAAATGGAAACCTGGAAAAGCAGTCAAGCTGGAGAGCTCGGGGCTGGCTTGAGCAGTAAATTATGGATGGAAATGCAATAGAATTTGGCAGCCCAAAAGGTCAATGCAATTTGGAGCTGTGTGTGCCAAGGCTCCCGTCACCCAGAGGGGAGAGAGCCTCTTACCCACTTTTAGATTCAAGCAGCTTGAATAAGTTTCAAATAAATACCCAAACATTTGGATGCCTAACCAAATCAACCCTCAAAATCCTTTTGGATTTTCACTTTGATTTCTAACATCTTTATGTTTGGCCTCTTTTCTGAGGATCCAATCTGTTGTAAAAGCGAATCCTTCACGATAACATCTGCAGTTGCCAAGAGACTGTTGTGCTGAGCCTGAGGATGATTTAGCATCTTGCAAACTGGGATTTTGGAATTAGAAAAAATTGCTTTGCTCTCAGCAGCAGATACATTTCAATGCCTAAGGAACAGCCGTGGCTTCCCATAACTTTTGATTCAGTTATTCCCTCCAAACCACTGCTATTTCCCTTCAACACCACTTTTTTCTGAGGCCCATTACCGGGCTGCTGGGAAGCACAGCAATAAATAGAGAAGAGTCTCTAAACAGAGACAAACCAGTCCCTTCCTTCCCAAAGAGCCCGCAGCAACCTCCCCATCAGCAGAGCTCCATTTGCTGTCACTCACGGCTGCAGAGCAGGGTGACAGCTCTGCCAGAGAAGTTTCTGCACAGGCTGCGTGGGGACCAAGCTTCAGAGCCATCAGCTGACTCCACAAACAACTCTTACTACATAAATGCCGTATTTATTTAAATATAATGGTGTGCTGAACAGTAAGAATTATTTTGTCTTTGAATGTGTACTTGCTGTAGTCCTTTCATAACCAAAATTGCATCTTTCAGCTGCTCATTGTTGCTTGATGTAACTAAAGCTTCCCTGTCAAGGAAGTTAAAATCCCTTCAGCCTCAACATTCACTCACAATTTTCTTAGCAGAAGGTGGGAATTTATTCAGTTTGACCTTATGATTGAGCAGAGCAGGTTTACCCAAGCTGCCTGCCAAGCTCGACGTGTTTACTTTGGGCGCTCTGAAGTTGCATTAGAAATATTTATGTGAGTACCAAAAGCTTGGGAAGCTTTGGAATGACTGCTGTTGAGACAAATCCAGGGCTAAAACCTGGGCATGTTTTTGAGAGTGGCCTCAGTGCAGGAGGGAGGCTGCAGATCACATTTTTCTGGGCACTTCACCTCCCAGCTGAGCGGCTGGCACAGTCATCCAGATGTGATCATCCCCAAAAAGCGCATTTTCTAACACAAGGGGGACACTGAAGAACATCATTCACAATGTCCAGGTCACACGGGGACAAATGGAAAATGCCCTTGGGAGCAGAGCAGAGCCAGCCAGAGCCAGTGCTGGGTCTGGGGTCTGCCCTGAGCCCCCCTGCCCAGGGCAGCACCGGGGACAGGGACAGGGATGGGACAGGGATGGGACAGGGAACAGGGACGGGGACAGGGACAGGGACAGGGACAGGGACAGGGACAGGGATGGGGACAGGGACAGGGACAGGGACAGGAACAGGGACAGGGACAGGGACAGGGACAGGGATGGGACAGGGACAGGGACAGGGATGGGGACAGGGACACAGGGACAGGGACAGGGACAGGGAGAGGAACAGGGACTTCATCCTCCAAGCATGCCAATCACACGAGACATTCCTGAGACACACACACGTATCGTTTTCTCTCCGAGAGTTCTGATGGCGTTGCCAGTTAATTAAAATAGAACTTCAACGGGTTTTTGTAATAGATTATAATATCTTTGGTTTCATGACATCTGTTAAAATTTACAACTGAGGATGTCATTTTTGGTGAAAAACATGTTCTTTTACACCCAGCCAATTTATTTGTGTATTTATTTAGTGACAGAGCATCTCACTTAGAAGAAACATGCAAAAGCAATCATTAATCACATTTTTGTCACAAAGAGCTTCCCCAGCAGCTCGGTGCAAACCCACAGACGAGCTCAGAGTGGGTGTTCCGAGAACAGCCAGGAGAGCTGGGGCGCACGCCTGTGCCTCAGTGTCTGCCAGGGAGGAAACAAAGAGGAAAACAAAGAACCGCAGAGCAGACTCTGGAGCTGCCGGGGAAGGATGCAGCTCCACGGATGGGAAAGGAAAGGAAAGGAAATCACAGCAGCCAGTGGGAGCAGGAATCTCAGTGCATCAGCAGCACATAGGATCAGCTCAGAGAGTTTTCTGTCACTGCACAGCTCGCAGGCTGTGCCACAGCTGCACTACTCCTCGGGATGGCAACAAGTGATGCAGCCACAGCCAGCCGTGTCTGAGTGACCCTGTGCTGAGGCCAGGCTCACTTTAGGGCTCAGGTACAGCCTGTCCCCTCCTGCCCCAGTGCCCCTGTGTGTGCCCAGGGTGCAATCTGTACAGGATTCAGTTATTAATGCCATTAATGCCATTAATTTTCACACTGTACATCGAGTGCCAGACCCCTCTCTGTACCAGTGCCTGACAGAACCGTGTCCCCCTCTGGCTGCTGCAAAGCCTCAGGGCTGTCCCCTCCCTGCAGGGCCAGGGCAGGCACAGAGGGACACCCAGGGCACAGGGCTGTGCCAGCACAAACTGGGCACTGCCGGCACCAACCCTGCTCCCAGAGTGCTCAGTCTGCTCCAGTCTGTGTTTGGGATGTTCTGTGTTCACTAATCCTGCTCCCACAGAGCTCAGGGCTGCTCCAGTCTGTGTTTGGGATGTTCTGTGCACACCAATCCCATTCCTACAGCACTCACTGCTGCTCCAGTCTGTGTTTGGGATGTTCTGTATTCACTAATCCTGCTCCCACAGCACTCACTGCTGCTCCAGTCTGTGTTTGGGATGTTCTCTGCACACCTGGGACACTGCTGGCCACCACGGGACACAGGGACACTGCCTTCAGCCACGGGACACACACTGCTGTCAGCCACGGGGACACTGCTGTCACCCACGCGACACAGGCCACACCCCGTGCAGCTGCGATCATCACTATTCCCCACAAAAAGCTAAAATGCCAGCTGTGCTACACGTGAACCTCCAAAAGGCAGTGGGATCCGTACTGCTGCTGTAAATCTCTCCCAAACCTCCCATTGCAATGAGTTGCTTTCAACCTCGCACACTCTGAACTTTCCTGCTTTTTAATTATGTATCCATGAAACAGCAAAGGCCATCCTAAAAAAAAGGTTTAAAAGTGAAAATGGGTTGGATGTCTGCTACTGAAATAGGAATATAGACAGTGGCAGATTGCCTGGGCTACCTACACCACCTCCATTCCTCTCCAAGCTCAGATGGCCTCAGACTGCCAGATCTAGCTGAAAAACATTACAAAAGCATCACTCTACTTCAGCCTATTTTCCACTGAAGTGGCAGGGATATTCACAGCCCCAAACTCCTGAGCTGACTGTAGGCAAGGGACTCTGAGTGAGGAATGACTGGATCAGAATTTCCCCTGATCCTGTCCAGGCTGCTCCACACAGCAGCGAACACCAGATGTGCCCGAGCTGCAGCTGAAGCCTCTCTGCAGTGTGAAGTGCAATTCTTTGGAATTAAACCCTCCTGCAGGAATAAAACAAGTTCCTGAAGAAGCAGGGTGGGGGTACTGAGTTAGTTCAGTGGGGCTGAACTTTTACATTTTACAATTGGTCCCCAAACATCCAACCTGAAGAAAAATTGCTGCAGACTAAGGGCTCCCATTCAATGCTCCTGCAGAATTCGCTTTTGTCACACCTGTCCATAAATGCAGAGATGGGCACTGGGGTGAGAGGTGTCACACCTGCCCAGGGCACTTCTGTGTCCATAAATGCAGAGATGGGCACTGGGGTGAGAGGCTTGGCGCAAACTCGGTCATTAATCACAGGTGGCAGAGCCAGTGTCCCACAGATGTCACAGCAGAGGTTTGGGGGCCGCTCCTGCCTCTCCTGAGCTGGTCCAGGATGCTCTGCAGGACCAGCTCAGCACCTCGGTTCTGGGTGAACACACCCCAGCAAAGGGGTCTGAGCAGCGATGTCAGATGTGACAAGGCAGAGCCAACAGCTGAGGATCCCTGACTTTTTAAGCCGTTCAATTGAACATTTAAAAGGTTTCGTCTCCTCTCAGGTCTCCAAAGAACCCCGGGGCAGGCTTAAGTAACTGCGCCATTAGGCAGCGAGCTGCAAATTGCCTATTAAGTCTGACTGAAACTGTAAAATTGCTTTTCACAATGCAAATTAATGTAAATAAGAACAATTGGTTACACATATCACAGACTATCAGATTGACGACAGATGATGCACACTGGTTTTTCCCCCTGAATTAGCATTGCTTTAAAGTTAAATTTAGTGCGTGTTTAAGAGGTCTGGATGTTCCTGTGACAAATTCCACCAGCGCATTACAAATGCACATCGGGATGTATAGCCTCCATTACATGAAATACAAACCTCCTCCCCGGCCAGGCAGATTCTTGCTCTCAAGCCTAACAAAGCACCACAAAGCAAAGCCAGGCACAGCCTAACCCCAACTCATGAAGTTCTTATGGAGCCTTTAGGGTGGAGGGGGCAAATCTGCATTTGAGAACCTCGATGGTCAAAGCCCCTCCTGGAGCCCTGGTCAGTCACTGTGTGCCACAGCTCTCACCCCGCCTGGGTGCTGCATTTGCTGATTTATATCCCAAAGATGCAACAGAATGGATATCAGAAAGGTAAATAATAGAATGCGTATCAGAAAGGTAAACCAGAATGGTAAATCAGAAAGGGAAATCAGCATGTCAATCAGAAAGGAAAATCAGCATGTCAATCAAGTGAAAATCAGCATGTAAACCAGCCCCTTCTCTGCCCCAGTCCAGGCTGAGCAGAAACACCACACACAGGCACCACCTGCCTGAAGAGCCAGGTCTGTGTCAGGACAGACACTTGCAGGCTCAGCAGCCACTTCCACACCACAAATCCACCTTGAGGGGAGCTCCTGGCAGCCAGGGCAGCAGCACTGCAGCAGGCAGAGCAGAGTTTTCTTCTCTGGTGGGAGATGTCCTTATCAGAGGTTTTGCTTATCATTACTAACATATGTTATCTGAAAATTTACATTGCCATTAGCTACAGAAGTAGCTGTTGCCAGTTTATTACAGATTCTTGCATAGATCAGATCTCCTGATAGCTCCTTGAGGACAGCAGGCAGCTCACCTTAGGGAGCAGAGCAAGGCAAGAGGCAGTGCCACCCTTGGTGCCAATGCTGTGCCCTGGGGAACAGCAGCCTCGTGGGGCACTGAGGTGACAGCGGTGGAAAAGAAGAGACGGGGTCTTCATGATTTGCTCGCAAGGAGCCATGAAGCCGTTTATTGTTCCACAAAGCAAAGTTTATATACTTTTTCTATTGTTATTAAAAATAGCGCACCAATAATATTAGTGTAACTAAGGTATATTGCTTAATTGTACCTCGATAGTATTGCTCAATCTAGGCCTCGTTTAAGCTAGCCAGGTAGATACAATATTTCTCACAAATCCCCATAGAAAGTGCATGCTAAGCATTCTGTACCAAGCACCTTCTAATCCCTTACATTCCTTCCCTAAAATCCCGCTTGCTTTTGCCAAGGCTTGGGCCTGCTCACTCCCGCCAAGGCTTGGGCCTACTATGGCTAACAGATCCGCATCGGTTGGGACAAGCTGAGCAGTACTGGCAGTTCTGCTCTCCAGTTGTATTCCCACACTGAGGAGTCTCCTTCAGCCACCCCTGCAGGGCTCTCCGGCTGGAATCAGACCTGGGCAGAATCAGCAAGGTGGAAACTCAGCCCAGACACAGCCACAGGCCATGCACACCCCGAGGCAGCAGCTGTGATTTCAGGCCATGCTCATCTCCCTCCCTGCTGCTGTGCCTCCAGCAGCATTTCCTTCCCTGCTCCAAGATTTTAATTGCTGTTTTGAAGAACAGTGTTTGGAAAGAGAGTCTGGTACAAGGTGCACAGGTCAAATAAACTCCATGTTTGCTTATCTTCCAGAGGAAAAAATAATTAGCCACAAGCTGGAGGTGTTTTCTTTCAGCCTCAGGGACTTCCAGCAGCAGCAGATTTCAGCTTTCTGCCTGTCCCTCTCATTAATATACAGGCAGCTATGGATTAATTAGGCAAAAAGAACTTACACCAAATTTGAAATCATTGACCTATATTTTAGGTTGGCTGTCCTGGCGTCCTTAGGGCTTTGCTCAGCTCTTGCTGTGCTCGGCTGTGCTGAATGCACTGAAATCTTTTTGTATCACATTGCTCACTCGTTGCACATAACACTCAAAGATCTCAATCCCTGGGTCAGTCAGCCCACTCCTCACAGGGTCACCCTGTTCTTCCCCATCAAAATTCAGTAGCCCAGAGAGTCACAAACACTTGAATCTGCAGGATTTCTGCAGCCCCAGGTCTCAGCTGTGAACTTCTTCAGGCAGGCAATAATTCCATGGAAGCTGGTGCTGCACCTGAAGAGATTTCTGTGATAGCAGTTCAGCACACACACCTGCACTGAAAACCTGAATTACTGCAAATGAAGGCACAGGATGAGCCCTGGAAAGCTCCAAATCTGGATGTGAACAGGCTGCTCCCCAGGCACCACAGCACTCCTGTAAATCCTGTGCAGGACTTTACAATTCTGTCACCACAAACACAGGTATTTACTGGGCTTGAGATGCTGGAAACAGGATCCCCGTGCACATAAAATCCCAGAGCCTCATTTCAATGCATTTTCTGAGTAAATTCCTGACAGATGGATGGAGCAGCAGAAGGGTGGCACAGGGGAGTCAGCAGGTGGGCAGAGCAGCCAGGAACAGGCACAGCTCAGATTATCCACTCCTGGAGACAGGCACAGCTCAGATTATCCACTGCAAATTCCTGGAGACAGGCACAGTCTCCCCCCACCACAGCTGCACTGCCCACGGGAACAGCAAACCCCGTGAGGAGCTCCAGCCCCACCTGCTCCAGCCCTGTCCCCTCCCCGTGGGCTGTGCAGGGCTGGGCTGCCAAGCCCAGGCGCCCAAAGCCAGGTGCAGTAAGCCTAGGCTCAGGAGCAGCAGGGAGCAGCTGCTGGGTGCTGTGGCAGCTTCTCCTGATGGCCCCAGGGGAAGCTCCAGCATCTGTGCAAGGTGAGCTGCCCGGAGAGGAGCTGCTGCTGTGGCACCTGCACACAGGAGAGCAGGGGACACATGGGGTGCTGCAATATTCCAATATTCACCTTTGAGATGACAACCTGCCAGCCCCTCCAGCCCTGGGGATGTGTGTGCTGGGAACGCAGCCAGAGATGCCATTCACTGATTAGAGAGAAACCTGCTCATGGTGGGCACCCCAAGGACTATCCCCTACCAATAAATAAATAAATAAATACAAATAAATAACTAAATAAATAAATAAAGCCCTGCATACACACAAGACTACAGCGTTTATTAGCTTTTACACAATAACTAAATCCCAGCTCCCAGGATTCAGAATTCAATATTCTGTATCAGCAATAACGATTAAAACTATTGAAAGTCATTAAAGAACTTGCTAATCAGTCTCTTAATTGAGGCTATCTGTTTTGCTTTACACAGAGACAAATTAAGCAGGTTAAAGCAGCTCCCAGCAAACATCTGTTGAAGCAATTCAAAATTAATGACAAATAAAACTGAGTTCCCTCTGTGGCTGGTTTTTCCCCAACCGTACCTATAAACATGCTGTCATGGCTTGTCAGTTCAAAACAACTTCCCAGCACATTTCCATCCCCTCTCAGCATCTGGGAGCCACAAAATCGTCTGGGTTGGAAAATCCCTGCCAGACCACCCAGCCCAGCCATGGCAGCCCTGCCAAGGCTGTCACTGACCATGTCCCCAAGTGCCACATGCAAGAGCCCTGAAACCCCTGCAGGGGTGGGGACCCAGCCCAGCCGTGGGCAGCTGTGCCAGGCCTGGAAACCCTGTCCAGGAGGAATTTCCCCAAAATCCACCCTGAGCTGCCCTGGGACCCCCGTGTCCCCTCCTGTCAGGGACTGTGCAGAGCCAGAGGGGTCAGGGCAGAGACACAGCAGCGTGTGGAGCCTTAAACCAGAGCAGGGGGAGCTGAGTCCCAGTGCCACCAGTGCCACCAGTGCCACCAGCTCCACCAGCTCCACCAGCTCCACCAGTGCCAGCAGAGCCCTGCTCCTTCTCGCCAGGGATCCCTCCCTCTCCAGCCCAGTACACACCTGTGCCCTGCTGCTCCCTGCACAGCCGCCACTTGCCAGCAGGAGAGCAGTAGCCAAAGCTCTTTTTGAAGGAAAAGCAGTAAAATCCCAATCCTAGAGCCAAGAAGAAAGCACCAGGAGCCACGGGCACTGCTCAAACACTGACTGGTGTCACTCCCCGTAGCTGCACCTCTCCAGATCCAGTACATGAACTGTCTGATCTCCAGTTTAGTGGAGCTGGTGCCGAGCTCCCCAGAAGAGCCAGCAGGAAGTTCTCAGCCATCATACTCAAGACAGAGCTTTTGCATCTGAAGTGGAACAGAGCTCTGGGTGCTGTCCCAGCCCAGCAGGGACAGGGGGTGGCACAGCTGGAGCAGTGGCACAGCTGGCAGCACTGACACAGCATCACCTCACTGCTCAGCAGGGCTGTGGGCAAGGGCAGGACCCAGAGGCCTGAGCTGAGCAAAATGAGAATAACTCAAGAAAAAAAAAAAGACAACAGATTATTGATCATAAGACTGAGACAGTTACAGTTTTAAAATGAAAGTTTGGTTTAATTTCTTGTGTTCTCCAGTCTCACAGGTCCCAAACAGAGTCTCTGTTTGATGATGTGAAATATTTGATTGTTAGCTTTTCCAGAAAATGATGAAAAGTCTCAGCTACAAGTTTATCCAAGACAAATTCTTTGAGCTTGACATTGAAAGTGCAGGGGATGGAAGCAGGCTGGCTGAGCAGGTCCCAGCACAGCACAGCAATCATCCTGCCTCCCTCAGGATGGGAACAGGGCCTTGCTCCTCCAGCCATCCCCTTGGAAGGACAGGGCAGACATGATCTGCCTCTGACCGCTGCTCTGGATGGCTAAAAACAGTTAATTAGAGCTCCTGAAACAATGAGACATCCAATTTTTCAAATATGATTCATCCTGTGTCTGCACGAGTCTCCTGAGGGTCATTTTCATCCTAAATTAATCTCTCTGATGTGAGACTGAAGTGATCAGCAGTGACACCACAGCCACAGTGCTGCTGGTGGTATCGAGGCTGACACCACCAAAAATCAGCTCAAAATTAAAACTGCTCCAGTGGCACCGAGTGCAAGAGGCTCCTTCAGCCCTGCCATGTCTCTGGACATGAACTCCATCCCTTCCACGGGGAGTGCATGGGGAAAACCCCCTGCACTGTCCTGCAGCACTGCAGGGAAGTGCTGGAGACCGGGACAAACCCCAATTATAGCTGACAAACCCCAATTCCTGCTGACAAACCCCAATTCCTGACAAACCCCAATTCCTGACAAACCCCAGTTCTTGCTGACAAACCCCAACTCCTGATGAGAAGCCGCAATTCCAGCTGACAAATCCTAATTCCTGCTGACAAATCCCAGGTCTTGTCTGCTGCCTACTTGCAAGCAAGTCAGATGATAGTTCATATTTTTCTTGGCAAGATGAACTTCATAACTGGGTTCTAGCAAATACACTCTGGGATTTATACCCTCATTTCATATCCCATCAAAATTCTACAGTATTTGACCAAATTTTTCTTTTTTTGGCAAGCACTCTCGCCAGGAAGTTCATCAGCCAAGATTTGCAAAACTGGAGGGAAAAATCAATATTAGCAGAGGCAGAGCAAATCCATTTGCTGATGAGTGCAGGGATTGCTGGTGTTTTCTTCAGGCCCAGTGTCACTGGCAATGCACAGGATGTGGCAACTATGGAATCTCACAAACCACAGCCAGGCTGGAATTTCATTCAGGCTGGAAAATCCGACATGAACCATCATTGAAAAAATTTCATTCAGCACAGGCAGGTGTTTTGCTGGAAAATACAAAATAAACCATCATTTAAAAATGTAACAGTTAAAAATAAGTTAAAAATGAAGCACGTGGCCTTTTTCATCCTGTGTTTTCAGTTTTTGTTTTCTGCCAGCACAATGACCAGCACAGTGACCGGCACAGTGACCATCAGAATGACCAGCACAGTGACCAGTGCAGTGACCGGCACAGTGACCAGCACAATGACCAGCACAGTGAGCAGTGCAGTGACCAGCACAGTGACCAGCACAGTGACCAGCACAGTGACCAGCAGAATGGCCAGAACAGTGACCAGCACAGTGACCAGTGCAGTGGCCAGCACAGTGACCAGCACAGTGACCAGCACAGTGAGCAGCACAATGACCAGCCCAGCACAATGACCATCAGAATGACCAGCACAGTGAGCAGCACAGTGACCAGCACAGTGAGCAGTCCTCCTTCCCAACAGTCCAAGGCCAGGCGGGACGGGCTCAGAGCAGCTCAGTCAGGGGAAGGAGTGCAAGGAGCTGGGATTTCCTGTCCCCTCCCGTCCCCAGCTGTGACTCTGTCATCCCATGGAGCAGGGACACCCAGGGCTGTGCCAGCAGCTCTCCCAGGGTGACCAAGCAGCCCGGGTTGTGCCAGCAGCACTCACAGCTCCTGAGACAGACACACAGCCAGCACAGCCCCAGAGCCCCCTCCTCCTCCTCCTGTAATTACAAAACAAACTCTGCAACACAATAAATGAGCTTGGTAATTTGTTATCGTTCTGCTGCTCCAGCAGCATGCTGGGGGTTGTAAATTAGGTGCTGTATTAAAAATGACAGAATCACCGTGAGTTCTGCTCTGAGCGGGGGATTTCACTGAGGTGTTTGTGCGTCTCAGCATTCTCACACAGCAGCAGCACAGAGGGAACGGCAGCACAGAAACACTGAGGCCACGATGCTGCTGAGGAATGCACAAGAGCAGAAATCCGAGGGGGAATTACTGTGTGGCTGCCGTGTGTGTTGGAGCAGGGTCCGGGCAGCGGCAGCAGCAGGGCAGGAGGGTGAGGTGAGGTGGCACCAGCAGTGGGCAGCAGGCACTGGCCATCCTGAGAGAGCCACATGCCACCCGGGGATCCCTGTGAGCTGCCCTGCAGGAGCTGTCTGAGCCATCCCACACAGGTGAGTGTCCTCTCTGAGTGACCTGTGCCACCCACGGACACACAGAGCAGCCAGAGCCACCAGCAGAGCGCCAGGCTGTGCCAGGGGCAGCAGCACAGTGAAAATGACACAGGGACACAGGGACACAGGGACACAGTCCTGGCAGGCTGGGATGTGCTGGGACTGCATCCAGAGCAATCCAGCACAGCCAGAGCAGTGACAGGAGCCTGGAGAGCCCGAGCTGCAGTGCTGGCTGTGTGAAACACCCAGAGCAGCAGCACAGACCCTGCTGCCTCAGGACTCTGCGCTCCCCAGAGGGCTTCACCCGGCTGATCCCACCTCTGAGGCAGATTTCCCTCCCTCTGCTGTGCCCCACACACATGTGTGCATCCCCGAGCTCTGGGCAGTGCAGTGTGTGTGCTGAGCACACCCTGCCCATTTCTGCATTTTTTTTGTGCATCATTACAGTGGCACACGGAGCACACACACACACAGCCCAAAACCCTGCTGGCTCTGCACTCACCATGCAAAGCAAAGCAATTCCTGCACACAGGCTTCCCCCGTTTGTCAGCAGGTTCCATTACTGGGCCACTTAACCTGTTTTAATGCTCATCTCCTTCTTGCTCCACAGGAAAGCTTTACTGCCAGCACCACAATCACAGAATTACAAGCCCAAGCCTGAGTTTTGGTTTCAGAGCTGAAGTAGAGGAGCACAGCAAGAATCACTGGATGGGAGGGAAGGCAGCTGTGGGTGGGTACAGCTCCCATGCCATTGCAGGGGACAGATCAGCTCCTGGGTTTAATTACAGCTGAACATTTTGGTTTTGTTTTTTGATGACACAGTGAGGCTCAGCGTGGCCCCTGTCCCCCAGCCTGGTCAGAGCCTCTCTTTGTTTGTGTTTGCCTCTCTCAGCCTCACATACAAAGCAGTATGAATATACAGCCACATCTCATTTCTCCCCAGGAGTCAAACAGAGGCTTCCAGGCACTCTGTGCTGTTTTCTCAGCCAGAATGGAGCTGCACTGAGGGCACTCCCTGCCCCAGCCCTGCAGCCCCAGTGGCCAGCTGGCCAACACCTCTGGGTGCTAGGCTCACCCAGCCCTGTCCTGCTGGGGTCCCACAGCTCAGCCCTGGCTGGCTTCCTGCTCAGGGGCAGAAATTCAACAATCACACTGCAGCACTGCTTAGCAATGGCACTGCAGCTTGGTCATGCATAAAACAAATCATGTGAAAACTTCGGGAAACTCATCCAAGTAGCACCAAAATTTCAGTCTGACTCTGTGACTGTCATGCTGTTCCCTGATTCTCTTTTAGACTTCATCTTCCAAAGATTAAACAGGTGTTCAATAAAGATCCCTCAAGGGAAGCAGCCAGGAGGGAGCTGACAGACACAACTAATTTTGGACATGCAGAACACAGCTGGCACACGGGGGATTGCTCAGGTGTGTCCTGTCAGTCACGGGTGCAGGAATCCTGCCAGAGCAGAGCAGAGCAGAGCAGCACCCAGCCCCAGCTGCAGGGACCAGCTCTGCTCCTGGGGATGCTCTGGGCACAAACGTGCTCCAGGAGCTGCCTCAGCCTAGCCAGGCACCATGGGCTCAGCTGAAACACAGCCTCACAAAATACATGAAAACTTTTTCCTAAATTTGAAAGGAACATCCATTTAACAAGGCAGAGATGCCATCATGATTTAGTAGAACAATTCATATCAAATCAAAATTTTCAGTAGGCTTAATCACACTCTGTCTTTACATATGTAGAAGAGAAAGATCTACTTATTTGTTCAACACTTCACTTTTCAAAGAGTAACATAATAAGTGAATTGATAAGTAGTGAAAGCATTAACTGTCATATAAAGATTATGACTCTGGTGCTTGGTCACACAATTAAATTTAATGTTTGTTTCTCTGTGAAAGATGATAAGATTTCCCTCGTGAATATCTCAGCAGTGACTGACAACATGAGGACAACTGCTCTGGGTGGCCAATGCAATCCATTACTAGCCATGCATGTCATTAAAACTAAATTTTCCAATTACCTTAAAGGACCTCAAATGCTAAGCAAGAAGGTAATATTTAGGTGTGATTACAATAAACATGCATAAAACCACCCCCAAACCAGGTCACCCATTTAAAAAAAAATCAGAACTCATATGAATAATACTGAGATGTAAAGCTGGATTCATGTTTTGTTGTGTGTTCTGTGATGGACTGTAATAAAGGAGTGATTACATCCAGAGATATGAATTTATAGTTCTCATTTCTGGATAATACAGCCAGGAATGCATTAATAACAACTGAGATCAATCAAAACCAGAAATGCTTCCTGAAAAAGGGGTATTGAGAAACAGAAAAGCAGACACCTACAACAAATGGTTCTTGAGAGAGAGAGATTATTTCTGCAGTATGTTGGCAGTTATCTAATTAAAGAGAGGAGCACATCCCAGTGGCTGGGCTGCCGAGCCAGGCTGGCCGTGTTGCTCAGAGCTCCAGAGCCAGGCTGGCCATGCTGCTCAGACTGTTCATTGGCCAGGGGAGCAGGGCTCCAGAGCCAGGCCAGCAGTGCCTGCTCAGAGCGCTCAGTAGCCAGGGGAGCCGTGGCGTGCAGAGCTCCAGAGCCAGGCTGGCCATGGCCACTCAGAGTGCTCAGCAGCCAGGGGAGCAGAGCTCCAGAATCAGGCTCTGATCACCTGTCCCTGCACTGATGATCACCTATTGCAGGTGTAACTCTGGTGTAACTCTGTGTAACTCTGTGTAACTCTGCTGTAACTCTGCTGTAATTCTGCTGTAACTCTGGTGTAACTCTGGTGTAACTCTGCTGTAACTCTGCTGTAATTCTGGTGTAGTTCTGCTGTAACTCTGCTGTAACTCTGCTGTAACTCTGCTGTGACTCTGCTGTAATTCTGCTGTAACTCTGGTGTAACTCTGCTGTAACTCTGCTCCTCTCTGCTTTTCCAGCCCCAGCTCTTTCCCCCTCATTTTTACCCCTGCAGCCCTGTACACTCGTAGCAGCAGAGCAGCACTGCAGCCAGCTCAGCACTGCCACGCTCACGGAATCCACCCAGTGCTTCCTTGATCTCCTGAATCGTTGGTGATCCAAACTCCTTCAATGTCCCCGGGAGAATCAGCTCATCAAGGCGGTACAATTCATGATCTACAGGATGTGACTGGTGCTGTTAAATTGACTACAGGATAATTAGATGCTAATGTCACTGTTGTGTCAAGACGACAAGGATGTCACCCTGTAGCACCTGGGTGTAATTTGTGAGTGACTGCAGTGTCACCTCAGAGGTGTTGAGGCACCCTGGTGACAGGACTGCAGGGCTGGCCCGTGCAGGGTGGGCTTGAACATCCCTCAGTACCGGCACAAAGCCTGCAGCCAGCGGGGGACACTGATTCTGGCCCCAAACGTGTTAATTAATGTCCCCTGAGGAATGAAGACACAGCCTGAGATGTTCTCATTCATTGCCTGTTTAAATGCCAGACACACAGAATTACAGAACCCCTGGTTGGGTTGAAAGGGGCCTGAAAGTCCCTCCAGTGTCCCCTGCCAGTGTCCCAGGGTGTCCCAGCCCCAGTGTCCAGCCTGGCCTGGGACACTGCCGGGGCAGCCACAGCTGCTCTTGGCAGCTTGTGCTCTCTGAGCTCTCTCCTGGGCCAGACACCTCATTTTTCCAAAGTGGATTTGTGTGACAGCTGCCTCTGGGGAGCCCCAAATCCTCACACCTGCAGAGCTCCCATCACCTGCAGAGCTCCTCACACCTGCAGAGC
>VRYO01002482.1:16408075-16425424 GCA_009812075.1 Sialia sialis
CTGAGCGGGGCCGATCCCGCAAGCTCAGCGGGGCCGATCCCGCAGGCTGAGCGGGGCAGTTCCGCAGGCTGAGCGGGGCCGATCCCGCAAGCTCAGCGGGGCCGATCCCGCAGGCCCGGACTCAGCGGGGCCGTTCCGCAGGCGCGGCCGCCCGGCCCGGAGAGCTGTGGGACGCGGTGGTGCTGACGGCGGCGGACGCGGCGCAGGCGGGCGCGTTCCGGGCGCAGCTGGAGCACAAGCGGCGGCGGGGACAGCTGCCCCGCGGGGTGCGGTACCTGGTGTGCGCCGACCCGCCGGGAGCCCGGATCGGTGCGTGCGGGGCTGGGCTGCGGGGCCGCGCCGTTCGCACCTGCCTTCACCTGCTTCTTTAGACAGTGTGTGTTTTAGTGCACTACCCAGTGGTGGTGTAAAACTGCTCTCGCTGCTCGTAATAGCATCCTGTCACTCTTAATTCCTGCTCGCTTTGATGTACAAAGTAAGTAAACTCAGTGTTATCTGCAGTGTAGAGTAATATGCAGAGGCTAATTCTCAGGAATCTGGCAATTTTAAGTTGTACGAGCACATAAAGTATCCCAAACCGTTTCCTCAGTTCCCAAACCTTCATTATTTCCGTACTGTACGTGTCAGAAGTACTTCTGAACCCATTAGTAGGCTTTTATGTGACTTGTTTCTTACAGGAGCTGGTTTTTGTGGCTGAGGTATGGCCTGTTTAATTAATTAAATGCTTCAGATGGTGGGGGCTGTGCAGAGGTGCCTGGGAGGGTTTCACACGGAATTGTCCTGGGAACTGTTTGCTCAGGATGCCATCCCCACAGAGAGCACAGACTTCCAGAGGGACCATCCATCAGCTTCTGAGCATGATCTTAGCAACCATGAGATTGTGGAAAGTCTGTCCCGTCTCTGGCTGGGCACAGCACACCTCACCCGGCAGAGCAGGCGTTACTGGAGCTCTGCTCACAGATAATAAAACTCCTTTTCTTTAGGAAATGGTGGATCAACTCTTCATGCTCTTCGGTGCTTGGAAGAACAGTTTGGTGATCAGTGGACTTCCTTCACTGTGCTGCTAATCCATTCTGGTAAATTCAGTTTTATATGTTTTGCTCTAAAATGATAACTTTTCTTTGTTTCCTTCCTTAAAATAATAAAAAGACAGAGGAACTGGAATTCCAAAATACAGTTCCTTGACAAAAGTGACCCATGTGTCTGATCATTTGCAGTTAGGTTGGCTTGAAAGATGGTACTGTCGCTTCAGCATTTCTTCTCAGCACTAAAGTTGCTCAGCCAGAGAAAGATGTGATTCACAGGTGGGGTTTGAGTTTCTGCTGTGAAATATCCATTTAAGTAACACAGCCCTCCCTCAGGGGTCCCTGAGCTCCTCGTGGCTCTGGGCAGGCTGAGTACTCCCTTTCTTATCCTCGGAGCCAGGCCACTTCTGGATGTGGAAGAACATCAGTTCTGCAGAGGACAAAGAACCAAGTGCTTAGAATT
The DNA here is from genome assembly GCA_009812075.1 of Sialia sialis. Lineage (NCBI taxonomy): Eukaryota > Metazoa > Chordata > Aves > Passeriformes > Turdidae > Sialia > Sialia sialis. The sequence goes on from VRYO01002482.1 coordinate 16,409,564, forward strand.
CCCATCTGGAATGTGGGGGTTCTCATCCAAGCAAAAGACAGACATTGCTTGCTTCTGTCACTTCAGTGACAGCTCTGAAACAGAAAGGCGACAAGAAATCACAGTTTTAATAGGAGCTGTCTTAGGCAGGCTGGGTTTTGGACATAAGGTCAGATCTGCTTTGGGATTTGGTGTGTGCCCAAGCTGAGGGGTTTTTAATGCTTTTGTGTACCTGTGAAATAGCTGCCTGGTTTAGGTTTTTGCTCACTTCTATGCAGTGTCTGTGTTTTTTTGCAGGTGGGTGCAGCCAGCGTTTGCCCAATGCCAGCGCCCTGGGCAAGATCTTCACGGCGCTGCCCTTGGGCCACCCCGTGTACCAGATGCTGGAGCTGAAGCTGGCCATGTACCTCGACTTCCCCCGTCACATGAAGCCGGGCGTGCTGGTCACTTGCTCGGATGACATCGAGCTGTACAGCACTGTGGTGACAGAAAGCATCACCTTCGATAAGCCCGGCTTTACAGCCCTGGCTCACCCCTCCGAGCTGGCCGTGGGAACCATGCACGGGGTGTTCGTGCTGGATGCCAGCAGCCTCTCGGGAGAGGGGGGGCTGCAGTACGGATCCTGCCATCGTTTCCTGCACAAGCCCGACCTGCAGAGCATGCAGCAGAGCGGGGCAGTGTGTGTGAGGGGGCCCGGCTCCCCTGGGCAGTGTGTGTACACGGACAGTGTGTTCTACATGGACCAGGGCACAGCCAGGCGGCTGCTGCTCTTCTACAAGCAGATAGGCACTCTTGGCTGTGAAATAGATGCCTATGGTGACTTCCTGCAGGCGCTGGGGCCCGGAGCCACTCCAGATTACACCAGGAGCAGCAGCAATGTCTGCAGGGAGGGCTCGGGGCTGGTGGCAGTGCGGCAGCAGCTGTACTCCCTCCTGCAGGGCACTGCCCTCAACGTCATCGTGCTCAACAACTCCCAGTTCTACCACATCGGCACCACTCAGGAGTATCTGCTCCACTTTACAGCTGAGAGCAAGCTGAGGTTTGAGCTGGGCCTGCAGCCTGTGGCTTTCAGCATCTTCCCTGAGGCAGGCAAGAGCTCGGATCGGCTGAGTGTCGTGCAGAGCATCCTGGAGCCCGGCTGCGTGCTGGGGGCTGGCTCTGTCATTGAGTACTCCAGACTGGGGCCCGGAGTCTGTGTGGGCAGAGGCTGCATTGTTAGTGGGAGCTGCATCGATTTCAGCGTGGACATCCCCCCAGACTGCTTCCTGAGCTCAGTGAGCGTGAAAATCACGGACCAGGTGCAGTTTGTCACCATGGTGTTCGGTGTCGGCGATGACATGAAGAAGAGTGTGAAGTGTCTGTCAGACATACATTCCCTCCGGTTTTTTGGAGCCAGCTTACCAGAGTGCCTTGGCCTCTGGAGCTTAGAGGCTTCAGACCAGCTCTTCTCCGGTGAGGACACACGTTTGGGGCTGTGGACTGTGAGGATTTTCCCTGTCTGTTCTACGCTGGGGGAGTCAGTTCGGGTGTCACTGAGCATGCTGAATTCTGTGCAGAACAGGTCAGCTCTCAAACTCAGTGCCTTTCAGCTTCTGTCTGTTGAAGAAATGCTCACCTACAAAGATGTAGAAGACATGCTGAAGTTTAGGAATCAAATCTATGATGAAATCTGCCTACAAAGACAAAAAGAAAAGTCTGATGATAGAATAAACAGTACTTGAACAAATCTCCTGTTTTCATTTGTGGGTGATTGATTACTTCCCAGCTTGTAAGAATCCTAAGGGAAAAGTGCACAGATCTCTTCTCTGATCTCATTGAAGTAGAAATAAAGAAATTGCATAACATTAATAAAGCAGCAAATGCAGATAAACTGTTATTTTGATTAATGTAGGGAAATATTTCAGATCTGAAACCACTAACTGCTGACTTTTCGTGGGTTGCATGTTAGGTCTTGTAGTCTTTGTCAGGATATGATACAGAAAAAGATAATTGTCAATTTGGCTGAACACTGCTTTAAAAGCCTTTAAAGGGTAGAATATTAGTTCCAGCAACATGGAATAATACAGCGTATGTTCCTCTCTTCTCGTGCTGCCATTTTACAATACAGTTTCAGTTAGGTAGAGGTAAAATGATTAAAAGTGCTTTTAATTCAAGACATGTTGTCTTAGGCACTAATAAATTTTTCTCTTTTGTTTTGTAACTTTTTTTATCCCTTCCTGTTTTTCATCAGAGGAAAAATGATTGGCATGAGACATTATTCTTCCCCTTGTGACTCACAGCACTGATTTATTTGTTTTACTGGTGGTGCTGGAGGCTGGCAGTGCAGTGTGATGGAGAAGCTGCCAGCTCTGTGTTACCTGAGTGATGTGTGCTGTGGAAAAAGCAGCATTTTGTATTTCTCCGCGCTGAGCTCCTGCAGTGCTTGCTGCCCTTGGTGGAGCAGAGCACAGACCAGAGGTTCGTTGTGAGTGGCACCACAGTTTGTGTCTTCAGAGAAACTCTGCCCCTTCTCCCCCTTCTGCAAATAAAGTTAACATTGAGTCCTCCTGTTTCTGGTTCAGATGCCCAGGATGCAGCTCCGGACAGACAAATGTGCTGTTCAGGATGTGCTGTGCAGTGTGATTGGGCTGTGAACTGGTGCATCTCTGTGGGGTTTCATGTTTTGTGTAGTGTCTCATGATGACAGTGTTTATCTCCCAAATGGTTCCTTCCTTATGCCAGCTGCGAGGCAGCAGAGCAGCGTCCCCTGAGCATTCCCCACCCTGCTTCAACCTGCACTGGGTTAATAAACCTGCCAAGGAAATACAGAGAAGGTAAACATGGAGCTTGGGAAGTGCTGGAGTTGACTTCAAAGGAATAAACATTTCTGAGAAAATAGAGGTCTAAAAGTCAGTATGAAATATTAATGGGTCTAAAGGTCAGTATGAAATGTTGTTAATGTAGTTAAACAATGGAAGCCTCAGATTTGGGAACACAAGATAAATGCTTCAAGTCACACAAGTGGAAGTCGTAGAGCACAGCGATGTCATTTGTGTCTCATCCTGTTTGCCTGATTTATTCATCTATTGTTACACAAAAGATTTTAGGAGAAACATGTTTGACACAGACTTTGCACCTTGAGTTGGAGACCAGACTTTGTTAGGCACAGACTGTGCTTGCCAGGTCAGTTCTCTGAATGTTTAGTAACGGGGAAATGCCTCCTTTTATTGTGGTTATCCACTGGAACTGTGGCAATTGCATTTGTTCTCAATTCCCTGAGTACCAGGTATTGATTTCATTAGTGAAAGCAAACTGGATAACAATAGGAAATGGGTTTGTTTCTGGCACAGAAATGTTGGGAAAACAGAATGAGGAAAAGCAGTGATGGAACAAGTTGTGGGAAAGGTGCTGGGTTGGGCCAGCAGCAGCTGCTGTGGCTCAGGGAGCATTGTGAATTCCAAGACAAAATAAAGGAGTGTCATCCTGGTGGTGGCCATGGACTAGCGCAAGTCAGCTCTTGAGGAAAAGGTTTTACTGAAAAGAAGAAAGTGTTGTAATGGAATAAGCACAGATTTACCAGGTGAGAAACATTGCCCTGCTTTCAGTGTGTGTGTCACCCAGTGCTCTCCTCTCACTCTGAACATTTTTGTCTCAAATTGAGAAGGCAGATTTCAGTCAGTATTAGCCCTGGATGACATCAGCAGGTTGAATGGATTTACTCCACAGGAATGGAATATCTGGTGGTATACCATTCTTCATTTCTGAACTGCAAACAAGTTCCATGTAAAAGGTTATGAGGAACATTACAATATACCCTTTATTTGTAGAGAGCTATATTAATCATTTTCCCATATGGAGGGATTTGAAAGCCCCATGGATGTGACACTTGGAGACAGAGTTGGTGGTGGCCTTGGCAGTGCCAGGAGAATGTTTGGACTTGAGGTCTGGGAGGGCTTTGTTCAGTCCAAATGCTGCTTTGATCCTTCTTTGATCTCTGCACTGCAGCTGTTAATGAAGCGTGCTCGTTTCCAGCTGTAACAAATCGCAGGGACATGGTGCAGTGTGAGTCACCTCATGGAAATCCAAAGGCAGAGCCGAGCCTTCCTGACAGCAACAATGCCAGGCTGGTGTGTCCAGTCCAGTTTGTATTTTATCTGCATTGCATTTACAACTCCAGGTAATCTCTGTATGCCACAGTCTGCTGTTGATGTAGATGACAACAATTTTCTCACGCAGCCAGCAGAGATAAGTGTGTCCCAAGGAAAGTGGGAAACCTGTGCAAGGCCAGCCAGTAAAGCTGCACAGCAAGGTCAGTGCTTTGAGGGTTGCTGGTTCCCAAAACAAGACCATCACAGCACGATGTTCTGCAGTCTGACTGGTGGAGGATGCAGAGTGCCAGCGCTGCAGGATCTCTGCAGGTGGGAGTCATTGCTGAAACCTGGAGTTTGCTTTTGGTGGAGCCTCTCCGAGTTCCCCAGATGGGTGTAATGTTTTATGTTCTCTAGATCATTGCCTGGCTCCATCTGTCCTGAAATGCAACTCGGGCTGGTAGTCTCAAACAAACTCAAGATGAGCTTTTAATGATTTCTTTCATGTCAGCTCTCTTTATTGAATTAGTTTTGCTGTGTAGTACAATAATAGGGCTCATAATGAACATGACTGCAGTGATTTCCCTGCGTGCCCTGAGCAGGCGCCGTGATCAGCAGAGGTTCAGCCCTGCTGAAACCTGAGAGGGGATTCCAGTGACCTCTGGTGAGGAAACTCAATCTGATACTGGCACAACAAAGAGCTCAAGGGAGGGCAGCTGAAATAAAAAGGAGCAGCTGAGAGGGGTCTGTGCCAGGAGGATTTGGGAGCTGCTGGGAGGAGGGGAGCTCCGAGGATCAGCCGCATCTGCAGAGCAGTGTTAGTGCCTTGTCTGGGTGCCCCTGCTCCGGCTCAGCAGTTCCAGCCCCTTCTCATTCCCAAAGCTCTCCTCTGATGCCAGAGATTTGGGGTTTGCTCTCTCACTGGAGCCCCTGGAAAAGGCTTCTCTCATGTTGTGCTGGGCAGCACTCTGTCCATGTCTACCACTGCAAACAAACACTGCAAACGCACACTGCAAGCACTGCAGACACTGCAGACACTGCAGACACTGCGCACACTGCAAACTCTGCAAACTCTGCAAACAAGCTCTGCAAACACTGCAAACGCTGCACACAAACACTGCACACACTGCACACACACTGCACACACACTGCACACACTGCAAACTCTGCAAACACTGCACACACTGCAAACTCTGCACAAACTGCAAACACTGCACACACTGCAAACTGCTGCCACTGCAAACAAACACCTGCATCCCTCCAAGGGCCACAGAACTCTGCTTTCTTCTTGAAAACCCCTCTTTGCTTTCAGCACCCTGGGACATACCTGAATGTCACCAGAATGGCAATGAAGCTTATGGGAACAACTTACAGCTTCTTCAAGTAAATGATATATGTGGGTATTTGTGAATTGTGGATATGTTCTGATTAATTTGAAATAAAGATAACTTACCCCTGTAAGCCCTCCTGGGAAGGACATTTAAAAGCTCAGCTCTCCAGTTGTTTGACTGGATGTGGGAATCAGTTGGGATGCTGATAAAATTGGTCAAACATCTCAGGATACCATGTCACAGCAGTTCAGACTCTTGGGAAGTAGATCCTTGGATTTGAATGTAAATTTGTGCAAGTAAAGGGACAGGCTGCAGTGTTGCAGTGGGTGCAGTAGGCAGGAGGTTTTAGGGATGGGTGTTCTATGAACGTGTCTGCTTGCCTGAAATCCTTCCCTGGGGTGAGAACTCACACACACAACAGCTGCCAAGGCCAATCACCACACCTTAAATACATAAATATAAATATTTATGTGCATATATTTGCATTTCACTTTGAATTATGTGCTGCCCTTCCTGAGTGCCATACCCAGCTGCTGCCAGTGCCACCCCCGTGTCAGGGCTTGTGAGCTGCAGTCACCCCTGGCCCCTCTGAGGGATGGCACCTCTGGGGACCCCCTGTGCTCCTTGGGGACCCCCTGCCCTCCCTGGGGACCCCTGAAATCCCTGGGGACCCCTGTGCTCTTTGGGGACTCCCTGGGGACCCTCACAAGCCTCTGGGACTCCACTCCTAAATTCCCTTTTCTCTACCAAGCCGGTAGCCAGCTGCCAAATCAGCACTTCCCAAGTTTCCCTTCCCACAGGCTGTAGGGTTCAGGAGGTGCAGGCAGGTGTTTGTTTGGGAGTGAGCAGCAGATTTTCCAGCAGCTGGGGCGGTTGCTGTGACTTTAGCCCAGGGCACAGCACAGGCTATTGTTGCATGACATTCCTCTTGGCACTGTGTTTATTTTTAGACAGAGACTATCACAAGTATTTTTCAGGACTGTCACTGCCCCTGAACAGGAATCATATTACTGCAAGAACTTTGCTGAAACAAAGAAGATATATTGGACAAATGGGGAATTATAAATCTAGACCAACGCAGACCTGCACGGGTAACTAATGTCACTTTTTTACAGTGTGTGCCATCCATCCTTCGACAAGGAGCAAATGCTATTTCAGGAGATAACTCATTCCTGCTTTACTCTTGAGTTCAAGGCTCAGGTATTGTTCTTGACTTAACCCAGATACAGGCTGTGAAAGGAGACGTGCCAAAAAAGCTACTAAGCTAGATTTATTTGGGCAATTATGTGAGATCATAATAACTTGTATGCTATGTTGATTTAACTCATTCTTCATGACAGAAACCTTTAAATCTCCAACCTTTTTCTGCCGTGTGTCTGTTGAGGAAAAAAGAGCTAGCAAATGTAACCTGAGCTTTAAGATTTCTTTTGAATATTATTTAATATTAAAATATATCTGGCAAGGATTCATACATACACAGTGTCTCTGAAATCCTTGAATATGCTTCTATATTGGCCACAGCAGGAACAATTGAATAGCTGTAATATTTTAAACTTTAATAGGAATATGTACAAAATTGTACAAGTGGGTGTTTAAAAATCAAGTGTTTTGGTTACTTGGGTGCGGTGATTTTTGTGCTTTGAAGCGTTTCATCAGCCAGGAGTTTTGTTGCAGATGAATGGAAGAAGAAAGTCAGTGAATCCTACAGCACAGTGATGGAGCGGCTGGAGGACGACCTGCGGATCAAGGAGAAGGAGCTGGCGGAGCTGAAGCACGTTTTCAGGTGAAACCCTTGTGAATGTGCTCGTTGATTCCCTGCCAATGCTGTGTGCCATCAAACACATCTGCAGTGCTCAGGTGTTTCTCGTGTAGGGAGTGCCTGCTCCTCCTGTCTGTTTTTGGGAATACGTGACCATGGAGCTGGGCAGAGCCCACATGAGCGGGTGCTGGTTAATGCCAAGGTTTACAGTGAGCACTGATGTGGGTGAACACAACCAGCTCTGGGACAGAGGCTGGCTTGGTGTGCACTCCCTGCCTGTGCTGATGTGATTCTGCAGCCAGGAACATTGCTGAAGTGTCCTTGTGCACACACAGCAGCAGTGCAGGGCAGCCACGCAGGGCAGCAGTGAATTGCAGACGTGTATTCAGAGTTGGACTGCACTGCTTTTCTGGGGACAGCACCTGCCCACACTCAGGCTCCCCCAGCTCAGTAAAGCTCCAGTGCACCCAGCTCACAGACTGGGAATCAGTTAAGAATTGAAACATTGCCTTTTTTCTTTTTTAAGTTGTAACCTTGTTAAATCCGTTTAATGGTTGCTGCTCTCTCGGGGTGGATTCACACTAATCCCAGCGTTCTGCAAAGTCAGGGTCATGGGTGGGCTGATCCTGAATGGAAAATCCCAAAATGGAGATTCTCCAAAGAAATATTAACTGTAGGTGTATTTAGTTTCCAATAAATGAAACCACATAAAGTGTTTGATGGATCAGTAACAAATAAGTCTGAGCTGAAGGAAACGCACAAGGCTCGAGGACAGGAGCTGAAATGTCCAAGTTTTGTCTCATTGAACACCTGTCAGCAGTGATCACTGTCCCCGTGACATCTTTTGGGGAGTATAAACTCACTTTGTGACAGGCTTTTCCTGGTTATTCCTTTCATTTAGCAGATGGCCCCTGCTCTGTGCATGTCCTACTCACCGTTTTAAAATCAATACACACATTTTAAAAATACTTCTTAGTTATTATTGCATTAATACAGAAGCTGAGTTTGTCTGGATTGTTTGTATTTTTTAAGTATGTTTCTTCTTATTTCCCCTAATTTACATATACATTAGATGTATATATTGTATAGATGTGTATATTCTATAGATGTATATATTGTATAGATGTATGTATTGTATAGATGTATATATTAAGATTTATATATTGTGATTGCATATCAGGATTTCTCACAGGAAATAATAAATCTGGACCACTTAACCTGATAGCAGCAAAGTATTTCTAAATGTACAGACTGTAAACTGGGTATAAACCCAGCCTGGTGTCCCAAAGGATTTCAGTGATATTTCTGTGTGCAGTTTATCCCAAAGGTTTCAGTAGTATTTCCATGTGCAGTTTATCCTGAAGGTTTCAGTGGAGTTTCTGCGTGCCCTGTGTCCCAAAGGTTTCAGTGGAGTTTCCGTGTGCCCTGTGTCCCAAAGGTTTCAGTGGAGTTTCCGTGTGCCCTGTGTCCCAAAGGTTTCTGTGGAGTTTCCGTGTGCCCTGTGTCCCAAAGGTTTCAGTGATGTTTCCATGTGCACTGTGTCCCAAAGGTTTCTGTGGTATTTCCATGTGCAGTTTATCCCAAAGGTTTCAGTGGAGTTTCTGCGTGCCCTGTGTCCCCAGGGCAGCAGCAGTGACTGTGGTTCCCTTGCAGCTCGGAGGAGGCGTTCTGCAGGGTGAACCTGAGTTACCGCACCGAGAACGGGCTCTCGCTGCTGCACCTGTGCTGCGTCTGCGGGGGTGCGTGTCACCAACTGCTGCTCTTCTGCACTTTAATGAGTGCTGTGTGCCTGCTGCTGCTGCTCTTCTGCACTTTAATGAGTGCTGTGTGCCTGCTGCTGCTGCTGCAATGGGACTGAGTGCTGTGTGTCACCAGCTGCTGCTGCTGCAGCAGGTTAACTTTGTGTGTGTGCCTGCTGCTGCTGCTGCTGCTGCTGTTCTGCAAGTTAACTTTGTGTGTTTGCCTCCTGCTGCTGCTGCTGCAATTTGAACTTTGTGCTTTACACACTAACTCATGTTGTGGATTTCCCATCAGATAAATTGCTTGTGTGCTTACTACAATTGTTTACTGTTTTTTTGTTGTTAGATACGTTTAGGAGGAAGGCAAAACAGGCTTAAACTTTAAAGGGTACAAAGAAAACTTTTTCTATTAGAAACTACAAGGAAAAATAATAAGAATCAGAATAAAATTTTACAAATTTTTTTTCTCCGTAACTTATTTTTTTCACACCAACCACATATAGAAACAATTTAGTTAGTTTACTACTTCTAAAATAGTATTTTATTAATTTATTTGGAAGAAGAGACTTTTCTTTTTAGTTTACATCAGGGCACTTGGGGTAGCTGACAGGAGGTTTAAAAAAACACACACTAAATATTAGTTTGTGAACACTTGGAGGACTAAGAGCTGCTAATCTGACATTGGTTACTATCACAAGTGTTCAGAAGGCAGAGAAATTGTTGAATTTATGTATTTATTCACTGTGTATCAAAAACGTGAGAGCAGAGTGCTTGCCTGGACCACATTAATGCTCCCACAACAGCACTCCCCAAAATCCTGGGGGTGTAGGGAGAGCAGAGTTCCACTTCTGAGGTGACAAAGAGCTCCGAGGCTGAGGAGCCAGAGGTTCAGGAGCACCTTCTGCTTCAGGGAGCTCTCTGCAGCATGGTCGGGATGTTAAAGAGGAGTTTGCCTCTTTGCAAGCTCAGCTGCCCTTCCCAAATCCTCAGTGAAGTGTGAACAAATTGAGCGGCTGTGTGGCCAGCCCCACAGCTGTCCTGGCCAGCGAGACATTTCCACCAGCCTCACCATGTCAAGGTTTCACAAAATACATTTCATTACTTGCCTCAGGTCAGCAGTTGAGGTATCTATTTCTCTGCTTTCAAACTCACATAGCAACTTCTTACCTCATCTGCATGTTCTTTCCTGTAACTGACTTCTTTTCCACTTTTCTCTCTCAAGGCAACAAATCACACATCAGAACTCTCATGCTGAAAGGGCTGCGCCCATCCAGGCTAACAAGAAATGGATTTACAGCTCTGCACTTGGCAGCTTATAAGGTAAATTATTTTAAATAGAGTTGATGCCGGGAAATCAGAACTGAGTCACTGATTTGTCTGAACTGTCCAGATGAGCTCTCATTATTCCTGGTGAAAATACACATTTCACATTTGTGGTGCATAGGAAAATGCCCCCTAAAGAGCCCATGCACAGCAATCAGCATGTGCAGGGTCATCCCTGGGGTAGGTACAGCTTTGGGATTACTGGTGGAGACACCCAGTGCAACTCAGGGTACAGGAGTGGTCCAGAGCCACCACAAAATCAGAACAGAGCCTTTTTTGACACCCAGGCTCAGTGTAGCACAGGATTCACCTGGTGCCCGGGGCAGCCCTGCCCAGCCTCTCCTGGCACTTGGAGCCCCTGGTCCCACCTGGTCCCTCTGGGTGTCACAGCCAGAGAGCCCGGGCTGGGCTGCTCCCCTCAGCTGGGAGCTGGGCTCCAGGGATGATGGGGGTGATCCCAGGGATGGTATGGGTGGATTCATGTCCCAGGGATGATGTGTGTGAATCCCTGTCCCAGGCATGATGGGGGTGATCCCAGGGATGGTGTGGGTGGATTCATGTGCCAGGGATGATGTGTGTGGATCTATGTCCCTGCGATGGTGTGCGTTATCCCAGGGATGTGTGTCAGCCCTGTCCTGTGTGATCCCTGTCCCCTGTGATCCTGTCCCATGTGATCCCAGGGATGATGTGTATGATCCCAGGGATGTGTGTAATCCCCGTCCCCTGTGATACCTGTCCCACGTGATCCCAGGGATGTGGTTAATCCCCTCCTGTGTGATCCCAGGGATGTGGTTGATCCCAACCCCGGTGATCCCATCCCCTGTGATCCCAGGGATGTGCTTGATCCCATCCCCGGTGATCCCAGGGATGATGTGTGTGATCCCAGGGATGTGATTGATCCCATCCCCGGTGATCCCGTCCCCAGCGATCCCAGGGATGTGGTTGATCCCATCCCCGGTGATCCCAGGGATGTGGTTGATCCCATCCCCGGTGATCCCATCCCCTGTGATCCCATCCCCGGTGATCCCGCCACTGACTCTCCGTGTTGCAGGACCAGGCAGAGCTGCTCTCAGCTCTGCTGCACGGCGGCGCGGACATCCAGCAGGTTGGCTACGGCGCTCTGACCGCCCTGCACGTCGCCTCCATCGCCGGCCACCACCAGGTACGGGGCTGTGGGGACTGGCAGAGGGCAGTGTGACTCGGGCAGGCCATTCTGCTTGACTTCCATCTCTTTCCAAACAGCATTCAGAACTGCTTAAGTACAGCTGGACTCTTTTTACATTTTTTTGTGCGTTTTGGGAAGATCACGTCTGTGCATGTATTTCTACACTGAACAAACACACCCAAAGATCAAAGGTTGGATTTGACAGGTCTTGGAGGTCTTTTCCAAGCTTGAGGATTGTTTGATTCTAATAGCCGTGTGCAGAATGATGGAGCTGTCCACCTGAGCCCTGGCTCGGGGATGCTCTCATGCACAGGTATTTCATGTCTCCTCTGTGGACAGTACAAGGGCTCTCTGAGCACTCTGGGGTTTCACATGATTTCAAAAGCATCTGGGCCTTTTGCTAAATGCCTGAGGCAGACCTGCTATTGCTCCCACATCCTGAGCTCCTGCTGGGGTCATGGCAGATCCAACAAGGATGAGTCTATTTAAGAAATAAACTGGTAGCAGTCCTTATTTCTTCCTTGGGAGAAGGATCAGCTCTGCATCAGAAGCATCTCTGTAAATGGAGTGGGACCCTGCATAACCCATTGGGATCATCTGCTGCTCTGGCAACCAAGGGTTTATAGTGCAGGCTCTTGCTTTCCTTCTTCACATAGCTGTGAAATTTTCAGTCAGCTTAGAAGTTCCTCTGCAAGACAAAATAGCTCATTTTGTCCACAATTTCATTAATATCCATGGAAACATGGAATAATTTTTCCAATCCCCCTTATAAGGCCAAGTTTTTTGCCCTCACCCTTTCCAAAACACAAAGTCCTTATGTCTGCCTCATGGGTTTTTTTGTTGGCTCCTTCTAACCTTCAGAGTGGCTTCTTTAATTGTCTTTGAAGTGAACATCATTGACTCGAGTGTTCAAAACACTGCTGAATAAACCTTTTGTAAGAGAAATGTAGGAAAAATTCCTGAGTGAGACTATTGCACCATAGTTTGAAGCATTGTTTTGCAATTTGTTTGTACAAGCAGAAGAGAAGCATCAGCTCCCTTGCTCTGCAGCAGTGCTGTGTGAGCCCCCCGGGATGCTGCTGGCTGCCCTTGACCAGCCCACCCACCAAGCTGCTCTCCCTGCAGCCTGGGAATGCCCTGGGTTACAGGATCCACCTTCACTCGCTGCCTGTCTGCTCAGGATAAAAACCTTTTTCTTTTTCTCCTTATTTTCTGAAATATTTCTAGCCTTGCACATCCCTCCAGCATTGTGATGCCTGTGACAGTTTCCAGTGCTTTCTAAGACTCCTTTTTTCTTTCCTAGAAAGATATCTTGTCTGAGGGAGTATCAAGGCTGTCTCTGTACCCCTCTCATCATTTACACTTGAGTGCAGTTTGCTTAGTACAGCACAAAAATTCTATTTATCAGGAGATCACACAGCAGCAGGCACTGCTGCCATTATTCCAGCATGGAAAATGTGTCAAAACCCACCTGGCTTTATGCTCATCACCAGGGATGGATCCACATCACTCAGCACAGTTTTTCACCTTGGAGATCCACCTTGAAAGCTTCCAGATGAATCTAAATTTTGAATACGCCACGGAAAAAGGCATTTCTTGAGAGTTCATAGCTTTCCAGATACACATGAGCCTCTTGAAGGACCAAAAGAAGTAGAAATTTGAAAGAAAACACTTGGGGTTATTTATTGAAGCCAAAGAGCTCTTATCTTCTAACATACAAAGGAGTCTTCATGTTCAACAATTTAGCTTCACACATTTAAATTTAAAAGGACCTTTCCTTTTGTGTGAGTTTTTTACTTCTAAAAACTCTGATGTGTTTACAGGTCTTCATTCATCATGGCTAAAAGAAAATTAAAGGTTGTTCTGAGAATATCCAGACAGCCATTTCTGTGCCCATTACTTCACAAATCAGTTTTTTTCAGTGGCACACCGATTTTCAGGCTCATTTACAAAGCATCAGTGACATTCAGTGCTCAGTCCAAGAACTGTGAGCTAATCACTTCTACATGCTGTACACAGCTCTGCACCTTCACAACTTGTTTGTTGGGGCTGTTTGACTTTTTATAAACTGAAGGCGTGAGGTTTCAAAGCCCTGTTTTACCTATATCTGTATATACATATATGCATACATATATACATATGTATACAGATATAAATATATATTTATATATACATACATATATATACACACACATACATATATACATCTATACATGTATATACACACATGTATATACATATACATATACATATACACATATATATACATATATACATATATATCCCCCCAGTGTTTCTGAGTTTTTGTGCTGCTGTTCCTTGCAGGCCGTGGACCTCCTCCTGCAGCATGGGGCCTATGTGAACCTGATATCCCCATTGTATATTCTGAGTTTTTGTGCTGCTGTTCCTTGCAGGCCGTGGATCTCCTCCTGCAGCACGGGGCCTATGTGAACGTGCTATACCCATTGTATATTCTGAATTTTTGTGCTGTTGTTCCTTGCAGGCCGTGGATCTCCTCCTGCAGCACGGGGCCTATGTGAACGTGCAGGACGCCGTGTTCTTCACCCCGCTGCACATCGCTGCCTACTGCGGCCACGAGCAGGTGACGGGGCAGGCTTAGCCCTGCCTTGGGGCTGTCTCTTTCTTACTGACTGCTCACTCACACAAACCACTCTGCTGTCCATGCACCATACAGAACGTTTTTCAGAATGAATGTGTGCTTGCTTTTGAGAATTGTAATAATTTTATGGACACATAGCTTAAAAATTAGTTTTCTATTGAGTCTCTTCTCCCTGTTTTGACTTTACAGAGATGCTCACACATGGTATTACCCAATGCAGTATTGTATCTGTTTTTCTCAAAGTTTTATTTGCATGTGGTATTTTAATTACCCTAATGGAATATTTAGGTAACCCGCCTCTTACTGAAGTTTGGAGCTGATGTGAACGCCAGTGGGGAAGTTGGGGACAGACCTCTCCATCTGGCTGCTGCCAAAGGCTTCCTCAACATCACCAAGCTTTTGATGGAAGAGGGAAGCAAAGCTGATGGTAAGAAAGGATATTTAAAAATCATCTTTAACATCTGTTTTCTAGACAGAGCCTTAGCTTCCTGAGACATGCTCTTTGTACATGGTCTGTATGTCATCTTTGGCCAACTGGAACAAGAAAACAGCAGTAGGAGAGTTTTCCTGGGTTCAGTATGGTTTGTCACCTCATGTTTATTCTGTTTTCAGTCATTAGTTAGAGGTGAAGAACAGGGGCAGAAAACAAACAGATGAATATACAGAGGTGGCTCATTAATTAGACATTGATCCAGGCAATGCAGCCACGTAGTGGGGACCTGTAGTGACTCAGATGCACAGAGAACTCGTGAATGAGGTGCAGGAGAAGGGTTTAAACTCAAAATTATGCAGCAAGTAATTAAAAATAATTCATATGGGAGTCAGAATTCCACAGAAAAGGGGATTTTTCAGCACATGGTTTATCGTGCTCCACACTCTCACTGTGGGCCATTTTCTGTCAGCAGTGCAGTGGAGGCTGGGTGGGTCCCAGCACACTTTGGGTGTGTGTGAGCTCTTTGTCCAGGTGCCCTCACAGGGATGTCACTCAGGCTGGGACACTGCACTTCATTGCTTATACTCTGCACAAATACAATATTTAAAATATTTCCTCCCATGACTCATGCCAGTGTACAGCTGGTGGTTCTGCTGGGTTCTTCCTCTTGTTCTGTTCCCTTTCAACCCAGGCCATTCCATGATTCTGTGAAATCCTGAGAAAATTTCAAGCTATTTAAAAATTAATTTCTTATCCTCAGAGTAAGAGAGAGAAGTGCTTTTTTGGAAGTAGGGGTACGTTGCTTGGAAACGTGCTGCTCTTTAAAACATGAATTCACCGTGTTCTCTGTGAGTCCTGCCTGCAGTCACACATCTCCTCATGCAGGGAGCAGCATGGTCAGCTCTGTGAGTGCTGCGAGCTCAGGGTGTTTCAGCCTCAATGTGTGTGCACTGAGCTGATATAATTATAATAAAGTGGGAAAAAAGAGATGTTCTCTCATCACGACAAGCCAGTGGGAGGTTTGCTCTCTGTTAGAGTTTCTTCCAAAAGGAAAGAATCTGGGGCACCATTTCAGGTCCTTTTCTTTAAACTCAGAATCTTCAGCACATTAAAAAAAAGGGAGACTGGAAGCAGGAAGCCTTTTGTTCTTAAAGCAGCACACTTTGAAACTTGCTGTAAATGCAGCAGCAGAGGAAAAGCCTTTGGTGCCCAGGAATGAGAGGAACTGGGGAAAGAACCTGAATAAATGTGTCACTGTTCAGTGCAGAGCAGTAATTGGGGTCACAAACTGGAGCTGTTTCTTTTATCATAGTGTGGCTGGCCCAAGCCAGCCCTGCCATGCCATGAGCAGGCAGGAAGAGCTCCTGCCATGGATGGGCTCTGAGAGATGCACTGCCCAGGATCCCCCTGCACATCAGATCCCCAGGACACTCTGTGCACTGCCC